>CM047429.1:47041463-47628963 GCA_026168455.1 Theocolax elegans | reverse complement strand
CCATAAATTTATATTTTATATAAACATTTTTATATATATTACTTAAACTTCGTAAAAAGTTTCTGCAATTGAAAGCACTGAAATCAAACTGTAATCGACAAGTATTTTGAACCATGCAAAAATTTCTACCAATCTGAATACAGATTTTTTTATATGAAAAGTATCTTACACTATTATTTTTCATTTCTGGCCCTCACATGTTTTACAGTAATAAATAAATAATATTCTAATGATATTAATTTGTGCAAAATTAATTTCTGCAATACTAATAAAATGGACATTTCTTTTTTATTCTTTTAAATAATAAAATAATACTTGCACCACCGTTGGTTAAACGCTTCATATATGTGTTAATTCTGACTTACTGATGTATTCCTTTACATTTATGAAAGTATATAATACCGTGAAGAAACTGCAATGAGTAATAATATATAAATATTGCAATACTATCTGGCAATTTTAATATCCTACATCACCAATGATAAAATAGACATCATTATTTATATCTAATAAAGTTCCCAAAAGAGGCCTGCGATGGCTTGGTCGGTAGGGCGACGGACTCGTCAATATACAATCTACATGATTTTACCAATTAATTAATTAATTAATAAGATAAAAGCTAAGATGTATGTAATTATTTATAAAATGTAACATCAGTTAATATAGTCAGAATTAACACATATATGAAGCGTTTAACCAACGGTGGTGCAAGTATTATTTTATTATTTAAAAGAATAAAAAAGAAATGTCCATTTTATTAGTATTGCAGAAATTAATTTTGCACAAATTAATATCATTAGAATATTATTTATTTATTACTGTAAAACATGTGAGGGCCAGAAATGAAAAATAATAGTGTAAGATACTTTTCATATAAAAAAATCTGTATTCAGATTGGTAGAAATTTTTGCATGGTTCAAAATACTTGTCGATTACAGTTTGATTTCAGTGCTTTCAATTGCAGAAACTTTTTACGAAGTTTAAGTAATATATATAAAAATGTTTATATAAAATATAAATTTATGGTACGATTCAAAATACTTGTCGATTTCAGTTTGATTTCAATTCTTTCAATTGCAGAAATTTTTTATACGAAATTTTCGTAATATTTATAAAAATGTTTCATTAAAATTCAAAGAAATAGATAAAATAAGGTAGTTAGAAATTAAAATTATTTATTTATCAGATAACAATGTCAGATTGAATTGCAGAATTTATTTATCAGATAACAATTTTCAAAGTTTGATTAGAATAGCACAATACTTGCGGGTTTTGACACCTTCTTGGAAGGTGTTTTCGAATTGAATACTTTCAATTGCAGAAAAATATTATGTAATATAGGTAAGTTAGATATAGAAAAGGTGTAATAAAAATATAAATAAGTAGAGAAAATTTTTTATTCATTATAGTATAATTTTCGGGCTCGTAATCTGGAGGTCCCAGGTTCGATTCCCGGCCCCGGCCGATTGATACAAGCACCACTGGGAAATGTATTTTCAACAAGTGCTTTCTTCACAGAGACATCGTATGACCTCCGTCGCTAATTAGCACCGATTTGGGAGCATAAAAAGAAATAATAAAAGATAATAAATAAAAAAAAGATGTTTGATGCAGAACATGAATTTTATATGTCTTTATCTAGCATATGCCAATTTAACATCACAAAAATTTACTATTCCTTAAAAGTTAATGAAAAGGATTATTAAAATGACAATAAAAATTTTTAAAAAAACATAATTCTTTATATACATAAAATCGTTTGATATGATGCCTAAAAATGGAAAAACAATCGATAATTGCTTGGTCAAGATAAGTTAACCCTTTTACTGGTGCAGCCTTTTTTACTGTACGTTCCAAAAATGGTAGGTCAATGAACTAAAACAATTATACAATTAACTATGAATATAGGGCTTTTTGGGGACGCAGAATCGACTCCGATGGTTATATTTAAAATTTTATTATTTCCAACCCCTAAATGAGGGGTTGTTGGCGAATTTTGCAATTTTTTTAATTCGTCACAAAATTTAATTAACTTCTTCTTTAACTTGGTTGTAATAATAATCCTTTTTTCTCAATTTTAGTGTTTGAAAATAAGGGTTGTAGGATCACCCTTCAACCCTTAGATAAGGGTTGGAATCAATTTTTCATTTTTTTTTCTATAATTTTTTATCCATCAAATTTTTATGAAGCAAGTATAAGTGGACTTTAGTTTCCCTTATTTATATTATCCATATTAGTACTAAAATTCACCAACAGGTGGCGAACTGCCCTACAAGTAAAATAGATAACAAAGTTTTATAAAGTAGGAGAGTTTAGCCAGAGTTTGAACCTAAAATTTTCATTTGATTGAAAGTTTTCTAATTCAATTTTGGATATGATCGCCATATCAAAGTATTTCTGAATCTAATTCATGAGATGAGAGTTCAGATGATGATTTTTTAACAGAGGAGGATGGCAATGATCATGGAGAAAAATCTGCATCAGGTATTCCCGAAGAATCTGATGGTGATTACTGGGATGATAATGATGATATTGATGATATTCCTTTGAGTATCAGATGATATAAAAAAAAATAAAAATTTAACTTTTATAGAAAACTTTTATTTTGTTCCCAAAATTCATCCTTTTGTTGATAAAAATAAAGGTTTACAAAATTATTGCGGAATAAATACTAATAGTTCTGTTTTGGATGTTTTTGAAGCATTTGTTGCAGAAGATTTCGTTGATATGATAGCATATCAGAGTAATTTTTATAATGAAGCGAAAATAACAAATTTGAGAGAAGCTAATAAGTTGAAAAAAGATTCGCGTATAAACCTATGTGATGAAATATCCTCAGATGATCTCTATGCTTTCATAGCTATTTCTATACTTATGTGCATCACCAGAAAAACTAAAATTGAAATGTATTGGTCTCAAGACCAATTGATTGAAACGCCAATTTTTCAAAAATCACGCCTCTCAAAAGATTTCAGGCTATACTATCTCTTTTACATTTTGAAGAAAATCATGTTGAAACTGATAAACTTTCAAAAAACCGACCAATAATTGAATTCTTCATTGAATCTTTTGAAATTATATACAGACCTGGTGAGAAAATTTCTATTGATGAGTCTCTTTTTGAATGGAAAGGTGGGTTCAGTTTTAAACAATTTAATCGAAATAAAAGAGTTCGTTTTCGATTAAAAATTTACGAAACTTGCTGTTTTATCAATTAAACGTAATTATAAATATTAGGATTGAGTGAGGGATCGAGCATAACTGCATAAATAAACACAATAAAATAATATCATAAAAATTTAATTTATTATTATATAATCGATACAGAAATAACCGGCATTAAAAAACCCCATTTAAAGTGGGGAAAAAGCCTTAGTTTATTATTTAAAACTAATATGTTTTATTTATAACAATCCTTTAATTAGTATAACTAGTTACTATTAATTAACACAAGATTATAATTAACAAAAATGAAGCATCTTAACTAAATACTGAAGTTAATAATTATAACAAAATAACAACTTGTTTGACTTTATGCTGAGGTAAAAAAACTATAAACGCACGCGAGATCTCGCTGGTACTTAACCTAATTGTCGTTCGTGAATAGTTCTTGAAGCTGCTGTACGGCCCTTGAAGTGGTCCTGGTCAGCCCAGAGCTCGGCGCGATCACGGCCGACTATCCGGGAGATGGTGGTGCCAAGCCTCTTAAGATATGGAAAGAAGATCCAAAGCGTACCGGCTCCCAGCGAGCTCCCCAGTATGCGCTTATTGTAGTTATCCAATTTACGAATGACGAAGTGAGAACTTGGATACACTATCGTCCTGGACCCGGCAGCCACAGTCACGAGATAATACGTGTAAATCGGACCACAAGACCGCACACGCCAGCAAAGTATCACCAGTCACCCTGAACTTATGTATGCTGAATAGAATTAAAGCACAAGAACGCTGTTTGGACGCTAATTCGAGAATGACTTTTCTTCTCCTCGCGTATATTCAGGAGATGTTGAGTTTCGGTTGTCGTTAAGGAGGGGGTGTCCATTTTCTGCCGATTTTCTTGCTCTGTAGTGGGTGGCCCCCACATGTAGACAAATTGTTTGAAAAGAAAAGAAGGTCTGAACGCCATATTAAATGTGCATACAACTTTTGTAATTCTTCTAAAATTCCCAGTCGATCGGTATACAATGGTTTATTGTTTTATTGCCTTACCTCTTTGTACGCTTGACACATGCGTCGCTAATGTGTTTTACAAAGAGGTCCGTTTATAACCCGAAAAACGCTAGTTTACTATGTACGTACATTTCATTCGATAAATAAGTTATAAATCACAGCATTCTTATATTATTTACTACTTAACCGACATTTATATACAACTTGTGAACACTTGCGATTCAGATAATGGGTATATATATAATTTCATAATCTATATCGGAAAAGTTACAGATAACGATGGCACACTCTGTGGAGTTTCTGGAGAGGTAATTTTTGAAATGCTTGGTGATTTAAAAGAACAAGGTTGTTCCTTATATTTAGATAATTGGTATAGTTCATCAATTCTTATCTCAAAATTACATGATGAAAAAACTAATGTTCACGGAACAGTTCGAATAAATCGAAAATATCTTCCAAAAATTGATGAATAAAATAGCTAAAAATGAGAAAACATTTAGTAGCTCGCAAATGACTTTTATGGCTTGGAAAGATAAGAAAATGGTAACAATGCTTTCAACTATGTATTTAGTAGAAAAAGTTGTAACTGAAAAAGTAGATTTTCGTACTACAGAACGAAAAGTAAAACCAAATCTTCTTATCTTATCTTATCTTATTATAATTAAAATTTTTCCTCAAAAGTGTCCGGCGTCCGGCGTCCGGCGTCCGACATTCACCATTGGGCGTCTTTTTATTATGTTTTATATATATATGCATGTGTATAAGGGTAAGTGTGTTATGGTGAAGAGGTCAGGGTGAGGGTAAGGGTGGAGGGATAGGGATCGGGTCACCCTGACCATCTGGACATCGTCTCCAGGAAGTGAAAATTTTTTTTGCAAATTCTAGTAGAAAGACATGTAGACGTTCTTGTGGAGGATGTCAGGATTACCTGGAGGTTATCCTGACCACCTGGACATCGTCTTCAGGAAGTGAGAATATTGTTTGCAAATTTCTGCAGACCAGCATGTAGACTTTCCTGTAGACAATGTCAGGATAACCTGGAGGTTACCTTGACCACCTGGACATCGTCTTCAGGAAGTGACAATATTTTTTGCAAATTTAAGCAGAAAGGCATGTAGACTTCCCTGCGAACGATATCAGGATAACCTGGAGGTTACCCTGACCACCTGGACATCGTCTTCAGGATGTGACAATATTTTTTGCAAATTTAAGCAGAAAGGCATGTAAACTTCCCTGCGGACGATGTCAGGATAACCTGGAGATTACCCTGACCACCTGGACATCGTCTTCAGGAAGTGAGAATATTGTTTGCAAATTTATGCAGAGCAGCATGTAGACTTTCCTGTAGACAATGTCAGGATAACCTGGAGGTTACCTTGACCACCTAGACATCGTCTTCAGGAAGTGACAATATTTTTTGCAAATTAATTGTTTAATTTTTTGCAAAGGCATGTACACTTAATTTTTTTTATGTAAAGTATGCAAAAAAATAAGTAAAAAATCGTAAAAAAAATAAGTAAAAAAAAAGAAAAAGAAAGTAAAAAAAGTAAAAAATGTAAGTAAGTAAAAGTAATTAAGCGAAAAAAGTTTAATAAACCCATTCTAGTCAGAATGATTCATGTAAATCCTAAAGATCGAGAACGATTTTTTCTTAAATTATTATTACTTCATGTACATGGGGCCGAATCTTTTGAAGATATACGCTCATACGAAGGCGTTGTTTATGATACATTTTATGAAACATGTATAGTTAGAGGTTTAATCCTTACTGATAATGAATGGGATAAATGTTTAGAAGAAAATTGTAATTTTCAATTTCCACAGGCACTATGTGAACTTTTCGCTTTCATTATATCATTTGATCACAATTTTGATGCCTTGAAACTTTATAATAAGTATAAAAAACATTTCTTTGATCCCAAATTACCTGAAATTTTAGGAGAACAAAAGGCTTTAAAAAATATAGACAACGTTTTATCAAAACATAATTTAACATTGCAACAATTTAATTTACCTAACATTGATTATATTGATAATGAAAAACACAATGATATGTTTTATAATGATATTATTGCAAATGAAGATAATGAAATAGAAATATTGTTAAAATCTTTAACATTGGAACAAAAAACAATATTTGATACAATAGTAGAAGCAGTTTACAATAATAAAAAAGAAAATTTATAAATTACAGATGGTCCTGGTGGTAGTGGAAAAAGTTATTTATTAAATGCTATTATAAAATTTGTGAAATTAAACAAAATACCAGAGTTAGCAGTTGCTTGGACTGGTATTGCAGCAAATTTATTAATAGGTGGTAAAACTATCCATTCAACATTTAAAATACCATTTAATTTAAACGAACAATCAACATGCAACATTTCACCAAATTCACAAACAGGTCAACTTTTAAAAAATATTAAATTAATAATTTGGGATGAAATATCAATGACTTGTAAATATGCATTAGAAGCTATAGATATTTTTTCAGAGATTTATGTCGAAATAATAAACCGTTTGGTGGTAAAATATTAGTAACATCTGGCGATTTTCGTCAAACACTTCCTATAGTTCGATACGGAAATAGAACTCAAATATTAGAATCATGTGTAAAAAGTAGTTCTTTATGGCAATTATTTCAAAAACTTACATTAAATAATAATTTAAGATTGGTCAATTGAAACAGTATGTTTAAAACGTGGTTATTAAATATTGGAGAAAATAAAAATATTACAAAATTTGAAATTGATAATAACGTTATAAAAATTCCTTCAGAATTTATTACATTTAATAATTTGATAGATGATATTTTTGGTAATAAAATAAATATTGATGATTTACATACTCTTAAAGGCAAAGTAATTCTTTCACCTATAAATAGTGATGTTTTAGCGATTAATAACGAAATAATTGAAAGAATTGAAGGTGACGGTAAGATATATTTAAGCATTGATAGTATTACTAGTGATGAAAATAATAAGTTGGATGAAACAATAAAATAGATTTTATAAATCCATTAATACCAAATGGTTTACCACCGCATAAATTAGTATTAAAAAAAGGAATGTTCGTTATGTTACGTAGGAATTTGCATTTAGATGGAGGTTTATGTAATGGTACCAGGCTCATGATTACAGAATTAAAACAGTACACTATATATGGAGAAATTATAACATGGAAAAATTTAGGACAAATTGTGATGATTCCAAGAATAGATTTATGTCCATCAAAGGATGATATACCTTTCAATATGATTAGACGACAATTTCCTATTAGACCAAGTTTCACTATGACCATAAATAAAGCACAAGGTCAATCATTTAAAAAAGTAGGTCTATATTTACCAAGACCTGTATTTAGTCATGGTCAATTATATGTTGCATTATCAAGAGTTACAGATGAAAAAAATCTAAAAATAAAATTTTCGAAATCAACAATGATACTCACTAATACAGAAGGAGATATACTTAATATAAATGAGAATAATGTAATAATAAATTCAACGAATATAGTTTTTTCTGAAGTGTTGGATACTTAAATAGTTTTTTTTTTATTTTTAAAAATAAATTTAAGGTAGACTTATTAGGCAAACGAATTATAAAATAATAAGATATAAGCATCAGATAAAATTTGTAGATAAAATTACGTATAATAAAGAATATTTTTCAAGTATACACTATTTACATCAAGCAACATTTCGATATATCATTACTTAAAAAATAAACAAATATTAAAATATTAGTTGTCTGCATTAAGTGACATTTTATTGGCAAAATTATTTATGAAATATATAAATTTTAAAATAATCAACTGTCTGCATCAAGCGACATTTTTTTACTAAAATACTGAAGAAATAAACAAATTTAAAATTCATTGTCTGCATCAAGCGATATTTTTTTACTAAAATACTGAAGTAATACAAAAATTTAAAATTCATTGTCTGCATCAAGAGACATTTTTTTACTAAAATACTGAAGAAATAAACAAATTTAAAATTCATTGTCTTCATCAAGAGACATTTTTTTACTAAAATACTGAAGAAATAAACAAATTTAAAATTCATTGTCTGCATCAAGTGACATTTTTTTACTAAAATACTGAAGAAATAAACAAATTTAAAATTCATTGTCTGCATCAAGAGACATTTTTTTACTAAAATACTGAAGAAATAAACAAATTTAAAATTCCTTGTCTGCATCAAACGACATTTTATTGACAAAATTATTTATAAAATATACAAATTTTAAAATAATTAATTGTCTAATATAGCATTAATTAAATATCAATTAAAATATTTTGATAATACTTGTTACAATACATTGTCTGCAAAAAGTGATATTATTATAGAACTTTGTTTAGATATTAATGAAACAAAAAATTACAAATATATAAAATAAATACGAATATATGAGATGCCATATTATATTATTTATTTTATTTTTAATGCAGCCATATTGGAACGTATATTTTTATCAATTTTAAAATATTTACGTAATATACCATACATAATTTTGAAATATATATATGTTAGAAAATCAAATATTTGAAACTTTTAATACACATTATATTTACGTTCATTATATGACAGTCTCAAGCCTGTAAATGCAGAGAGAAAATAATACAAACCAACATTCGAAAATAAACTGTTATAGTTAAATATCATGATGAGTAAAAGGAATACATAATTGTATACATTTTTAAAAATAAAATATTTTATAATTTATTTTTATTTGTTTTAATAATATAACAACTAATTTTAATTAATAGTTTAAAGCACATGAAAAAAATTGGTTTGAAAATAAAATAAAATAATTGTATCAAAATAGTTTAAAATTTATTTGTTATAAACTAATAATAAATTTAAGACTACACTTTATAATCAACGTCGAGCCTCAAAAATGTGATTCAACCGAGGGAGCGTTAGCGACAGAGGTAATATGGCTAGTATTGTATTAGACTACAACTACAATATGGGATATGAATAACCAGAAAATCTACTAAATGGTATATCAAAACTTTTCTTCATTTATTAGATATGGCAATATTTAACGCATATGTAGTTTACGGTATTACTCATAGAGAAAAAATTGACATATTTAGATTTCCGTATGCAATTGGCCAGGGAACTGAAAGATAAATATGTCCCTAATAGTCCACGAACAAAAAGGCTTAGTGGTAATCTAAGTAACAACATTTCAAACCTCAATAATGGTTAACACTTTCCAACTAAGATTGGAAATGACGAAAGTGTAAAACAACGTTGTTGTTTATGCTACAATAAAAATAAAATCACAAAATAACTATAATGTGCAGTACTTGCAATAATATTCCGTTATGCATAACACCTTGTTTCAAAAAATATCATACTTTGCTGAAGTAGAAAACTGTGCAATAATTGAAAGATAGAAAAAAATTAAATAATAAATGAAAAAAAAACATAAAAACTGAAAAAAAATTACATAAGATATGAAAAAAAAATAATAAAATGGAGTGTTAAACCCTACCATAACCACCCCGTCAGTACAATCTCGGGTCTTGAATTAATCACCAGGTAACTACGGGGATAAATTATTGGAGCTTTCGGTACCTCGGCGACCTTTGCCAAAGTCATATTTGTGTTCAGCGTTTTCAAAAGCCTCCCACGTAAATAGTTTCTGATGATTTTTCAAAAGATTATCTGCCCAAACTCTTTGGTAAAAATTGGTCGATTTCTGTTAGCCACCTTGAATGCGCCATTTTGAATTATTTAATTATGCCTTAGATTCGTAATCAGCGACCCCCAAAACTCTTACACACCGAATTTGAAATGAATTGGTTTAAAAATGCAGCAGTTATTCACTTTGATCATATATGATATATCGCCAGCTGTGGCACAACTTTTTTTTGATCATATATGATACATTGCCAGTGAAAAGGTTAAAAATCAATATTGCAATTAACAAACTGGTTTGTCTTATTTTCCATATACGCATTTTAAGTTCGAAAGTGGAAAAAACTGTTGAAATAAATGAATATTAACGTTTTAAATTTATAAAATCTATAATAACTATATAAGTACGCGGAACGATTAATTTCCATTCAATGCTGTTTCAATCTAAAAAAGATGTCAATCATTAAAATTTTATTTAGCAAACTTGATTGGTAGATTCACAAATTTAGAATCCCCTTTTCAAATATTCAATTATTATATATAGCTATCGATAAGAAATGCAGTGTCTGTAAACTTGCACAACCAGTACATTTATAATAAAAAATTTGAAATTTAGCTATAACATAACTAAGCTTGCATTGATTACGTTACATACGATTAATTTTACTGACATATTTAAAACATAATATAATTCTCGGCATCTTTATGTAATTCGATTTTTATATTTTTAACATATTTGTTATTCAAGGGGCTGGGATTAAAATATTTAAATAAATGATAATAAAAGGTAAGTCGGTGAATGTCAAATAAAATTCAATTAATTTTCTTAAAAAGAGAATGACATTACCTATATTAGAGTAGCCAAGGAACTGAACCTCCACGCGCTAATACACGCACTTTTTATACACGTATTCTCCTCTTGCGCCTAATTTTCTACGAATTTCTCCGCTATCGCGGGTCATACTGCCCCTCCAAACTCTCGTGGTCTCGCAACACAAAGTGCGGTATCGACTATTCGAGTAGTCGTTAATTTTGTTTATTCGTGTAAACAAAATTCTATGACTGTATATCCATTCCATAATCTGATTTCGAAAATCCGTAGCCTTTTCGCAAAGAAAATCGTAGTCCCGAGAGAATCCATTTTTGAGAAACAAGTTCTCCCGGCAGTGTACGGCATATTCTCGAGATTAAGAACTTTCCGAAATCAAAAATGCTACTATTTTCCCGGCACAGAACGGCATAGGCGAGAGCTTGAAGAACATCATTTTCATTCAATTTTATACTATCATTGTTCAATTTTAAAGTAACGATTAAAATAAATTATAAAATATACGAATTCCATGGCAACTCTTTACAAATATTTAACTTAAACATAATTTTAACACTAGATAAACATTAATTAATTAAGTATCTGAATAAAATATAAAAATAAAAAATAAACTGTATTTTTTGATAGTTACATTATTTTGATCGTCTTTCGAAACCATTTGTCGAACGCAAAACATAAAACATTCAACATTTCGTAGGTATTATTTTGGCAGTATCAGTTAACATAAGATTGATCGGTTTCGCTTGAATTTATACTTATATATAAACTAACGTAGTATTCAGAATTTATTAATCTTAACAATATTTGTAACTAAATTTAACTAAGTTATACAATCATAAGAAATAATTATATTTTATTGATTTATTACATTAATTATTATAAAAACCTATTGTCAATCCGCTACAATATTCATTTGAAATAAGAAATTAGGATTATCGATTTTTAAGGGTTAATTTAAAAAATTTTTACAATTGATTGTGATAATCGTGCGACGTTTCGTCTACCAGGATTTGCAGACCTCCTCAGGTACTAATAATTGTCAATTAGTTAACACTGGTACAACATTACTCATAGTCGATTAGAGTCACTTGAATTAACCCTTAAAAATCCATAATCTAAATTTTTAATAACAATGGAGGGTGTATACTCAAGAATTCATTTAAAATAGCTTAAAAATTTTGTAAAAAAATCTTATGAATTCACGTATATCTTAAAAAATTAATTATATTTATAATACATAAAGACTATGATACTATCAACTATTACATTATTTTCAGTGTATTATTATAGTATTTTTTTTATCTCGTTGAACCATGTGTATGTGTCAGTACAAGTAATTTACAAATTTGGTTTTATGGAAGAACTCGAGTAAGGTAATATAGATTCGTACCGATAAATATTTTTTAATATATTCCACATTATGTAAGATTTATAAATTATTATGAATAGAATTTTGTGAAGGTTTCCTCCTTTACAAATCCATATTCGCAGCCAATGCAATTTTATAGGAATTACATTTAATAATAGAAAAGTGCACTCCGTATAAATTTATATTTAAAATATTAATATTTATGAACTGTAGGGATGCGTATTAAATAATTGTAGTTATAATACACTACTATTGTCCAGTTTCAATGGGCAATTACTGTATCGACTTACAGTTACTTTATAATTGATTAATGCTTTCCTACGCTCTTTTTATTTGCGATGTGCGAGTATTCTAGTAAAGAAGTAGTTCGAATAAGTCTCTTAAAATATAAAGAAATCGATAGTGATTATATTGTATTTCGCACTCGTGAATTTGTGTTTTGGGTACAATTATCGACCGTCTTCAACGAGTCATTTTGATTATCTAAATGGACAACGTTTCGAAGACATATTTGTCTCCATCTTCATGTGACAATCATAAGTTTAGCACCTGAAGATGAAAACAAATAGATCTCCGAAACGTTATGCATTTAGATGATCATATTGACTCGTTAAAGCAATCGTTAATTATACCCAAAATGATAGTGATTATATTTGATCAGACCAATTGTTGAAAATAAATGTATAAGTTTTTAGGTGTAACAGAGTAATGTTATTATTAAATCAGTGATAAATAAGAATTTCAAAATGAAATTGTATTTTTTCGAGATGTACATCACAACATTGTATGAATTAATTATATCTCATATTGGTGGTACATCGCCTTACCAGTCAAATATTCGAAACCGAATTCAATTTGGATGTTTTATTCTTTCAATACTTTCAATTGAAACAGCATTGGTAAATGTTTAATTAATTGATTATTTGTATGTATTTTTGTGCAGTAAAATAATGATTAAATTATTCAATAAATTGTGTACTATTAAATAATTAAAAATGATTAAATTATTGTTTTTGCACTTCAATTTTTAATATTCGTTTGTTAGAAAAATCTAATTTTTTTCAATTCTTAATATAATTTTTTAATATGTTTATAACAAGTGCTAAATATAAGTGCTATGAAGCAGTTTGTTTATTTCTACAGTTGATTAAAGTGAGAGTTGATATACATATATATCCTGAAAATAATTTTACAACTCTAATATGAAATCCACAGATAGGAGGTCTCATAGAAAAATGGAATTCAGATCCTGTAGTTATGATTGAAACAATTATAGCTATTATATTTATTTATAATTCATTAAATATGTGTGTATACATGCAATTCCAAAGAAATAAGGTAGGTTTCATTAATTTTAATATTATTCAAAGTATTTTGTACATGAATGGTATATATTTTAAATATTTATATTGATTCATATTAGATAATTTACGACGATTGGGAGAATATGAAATTTAAGTTACGTAGTTTTAATCTCATAAACCTTATTTTTTAAAAATTAATAATAAATTTACTTTTAAATGAAATATTATTTACTTATATATTTATTTGCTGCGACTCATTTGTAACTTTGTGGCCCGTTGCTCGATAAAAATTATGCATTATTTTTTCAAGTACTTCGCTTATTCCAGATCGTCTAAATTATTTATTAATCAGGAGCATTTAGTTTAATAATTATATTTTATGAACTTTCTTAACAATAATTAATTAATAAATAATTAAAATTATTTTATTTTACTACAAATTATAGGTGAAAGAATTAATTGAATCTATTACATTTGACTGGAAGTTTTTGACAAATAAAGAAGAAATCGAAATATTGCAATTGTTCCATAAACAATCACTAAGGATGTTATCAATACTTATATGTAATATTGTTAAAATTAACCATTAATTATTATTATACAATATATTTTATTTCATCACGCATTTTAAATAAATATTATAAAATTGTTATAATACATTATATGTATAAGTTTGCAACTAAAAATCTTACGCTATTTAACTAATTTATAAATAATTCAGATTCTTGTGCCTCCTTATTAATTACTTTTGGATTGGTCACGTTTGTTCCATCACTAATAAGTTCTAGTAGCCAAGAAGATTATTCCGAAATATTTCCTTATTATTTTAGTTATATGATCATTGACAGAACCTTATATTATCATCAAGTATCTGTACATTTTGTTTTTGTTATTGGCCATGTTGGATTATTTTATCTAAATTTCATATATAACTACACCATCTGCACCAAACATATTTGTGGCATGTACGCAATCGTAAGGTATAAGAGTACAATAATCTACAAAATTATTTTAAGCAGGGTTGGGTAAATAGTTGCCAACCACTCATTTTCGAATACTTTTTTTTTACTTGAATGTACAGATTAAAAAAAACCGTCTTGCATAACAACATCGTAGATGATATATACCAACTAACGCTTAATTAAAATGTATTCGATCGAATACTTTTCGAATACTGGGTATCAATTTTCTATATAATTAAACTTTATATAAATGTAACTTTCATTTTTAAGAAGATTTTAACATTCATTGCCAAACAGTATATAACGGACATATTTATTTATTATTTATTATTTAGTTAGAAGAAAATTAATATTGACGACGTCTTTTGCTGACAAATCGATGGTAATCAGCGACGGAGGTCATACGATGTCTCTGTTAAGAAAGCACTTGTTGAAAATGCATTCCCCAGTGGTGCTTGTATCAATCGGCCGGGACCAGGAATTTATGCTTTATTCGATATATATTTATAATTTTAATAAATAAATTGATTATCTAACTAGGAGAGTGTCACATTTGCGGGATACGGATCTTTACCAAACTCTTGATGATGAATAAGAATAAGACGAAATTTTAACGAAAATTTAGCTTTATACAATTTGATGATTTCGTAAGCCATAACTTCGTCTAACTCTTATATGTCCCACAATCTTAAACCAAATTTAGATATATGAGCTTCTTTTTTTAAAATGTATCTACTCGATATTAACTTTTTTTTAAACTAAAGTTTCAATGTATATCTTTAGCCGATTCCGAATTATAAACAATCAAACTTAAGAGTGTTTGGCGAAATTTTACGTTTTTTGCGTGTAACTATCGAAAAATAGAGTTTTAGAATATATAGCTTCGACTTTCTTCATATTTTTATAGTAGAAAACATATCCTACAGTTTGGTAAAGATTCGTTTCCCGCAGGTGTAACACTCTTCTAGTAAGTTTTATAGAATTATAATTAAATAATTTTTACAATTATTAAGAATTTTTTATTACATTTTATTTTAATTGAAATCGTAAATATTTCCTCCTATCAATAATAGCCTTTCACATGCAAGCTGAGAAACATAAGCTTGTGTTGTATTTGAGAAATACAGTTTTTACATGCGAATATAATTTAAAAGAAAAAGTAAAGTAGACGGTGTAAGTTCAACTCTACCAGAAAATGTATCTTAATTTTATTTTTAATATTTCCTTTCTATCAATGAGAGGTTCTTTTGTTAAGGCGAATAATATCCAGCAGAACTACTATAATCATTTAATTTATCGTCATCGAAAAGTATGTACAATTCGTTCTCATACATGTCTTTAATTAAAGGAATTAATTCCTTTTTATTTAATACACAACCAACTGTGAGTTTAAAGTCTGAATTAAAACATCTAGCAAATACAGCTTGTTTTGACACTACAGAATTAAAACTTAATTTGTGGCTGTACCTCACATTTAACTTTTGTATTAAATTTTCAACAATATAATGTTAATAAATGAAAGATTTTAACTTCTTTACATACTGTTTTGACAATAAATGTTAAAATCTTCTTAAAAATGAAAGTTACAATTATATAAAATTTAATTATATTAAAAATTGCTACTCGGTATTTAATCGAATACTTTATCGAATACTTTTTCGAATACTTTTTAAATAAACGTTAGTTTTGAGGCACGACCGTTATACAAGAGAGCCTTATATTTTTGTCATCGAAAAGAGTGTTGTTCGACAAATATCTCAAAAAGTTATTACCCGATTTGACTTAAACTTTGAGGGTATTTTTCTCCTACTTATAAGAAAGTGCTGGTTCTATTTCCAGCCACATCGGTAAAACCATATTAAAGTTATAACAAAGTTTACATTTCTTTAAAAACGGCTTACTTTCATTCTCCGTACAATATCTCGAAATATACAACTTCTAGCAAAAAACTTACTATTGACAAAATGTTTGTATTTAAAAGGCGCAACTTTTTTCTAGTTAACATAGTACATGTTTTTCCACTATTTTCGGCTCTAAAGACTCGTAAAGACGCAAATGTTATAAATTTAAAAATTAAAAACGTCGATGTTCGACAAATATTCCGAAAAGTTTTCAACCCATTTGCCTCAAATTTTGAGAATAGTTTTCTTAGCCCTTGGAAAGGTACTTCCAAGGGGTGAAACCGTATTTAAACAATTAGTGTTGAAAGCAGCGAATGATGAAACTAGAATTATTCGAAATTCTGTAAAAGAAAAGAAAACGTGCATTATAAATAAAAGATCAAATAATTTCCCGAAATACATTTCTAAACAAGGAACCTAAAAGATATTGCCACCGAACTACCAAATTTTAAAACAGTTAAAAATTTGTAAATTTTTCAAGTTTTCGAAGATGTTTAATAAGATTTTTTGAAGTAATCTTATACAGCATGTACACCACCTTTTGCTACTGATAAGTATCCGCTATCTTATCCAACTGCACCTAGATTGCATAAAGAAGTCATTTTATTAATTTAAATAACACTGTATAAAAATTTTTAAACTATAAATTTACTCTATATTAAATTGGCAACGATAAAGAAAGCTATTTATTTTTTAAATCAATCAAAAAATAAATATAGTTTATTATACTACTTATAGTAAAACTTTAGAACTAAATTTTGAAAATTAGTATTCAATTAATGTTATATATAAAAAGAGAGGTCAAAATTTAATCAAACCGAAGATAGTATATTAAAAAAGAATTTAAAATAATATGTACACACATTACAATAATAATAATCTGCCAAAATTGAAACTATTGACATTCTTGATTCATATAATTGAAAATAGATTTAAATAGTTTGGTAAAGAATATATTGTTCAGTTTAATACCTTGTGCCAGTATTGTTTAACAACATGGGTGCACTTTTCGATAACATTTATATACATCGTCATTCGAAGCGTAAGCAGCAGCTTGTCAAGCAACACAGATCTTTGCAAGCTCTCTAGCAGAGACACCTTCAGTCATATCTGCGATTTTACATAAAGAAGGACATAGTCAAACTGTGCGAGTTTGAACCTGCGTTTTCCTTCATTACGAAAACAGAATGTAATACGGATTTCTAAAAGTAAAACACATAAGTCGTTATCGTTCTTCTCATTCAATTAACAAGAAATCGACCATTTCGTCGAGTCGATCGTTCACTGCCCAATTGCCCAAAAAAATCGTTCATTTATGTGTTCACTTGATTGTTTTTATAAGAATGATTCAGCCTCATAGTTGAGTAATAAAAAACATCGTCGTGACGTTGAAGGATCAGTCGAAAGCTTTATGTATGGCTATTATACATCGCGATCAAGGGGTGACTTCACCTCTCAGGGTTTCGTAATCCATTCCAGAAGGTTCGGCAAATTTCTTTGCAAACATTGATTAATCTGAAGATTGAAAAAATTGATTTAAAATTGTGCATAAACAATTAACATTAATTCTAATAATTAATAAATAAATATCTCCTTAAAAGTTAAGCTTTTTAATATTTATAGTTTATCGAATTTCTGCGAAAATTTTTGTGTAAGATGGTGAATATATTAACTTATTACTAATCTTATTTATTCAGTTATTTGATCGATTATAATATACATGAAAGAAGGGAGATACAAGTGTTACTTTGATAAAAAAAAACTTTGGTTTTCGTGATTAAAATAATGTAGTACATAATAATCACAAATGGACTCATTTAAATATACCTACATAACTGGTTTTAATGTTCATTTACATTAAAAATATAATTAAACTATTATATTGGAAAAATTGATAAATATATTGTTTTGATTCAGCAAAAACCCTTTAAAATAAAATTTAATATATTTTTAATTATTTTTTAATTTAAATGTGTATATATATGGGGTATTCCACGTGAAGTGGTCCGATCAAAATTTTAAAATGCGCCAAATTTTGGGTACACATTGCAAATGTTTTTCAGAATACAGAAAAAAATTTTTAGGTACTGGAATTTATTAGTTCAAAAGTTATTCTAACCTCAAAAAGTGAACTTTTTCCAGTTTTTTTCAACACCAGCTGGGTTCATCGCTATTTAACTCAAAATCTATCAACTTTTACTATACAACATTATATGTAACATTCGTTGCTAATTATGTCTAGAATTTATCCTTCTGGGTTAGAATTTCTAATTTCAAGGTAAATGTTAGATAAACTACATGTCAATATTCAACTTAAAAAAAATCTAACTTCGCCACAATTGATTTTTTTATCCAAAATTCCAAAAGAAAGCTTGGAGCAATACCTTTCAAATGGTCTGTAGCATTTTTATGGCCTTCAATTCTGCAAAAAGTTATGTTAATTTAAAGAAAGACAAAAAATTCACAAAAATTAACATGGTATTTCCCATTTAAATTTTTAAAAAAATTTCGTGTTTCTTTAAATTATCATAACTTTTAAAAGAATTGAAGGCCATAAAAATGCTACAGATGATTTGAAAGATATTGCTCCAAGCTTTCTTTTGGACTTTTGGATAAAAAAATCAATTGTGGCGAAGTTAGATTTTTTTCAAGTTGAATATTGACATGTAGTTTATCTAACATTTACCTTGAAATTAGAAATTCTAACCCAGAAGGATAAATTCTAGACATAATTAGCAACGAATGTTACATATAATGTTGTATAGTAAAAGTTGATAGATTTTGAGTTAAATAGCGATGAACCCAGCTGGTGTTGAAAAAAACTGGAAAAAGTTCACTTTTTGAGGTTAGAATAACTTTTGAACTAATAAATTCCAGTACCTAAAAATTTTTTTCTGTATTCTGAAAAACATTTGCAATGTGTACCCAAAATTTGGGGCATTTTAAAATTTTGATCGGACCACTTCACGTGGAATACCCCATATATATAATCCTTCAGATTAGTATCATAATTCTTAAAGTAGTTGTAAAATTGAAAATCTAGCATTATAAAAGTTTAAAAATTAATTTTTTATTTTATAATTGAATAATAATATTTGTATTTTTAGCAGCTTACAGGGGATTAGATGGATACTGGAACAAGTGGAGATAGTTTTTTACTCCAAGGTAAGTACATAAATTTTTTTGCAATGATCATGCTAATAGATTCATCGTTATAAGGCAACAAAGATACATTTCTATTACTATTTCCGGCATTTTTCCCAGATATTTTGATCAAAAGTGATCTTAGTAATCTAGACCCACTCTGGAAATTTATAGAGAGTTTCTGACTATAAAAAGACATCTTTTAGACAGCATTAGGTTTCCACAATCCGGAGCAGAATTGCTGATTTTCACTATATAAGGTTTAAATGGCTTAATTACAAGGGTGTGACAGCATATATTTATGACTTTAACCTTTAGAGGACGGGAATTTTCTGGTTCATAAAAGCTTCTTTTTTCAATAAAATCGATGACTAAAAACATCGGATAACTTCTAACCTTTAGAGGACGGGGATTTGGATTTACTGTTTGCTCTCACTTTTCTATAGAAATCGAGTTTTCGTGATGTCTCACATCTCAAAACTAACACATGTAAAGGGTCGATCATGGGCATGTCCCGTATAGGGGCCATCCCGTCCTCTAAAGGTTAAAAGTATTTTTAAAGAAAAATTCAGAAATTTTACAAAAAAAGTTATATTTATGTTTTTAGTGAAAAATGTAGTGTAAAAATTATTTTAAGTTACAGAGAGTCAAAGTTGATATTTTAGCACTTTTTTGCATTATATGCCCATTTTCATGAATTTTTAGCTCCCAGGGGATGCATTTTTCACTAAAAACATAAGTATGACTTTTTTTGTAAAATTTTCCGAACTTTTCATTAAAAATACTTTTAAAGACATAAATGTATGCTGTCACACTCTTGTAAGCCATTTAAACCTTAAATAGTGAAAATCAGCAATTCTGCTCCGGACTCTGGTAACCTAATACTGTCTAAAAGATGTCTTTTTATAGTCAGAAACTGCCTAAAAATTTCCAGAGTGGGTCTAAATCATTAAGATCACTTATGGTCAAAATATCTGGGAAAAGTGCCCGAAATATTAATAGAAATGTATATTTGTTGCCTTATAACGATGAATCTATTAGCATGATCATTGCAAAAAAATTTGTGCACTTACCTTGGAATGGTAGAAAAGTATCTTCACTTGTTTCAGTATCCATCTAATCCCCTGTAAGCTGCTAAAAATACAAATATTATTATACAAATGTAAAAAATTATTTTTTAAACTTTTATAATGCTGGATTTTTAGTTTTACATCCCTTACAAGAATTATAATACTAATCTGAAGGATTACTATAAAAGTATCAACATTATTATTATTATTGTTGAGCAATACATTGTTTAGATTTCATAAACTTGTCACTGTCACGTTATCATATTATTCATTATAATTATATATTCGATTTATTTATATATCTTTTGCATTAAATACGTATATTCAGTTATTGTAATAAAGATGTTTATATATTTATAGTAATCCTTCAGATTAGTATTATAATTCTTGTAAAGGATATAAAACTAAAAATTCAGCATTATAAATGTTTAAAAATTAATTTTTTACATTTGTATAATAATATTTGTATTTTTAGCAGCTTACAGGGGATTAGATGGATACTGAAACAAGTGAGATACTTTTCTACCACTCCAAGGTAAGTGCACAAATTTTTTTGCAATGATCATGCTAATAGATTCATCATCGTTATAAGGCAACAAATATACATTTCTATTAATATTTCGGGCACTTTTCCCGGATATTTTGACCATAAGTGATCTTAATGATTTAGACCCACTCTGGAAATTTTTAGGCAGTTTCTGACCATAAAAAGACATCTTTTAGACAGTATTAGGTTACCAGAGTCCGGAGCAGAATTGCTGATTTTCACTATTTAAGGTTGTAACGTGGTCCTCACTTTCGTGGCCCGTAAACCACGGTACTCGGTTCCACTTTATTTAATATATATATTACCTTTTAATCCGGTAAAGACCGTATTTAATATTTTACTGGGCGCCAGGTCTTATCAAATAATAAATAGCCTCCCGTTTCGACTCCTCAGGACGTGGCTCCAACGCCAATACGGAGGTGGCGAAACCAACGACGAATTTATCTCCTTCAAAAATGCGTGGCGGTAAATTATCGAGGTATAGGTTAATAAGTCAAAAATAACTCAATGATTCAATTGAACTAGATTATAATTTAATTTAGTTTATTCCTTCAAAATCCCAATTTCCGATGACTACGGGTGATCACCGTTACAATTTTTATCGACGAAGTAAATTCGACAAGTTAAATTTCCGCGAACTAGCCCGATCTTCCGATCACCGATAACCACGTAGTGTTAATTAATTAACCCGATATTCACGTCTTATAAGCTCCGGTAATGAATAATAAACCGTTTCCCAACCCTTGAAACGGACAAACTCGAATTCGCGGCTAAAATGGCGGCGCGGCTCGCAGGAGGTCTATACGCGACGCGCAAGAAATCCCCGGCGATTCTTTCGATCAATAAATTAATTGATGGCCGTGCAGCCCACTTACCGCAACGAAAAGCAATCTTCTTCAAAATAAAACAACTCAACTATATAAAAACGATAACTACTAATTCTACTTTCAATTAACTTCTCCGACTCAGATATTCCAACTTAAGGTTGCGCACGGTGTACTATCAATTAGACTATCCGGCTACGAGTGACGATCGGGACTCGTAGCATCCCGCTCGTCCTCGTAGTTCGTTAAAGCGCGGCGCTGATTGTCTTCTTCTTCCTTATTTTTCAACCAATAATATCCTCCAGGTTAATTAGATGATTAACTATTACCGCCGTCTGCGCCATCTATTCCCGTATCAATCTTCTTTTTCCCAGTGACGGAATAACGAAATAACCCGTATTCCGTTGAGGAAATGACTTGCGCCTCCACCAATGCAACAGGTGTGTCTTCTTTCTCTCTCGTACACACACGCTCTAGATGGCTACTTCCCGCTCATTCCGTCGTTCCCCTCCTCGGTGCACCGCCATGTGCCGCGGCGTGCATGTGCGAGAGCAGCGAGCGCCGCCCCCCTCTCTGCCGCGCTGACCCTAGTATACGAGCAGACGGCCGAGTCCGTTGCACGCGAGTCGGGCGTCGTTTGTTTACACGACGGCGAACGGGTTTTTATATTGTGTGTGTGAAGAGTGCACCAGTTCCTGGGTCGTCGTCTTCGTGGCTGCCTTCGTTCTCCATCACCAGGTCGTCGGGAGATGGTATTGGATCTACGTGGGAACATGGTTGGACGTCGGTGGCGGTATGGTTGTATCATTCCTTCTTCATTATTAAACTCCTTCCTTTCTCCAATCCTCCGATTTCCTCAACAAATCAATAAAAACCCTATTAATTCCTTTCCTTTACGTACTAAAATATCGGTGACGAGAATGGCTCGGGCCAGGATTCGTAGCCGGTGTTTACTTCCTTCCTAACCTCTATCCCCGTATCCTATATATACTATCCTATACACATACATAACTTCCTTATTATAACTAACTCTATCCTTCTATGAATCCTTCTATCCTAACCTTATATGTATTCTAGTTTTACTTATTATCAACCTTTCAGGTATCCAACGCTACCAAGGAGCGGACCCAGGACCAAAAGGTTCACCCAGGACTCATCGCCTCGAGGGAAAATGGAATTACCATGGACCCAGGACTCATCGCCTCCAAGGACAGGACTCACAGGGATAGCATCGTTGGATCACCCAGGACTCATCGTCTCAAAGGTATGATATTGTATTATAATCTTATTTAACTTATATCTATTTCCTCTACGCTAATATATATATATATATATATATATATATATATGGGTGGTTCTCTGTGACATCGAAGATGAAAAAAATAAATATTGCTATAACTGTGGGAATATATTTTAGAGGTATCCAGTAGTTCTGAATTTTTTCAGATTTTTTCTGGGCCATTATTTTAAGTTACAGAGAGTCAAAGTTGACATTTTAGCACTTTTTTGCATTATATGCCCATTTTCATGAATTTTTAGCTCCCAGGGGATGCATTTTTTACTAATAACATAACTATGACTTTTTTTGTAAAATTTTCCGAACTTTTCATTAAAAATACTTTTAAAGACATAAATGTATGCTGTCACACTCTTGTAAGCCATTTAAACCTTAAATAGTGCAGCAATTCTGCTCCGGACTCTGGTAACCTAATACTGTCTAAAAGATGTCTTTTTATAGTCAGAAACTGCCTAAAAATTTCCAGAGTGGGTCTAAATCATTAAGATCACTTATGGTCAAAATATCCGGGAAAAGTGCCCGAAATATTAATATAAATGCATATTTGTTGCCTTATAACGATGAATCTATTAGCATGATCATTGCAAAAAAATTTATGCACTTATCTTGGAGTGGTAGAAAAGTAGAATAGAATAGAATAGAATGTTTTTATTTCCATGTACAGCTGTTACACTTTTTACAGGTTTTTCCTTTCTTTTGCTTCTATATAATGCTAGACTTATTTGTATTATTTACATTCCTTTTTACAACAGTATATATAATAAGTTATAAATATATTTTACAAAAATATAGTATTTAAATAGTAAATATTTTTCTATATCATAGTCCATTTTGTTTAATGAATACTGTCTTGCTATCTCTTCTCTCTTCTTACTACTATTAGTAACTTTTCCTTTCAGTCTCTCGTTTTCTCCTTTCCGGGCCTATTATTATAATATTATTATTACTTACTCCTATTTTTCTTATTACTAAGTCTTTCAAATTCTTTGTCGTAAAGACAGATTGTTTCGTTTATATTCCCTTTCAGTGCTTGTATCACTTTGGTTATAATTTCTGCGTCTTCTTTGTTCTCACCTAACCATTCCTTGATTCTTCCTGTCCATTCCTGATTAATCTCTACTGCTGCTTTATTGCATTTCCATGTGTGCTAAATTTTCCTCTTCTTCTTCACACACTCTACACCTGGTGTTCACGTATCCCTTCTTGCCTTCCTTACTCATGCTTCCATATCTTAGTCTTGCCCATTGTTCCTTGAGTGTTCCGTTGGTGACGTCTTGTTCCCAGTACTTCTCTCTTCCAATTGTTTTTTTAATTTGTTTATAGTAAGTCCAATACTTCGATTTGTCTATTTTTGACCAGTCTGTTTGTATTTCTTGTTCTCTTCTTCTTGTGTCATTACGTTCCAGTTTTTCGCAGATTTCATTATCCAACCTTCCTTTCTCCATTAATTTTAGTGTTTCTCCATCTCCTACTATTTGTAAAGCTTTTTCCATTTGTTTTCCCCACTTTGACGGGTTCTTGTTTCTTATGTTTCTTAGTTCCTCTTTTAGGCATATTTTGGGCCATCTCGTATCTTCCATCATAAGTACTTTTTTAATGTATTTTTCAGCTCTCCTAATCGATTCTATTTCTATGCTTTTTGCTCCTGTTTCCATCCTCCAAATGTACGGTGGTGTATTGTTGTTTACCCCTAGTGCCATTTTACATATTCGTGCCTGGATCCTTTCCATTACTTCGTATCTCTTCCAACCCCAGATTTCTGCTCCGTATAGTCCTCCTGATCTTGCCAATATTTCCATTAAGTATAGTCTTCTTCCAAGTTGGTCGATTCTTGCTCTTTTCGTCAGTCCCCATGTTGCATTGATTGCTTTCTGACACTTTCCTGCTATTTTTTTTATGTGCTCCGTATAATTTCCTTGTGCTGTAAACCAAAATCCTAAATACTTGTAGCTATTTACTACTTCCAGAGGTTTCCCTTTGTACGTCCATCTTTCGTCCTTTCTTTTTCTTCCTCCATTGCTGCATATCATGATTTTGGTCTTGTCTGTATTTATGTCCATTTTATTTTTCCTACTGTATTTTTCCATATCTTTTAGCATTCCTTGTAGTTCTTCCGGTGTTTCAGCTATTATTGCCACGTCATCTGCGAATTTCATTCCATATATTTTCATTTTTCCTAGTACTGCTCCTCCTTTCTTTTTTTCTTCCCACATGTCGTCTATGTCATCCAAGTATATACCAAAGAGTGTTGGGCTAAGTGGGCATCCTTGCCTGACCCCTTTTTTAGTGTGAAAAGAGTCAGTTAATCCTTTTGGTGTTATCACTTCCATTTTTGTTTCTTCGTATATGCTCCTTATCATTTTTTGCATCCTTCCTTTAATTCCTATTCTTTCCAATTTTTGGATTAATATTTTCCTATCTATTACATCAAAAGCTGTTTTGAAATCTACAAAGCATATGTATAGTTTCTTCCTCTTCTGTCTGATATTATTTCCTATAATGCTATTTAACGTGAATATGTGGTCCATTGTGCTTCTCTTTCTTCTGAATCCAGCCTGACTTTCCTTAAGTTTTTTCTCATCTTCTAGCCATGTTCTGAGTCTTTTGTCCATTATTCCCGTTAGTATTTTGTATCCAATATCTAGTAATGACACTCCTCTGTAGTTTTTTGTTGTGTTCTCTTCTCCGCTCTTGTAAATCGGATAAATTCTTGCCATCTTCCAGTCATTAATAATTTTTCCTTTTTTCCATACTTCGTTGATTATGTCCTTTAGTTCTTCTTTCCATGTATTCGTTAGGTTCTTGAAGAATTCCGCTTTGATTCCATCCTCTCCAGCTGCTTTCCCTTTTTTTAAATTTTTTATTATTAATTCGATTTCTAGTTTTGATATATCTTCGTTGTATGGTAGATTTTCCTCTGTATATCCAATATCTTCTTTATCTTCTACATATTCCGTTGCAACTTCCGTACTTCCTTCTAATAATTTACTATAGTGTTCAAACCATTCCTTTTTTTCTATGTTTCTTCCTTTAATGTTTTTCCTTGTTCTGTATTTTCTTATTGCTTTCCAGAGTTCATTGTTATTTTTGCTGTTTTTAACTTCTTCCCAGTTCTTTTCCGCTTCCGTCCTTCTTATCTCTTCTCTCATGTTTTTGAGTTTTTTCCTTTCCATTTTGAGTATTTCTTTATCTTCTTCCGTTTTATCTTGCAGGTATTTTTTTAATTTATTCCATACTTTTTTCCTTTGTTCTTTTAATTCTCTAGGGAACTTGTTATTTATGTTGATGCTATTCTCTTTTTTTAATATCATTCTCGCTTTTCTAGCCGCTTCTCTGATTGCTGTCGTGAATATTTCCCATCTTTGTTCCAGTGTTGCTTCTTCCTTACTTATTCTGCTTTCTAACATTTTCATTTCCTGTATGTAGTCTTCACTATTATTGATTTTCCATATCAGTGTTTCTTCCGTTGTATGTCCTGTATATTCCTGATCACTTTGATTTTCTACGGTTTCTGCTCTTGTCATTTGATATATTATTGGGAGGTGGTCCGATTCTGTTCTTTTTATTATTTCCATACTATTTACACATCCTTCCAATCCATCGTCACTCTCCATTACATAATCTATTACGGTTCCTCCTGCATCTCCTATAAATGTAAGTTCTCCTGTCCAATCACCTTTCGTTCTTCCATTTTTTATCTTTATACCTTTTTCTGAACAGAAATTTAGTAATTTTTTACCTTCCTCATTTAATGTTTTATCTTCCGAGTTTTTTTCCTTTCCGTCTTCTTCGCCTACTCTTGCATTGAAGTCGCCTATCAGAATTATATGCTTTCCTTCCTGCATTCCTTTTTCCACTATTTTCTCCAGTTCCGGTAAAAAATTTTTCATTCCAACGTTGTTGTAACTGCCTATTAATATTGCTTCTCTTTCATTCTGTATTTTCATTCCTTCTATTAGAATGCCGTAGTTCCATTCTGTAATGCTTAATTTTCTCGCTTTTGATTTTTTTATTCCAATGAGTAATCCTCCCTTCGCTCTTCCTTTGACATTAACTCTGGTTGCTGGTTTTGTTTTCCATATGAAGTTGTCGTCTAGTCTGTTTAAAATTTTCTCTTCTTTGTTTCTTTCCATCCATGTTTCTACTAGTAAGATTATATCGTATGATTTTAAAAAGTTCCAAGTTTCCCATATTTTTTGTATACCTGCTATGTTCCATGTCACACCTATCCATTCTTGAGTCTGGCTCCTTATTTTAGTTTCCTTAGCCTTGCCGAAATGTCTTCCATTCTTGTTCCACTAAGTCACCTTCCTCCTCGTCCCATGTATACCATTGTTGGTTAATCATTATTTTCATGTGTCCTGTTCGTGTCTCGTTCCATTTCCAATATTCTAGTTCTTCTTTCCTTTTTATCCATTGCTGTACTTCCATTTCTCTTAGTGTCAAGTCGTCTTCTATTCTAATATCCGTTCCTTTTAGTAAACTCTTTTTTTTCATTATTTCCACTTTGTTTGTTAAGGTACATAGTGTCACTATAATCACAGTTCCTCTGGTTTTCATTTTGAGTATTTTCATCGGGTGGTTTATGATGCTTTCTATATAGCACCTCAATTCATTTATCGTTAGTCTTTCTGGGTTTTTCAGTCCTTTGATTACAATTTTATGTTTCCTATCTGTTTTTTCCACTTTTTCTGTTTCCAATTCCTCCTTAGTCAATGCCTTCGGTTTCTTTTCATTCAGATCTCTTTCCATTTCCTTTATCTTCTTACTTTCTGCATCTTTTTCTGTCATCTTTACTCCTTCCTGATTTTTTTCTATGTTGTTGTTGATCGTATTTTCCTCTGTGTCGTTTCTAACCTTTAACTCCCCTGTTTGCTTTTGGATTATTTCGACCAATTTGTGTAAATTATTTATTTTTCCCTCTGCTTCAATTCTTCTTTCCTTCTCCTCTTCCATCATCTCTCCTAATTCGGTTATTTTAACTTCCATGTGTTTTAAATTCAATTCGTTGCTCAGCGTATCCTTTTCCGCACTTATTGAAAATACCTTGTCTTTTAGCCATTTAATTGTTTTTTTTCTGTGTTCCATTCTTGTATTTCCTCACTCGTTCCCCTTTCTTCTTGCTCTTTTCGCATTGTATTATTTATAGCTTCTTTCTCTTCTCGTTCTTTCTGTGTTCGAGTTCCTATTTTCGAGTGGTAGAAAAGTATCTTCACTTGTTTCAATATCCATCTAATCTCCTGTAAGCTGCTAAAAATACAAATATTATTATACAAATGTAAACAATTAATTTTTAAACATTTATAATGCTGGATTTTTAGTTTTACATCCCTTACAAGAGTAATAATACTAATCTGAAAGATTACTATAAAAGTATCAACATTATTATTATTATTATTATTATTCAGCAATACATTGTTTGAATTTCACAAACTTGTCACTGTCACGTTATCACATTACTCATTATAATTTAAGATCCGATTTATTTATATATTTTTTGTATTAAATACGTATATTCAGTTATTGTAATAATGATGTTTATATATTTATAGTAATCCTACAGATTAGTATTATAATTCTTGTAAGGGATGTAAAACTAAAAATCCAGCATTATAAATGTTTAAAAATTAATTGTTTACATTTGTATAATAATATTTGTATTTTTAGCAGCTTACAGGAGATTAGATGGATACTGAAACAAGTGAAGATACTTTTCTACCACTCCAAGGTAAGTGCATAAATTTTTTTGCAATGATCATGCTAATAGATTCATCGTTATAAGGCAACAAATATGCATTTATATTAATATTTCGGGCACTTTTCCCGGATATTTTGACCATAAGTGATCTTAATGATTTAGACCCACTCTGGAAATTTTTAGGTAGTTTCTGACTATAAAAAGACATCTTTTAGACAGTATTAGGTTACCAGAGTCCGGAGCAGAATTGCTGATTTTCACTATTTAAGGTTTAAATGGCTTACAAGAGTGTGACAGCATACATTTATGTCTTTAAAAGTATTTTTAATGAAAAGTTCGGACAATTTTACAAAAAAAGTCATAGTTATGTTTTTAGTGAAAAATGCATCCCCTGTGAGCTGAAAATTCATGAAAATGGGTATATAATGCAAAAAAGTGCTAAAATGTCAACTTTGACTCTCTGTAACTTAAAATAATAGTCCTGAAAAAATGTAAAAAAATTCAGGAGAACTACTGGATACCTCTAAAACATATTCCCACAGTTATAGCAATATTTATTTTTTTCATCTTCGAAGTTACAGAGAACAACCCATATATATATATATATACACACACATATATATTGATTTTGTGTATTTTTACTTTTCACTAATATTTATATTTATTTTTATTCATTATTTTTTCAGAATTACACTAAAAAATTTATAACAAAAGTATAAATTTATAACATAGAAAATTAAATTTACAAGTCAACCAAAAATATGATATAATAATTTTATTTTATTTTTTAAATATATAAATCTACTTATAAACTTTATTTATTTTTAAAATATATTTATATTATAATAAATTATCAATAAATTTTACGTACTTTACGTTTCTCTTTGCAAAAATAATTAATACAAATGAAAAAGCAAATATTATTACTTATCTATTATTCATCCAATATTGCGCCCCATCGTTTAATTTAAAAAGGCATAGAAGATATAATTTTTATTAAGCAAGGCCTTCTCTTTGTCTACTATGGTTAGTGGAAGTCCTAGAGTAAACCATTTCAAAAATTAAAAATTAAAATTGGCGATTCGACTACGGCTCTCCAGCTTTGGTTTCCTCAGTAAGGAGCTAGAGCCCTTCTTTAGACGCCGGTCACAGTATAAAACGACGTCAAATTGATATTAAAACAGCTGTTCTTATGCCTTGTATTCGACTGTTTCGCTAATGGGTAGAGAGAACAGTCGGATCCCCTAGTGGTAAGAACTTCAAGCCCGATAAATTCTGAAATTTTGAAGTGTAACCTTCAAGTTTGAGCAGCAACAAAAATATGTTGTAAAAACTGCAATAATTGTCAATGTGTACAAACATAAAACCATTTAAACTTTACGTTATGTTTAAACGTACACGGTAGCTCAATAACAGCTCTTCAAGTTTCAACACTGATATACGCAACACAGTAGCGCCACATGTCGACGATTTCCGGTTGTACATGCGTTATGTACATCGGATGTCCATGCCCGAAAATTTTTTCAGTATATTGAAAAATAGTAAAAAGATAATTTTTAATTTACTTATGCATGTGCCTTTGCAAGTTGAGTGAAAGTGAAAACAAAACAATGACAACAAATATTTTTATTGGTTTATTAATTAATTTCCATTGATCACTTATTTTAATCGTAAAGTTGAAATAGATTTTATAAATACTTCATTACGAACACTGTAAAATATAGTAGATAAAAAATATTGACATAGAGAAGAAAAAACAGGTTACCTATAAAAGTTACATATGTGCAATTTTCTTTATTAAATAATATATTACTTTAAAGTATAAAAATTAAAAAATTAAAATGCATATGAAAAATCTACTTCGAGGAAAATATATTAATTGTAAAAATTACAATAATGAATATCATTGACAGTGCGAGCGCGAAGCGCAAGCTGCATTCGGTCGTACCTTATAAGTTTTTATAGGGGGGCCCGCCCCCTAGTTTTTTATTGATAATTTTTTATCCCTAAAACGAGATTATATTGCTATAAATGTTTTAAGCATTCGATGGTATAATACCATATACGATGTTGTTATGCAAGTCGGTGTGTTTTTTTATCTGTACACTCAAATAATAGAAAAGTATTTGAAAATGAGTGGTTGGCGACTACTTACCCAACCCTGATTCGAACAGTTGTCGAACAACTTGAAAGATAGTTAATTTATAATAATTTTTAGTTACAAATTAAATAATGTAATGAAAATAGATAACATTTCGACAGTTAATCGAAGAGAAACGGAAAGAATAATTATTCGTAATTTAATTAGAATTATGGAATGCCATCGTAAAGCTATAAAGTTAAATAATAATAATATTTTCTATACAAATAATTAAGGGGGTGGCATACTCAGTGAATTGCCAACTGAGCAAAAAAAGATAATTATTGCATTTATTTAAACAAATACACAATTTTATGCAAAATACAGAAGCACTAGATAATTAAATGATAAGTCATTCTACAAATTTTCAGGTCAGTACAACAAGGACATCCAAAGAAATTTCTGCACCGAAAATGTACGATTTTTCGTATATTTCGATGCAGAAATTTTTTAGGGTGTATTTGTATTTCTGACCTGGAACTTTGTAGAATGACTTATTATTTAATTATCTAGTGCTTTTGTATTTGGATTTTTTTCTTTCTTTTTTTGCTTGGTCGGTAACCCATCGGATATGCCACTTCCTTAATACGTATAAAATAAATTTATTAATCGCATTCAAATAAATTTTTTTTCAGAGATATACATCTTCTTGAAAATATTTACAGTAACGTGTTGCTTTTGATTGAAATAATCGTATTACTTGGATTCGCACTTGTCATATATGATGTAAATAAATATTTTGCAAATAACACATAATTTTACAATTAACAAAATAATTTGAAATTTACAGTTAATCTATGACTCTGAAAATACCGCTCAAATGATGCGAGTGCTTATGATATGCGTAACGTTCATGGGATACATTTTTTTTATACATTACATTGGGGAGCACGTGATACAAGTTTCAAATGACGTTCGAACAGCCGCGTAAGTAATTTGTTAAAACAATGTTTTATGGAACTAGTTTAAACTATAATTTTTTATATACACAGTTTTTATACAGACAGACACACATACACACACACAAGCACGTTTACACACACACACGATATGAAAAGAATATAAATTATTATCAAAACAAAATAATATAATAGCAATACTAATAATACATAAAATATTAACTTAATGCGTAGGTGCTCTACAGAGTGGTACTTAATGCCCCTAAAAGCAAAAAAATTATTACTCATGATCATAATGAGAAGCAATAAAACTGATGCATTGACCATTGGTTCGTTTGTTGTACTATCGTTAAAAAATTTTGGAGCGGTAATATATTTAAAAATTTTATTTAAAATATTAATTATATAAATTCTACTTAATTGAATAAGCTAATGTATAATGAATATATAGTCCACAATTATGATGCAATTATTTAAAATATAATACATAATTTTCAAAGAGGATACAAAATAAAATAAAATAAAATTTCCTTAAAAATTATGACGTACAATGTGAAAACATTTTAAATAATTGTCACATAAATAATTAATTTTTAAAGACAAATGCTTATGAAATATATTGTCACTATATCTATATATGCATTTTGAATATTCACACTTACGGACATTATCCTTATTATGTATGGGTAATTCCATGTCAACTCAGCATGTAAAAATTTTATTTCTTTTAGAATTCTAATCTACTAGAAACGTGTTGGATAAGCTCTTTGTCACTTTGTAACTCAAAATCTATTAATTTTTCCTTGTACATGTTATATATAGGGAATATTATTAATATTCTAAACTGTTTATTGCACTATAAAAGATTCACTAAAATAAATTTCTTTGATTGGTCCACATAACATGCATGTTCGAAAACCCATTGCAAATTATCGGCAGACTTAAATTTCATTTTAGACCCGCTAAAAATAGCATTTTTCAAGAGTTTTAAACTAGTTTATGCCTCATTGATGGGTTCAATCGAGTATAGATGTTACAGCTTCTGAAATGCACTTACAAAATCCAAAAATCCCTATTTAAAATAAAGGATTTCGAGTTACAAGGTAACAAAGCTGATCAGGAAGCAAATTATTATAGAAATATATATAGCATTAAAAGTAATTTAGATGGAGGTCTAAAATTTTATCTTTACTACATCTAATACATTTCTATAGTAGATAAGAATTATAAAATAAACTAAATTTTTGAATGAAAATTAATTAGATTTTTTAAAAAATACATTTTTAATTTAATGATTATTTTAAGATTTTAAAATCTGCATCGTCAGCTGCAACAGTGCTATTGACTGCACAAAAAAAGTAGATAATGTACATATCTACACTGGAATCAAACATAGAATAGAGAACAAGAGATTATTAAAATAATTTGGATTATGCTTAAGTGCCGCATATTTTATGGATTTAATCAAGTAAATATTGAAAAATTATAAATCTTATGTATAATATTGTTCGAATATATTGGGCAAATCTATGTACGTGCAAGTAGTTATAGCAATACTGATTTATTAAAGCTACAGTATTGAATCTTGTGTAATGGTATTAAAAATATAGAAGTGTGCATATATATAAAGTATATTTTGTACAATAATTTTATCACCCACAATGATAACTTATTGTGTACATTAAATTAAAGCTAAAACATGTATCTCGCTTGGATTTTATATTAATTTATGTATTTCTTCAATAAATTAATTGTAATTGAAATAATAATTTAAATTTATAAATTAGATAACATTTACTATTTTATTCTAAAAGTAAAGTATTTAGTTCGGAGATACCGATATTATATACACATAAACATTTACCATCGTTTGTCTTTTTCATATTATAGATACTACTTTATATCATATAATTAAACTATTTATTTATTTATATTTATTTGCTGTTTTAGATTTTTTATTCACTATACTATAATTTTGAATACTAGAAGGACAGATCGTTGCGATATTTGTTGATGGAGGACATGAATTTTACATGTCTTTGCCTAGCATATGTCAATTCAACAACATAAAAATTTACTATTCGTTAAAAGTGATTAAAAATAATTTTTTGTTTGTTCGTCAACAACACTTCAACTTTTTTCTCTTATTATAAGTCTATCAATTATATGAATTATCAATTGTGTGAAATAATTCTTTGAAGTTTACATCAATGTAACATGTTAAAAGTATGAAAAATGAGTATGCATCAGCTATTAATAATATTAACTGGGATATATTATTATAGCATTATTAAACACGGTACATTTAAATGTGAGATTTCAGAAATTCTAATCCTTTTTTGTATGAAGTTATTTACTTGGTAGAAGTATCTGCACACACAACTTAATACCTCGGTAAGAAAATCATCTACGAATAAGAGAGGCAAGTTTAATGTATGTAGATATACATACTAGTATACATACATATGTGGTCCACCCAGCTAGGAAAAAGGTGTATATACATATACATGCACACATCACATAAGCCCATAAATTTCCACTGAGGGGTATATATAAATGAGGAGAAAAGAGGCCTAGCAATTATTTTTCGCTGAACGCCATATTTCAGGTTGAACGTCTTAATAACTGAGGATGATCCTTTTCTTTATTTTTTTAGGAAGGAACTTTGTATGAAATTACCGGTTAATCGGCTGGCTGATTGCCTGGCTAACATTTTTCAAAGAACATCGCACAGTACGAACGAAGCTTCTATCTATCTATACATGTATATTAAGATCCTTCTCGCTTTAACGGTAGCTCGTGATCGCCACATTTTTTTCCTTTTTCTTTTCCATCTTTTCTAAGAGATCCCTGGGTTTCGTGATTTACCGCGAAATTACTACTACTACTGAGTCACTATATTTGGAAAAATTTCGAGAAATTGGTAGCCAAGTTTCGTTTGATCTATGTCTTGCGAATACAGGTTTATTAATCTTTTGAATACGTTGTACTCGTGTTTTCTTGCGGTCATGGAGAATTTCTTGGCTTGTCTTATCGATGCCGTCGAGAAGTGATGTACGTATGTACACACACACATCAAATTACTTACATAGACTATTTGAAGTACCTAACTCAGATTTTATTGATGTGCGATCGCCTGCACGATTCTATTTGTGTATACAAGTTTTATGAAAAATTTAATCCAATATTTATCTATTTCACGTAATTTATAAACAAATTTCACTTTAATTTGCTTAACTTCTATTATTTAATGTATAAAAAATTGTTGTTGTAACTATATACATACACCTATATACAACGAGGCAATCGTCAATTAAATACAAATACTCAAAATGAATAATAATGTAAAAAATTTTATTAATTGCACAAAACGGAGTCGTTCTCATAAAAATATTGTATATATTCTATACATATATAAATATTTGTAAAATCAGTTTAGCATATCCGACTCTGTTGTTTGAATCGGCGTCCCTTCACAAGGTCTGACTATAGCCGGTGCAGTATTAGGTCGTCTTCTTCGTCTTCGGTTGGGCCTTCGATACTCCGATACGTTGTTATCGACATGAGTATTTTTTATGAGATCTTCAATCTTCATACTTTTAATCAATTGTTTCATTGTTCTCGTCGTCGGTTCATTATCGTTTGTAGGTAACGGCGCTGTTCTATTATTTTTAAATATACTTTTTAACGATTTTCGCTTTTTCTTTTTTTCTGTTAAAAATAATATTTTATTATTTTTTTAAGCTGCAGAGTTCTTTATCATTGTGATTAGTTGAAGTAGAATATTTCGTAAACAATATTTAACTTCGTTTATCAATTATCAACATAATTAAGAGCAACTTACTTGGTACGTGATTCATTTCATCTTCCGGAACTATAGGCTTTAGGTACTATAAAAAATTATCGTTTATTTGTATATTAACAACAAAATTATAAAAATTATTATTATATTTGTATTATTTATAATATTATTAATTACAATTTATATTAAGTAAAAGTAAAAATAATATATAAAACAATTAAATGTATTACCGCATCAGAATCTGAGTCGCTGCTATCAAAAGAATTGTGAATGCTGTGGGCTGTCCAAGATTTCAATCTGAAAGATCTACGTATTGTGCGTTTTATTCTCTTCTTTCTTATCCCCCTTTCCAGATTTTCGTAATTGTATTCTATTATTTCTATAAGCCATCTTTAACAATATAACATATTAGTACGAAGTGTAACCATTATTCGTCAAAATTTAAAATAAATATTTAAGTTTAAAAATATAGGCTTACTGGAATCCTTTATTTATATTTTTATTTAAATTAAAATTCTTATTTTTATCGGGATAGCACGAGCAAATTTCAATTCTCGTATGACATTTGGCGAAATTGACGATTCCTTCGATATTCATACTTTGAATAATATCCAATTCATCAAGAGCATTTTCTAAATCTTGTTTATTTGCTAAGCTGTAAATATGAAAAAAAATAATTAAACATTTTTTTAAACTTAATTCTTGCGGTAGTGGTAATTTTGATATAGGATCTGTTTTCTAGATTTTGCAATTTGATTTTCATTATTTATATTGTATGAAATACATAAATGAAACTAAAAATGTACTGATCGACAATTATTATACTTACACACTTATACTACATCTTAGGCATAATAATTGAAAAATTATTCTGAAAACTGATCAGATCCTATTTTCATTTAGCTTAATATAGGTTTCTCGAGGATAAAATGAAAATAAATCGGAAGAATTTTTAACAAACACACTCACGCCAATAAAAAGAAACGAACTATAATAACAGTGCAGCGATGCAGTGATCAAAAGATCCAAATGTAATAAAGTGCGAATTAAACAAAGAAAAAAACAAACAACAAACAAAGTGTGCATAATAAACGAAAAAAAAATTTATTCCTTACAATAAAATTGGCTTTTGTGAGATTAATTCATGACAAACTAGCTCCTGAAACACATCCGCGCTTTCGGTCAGTCGTTCAATGTTATTAGCGTCCACTACGTATATGACGCCGTGCACCTAAAATATCGATTAATGAGCAAGTATATATGACCGAATGTAAGTTCTTATAACTTTGTACTTTTAATATTACGTGCTCCTTCTCCGATCTCATAATAAAATGGATTTACAATTCCATGACGCAATCGTATATGAGTATGTATCTATAGATAATACTTACATCTCCGTAATATTTTGGCCAAAGCGCACGAATTTGCGGTCCGCCACCGATATCGTACAAACGTATGGTGAACGAATCGTAATTGAACGTAACTGTACGAAATCCTATCGTAGGTACTACATTTTCTTCGGTTAGAAGACTTTCTGAATAAAAACGGAAAATCAATTTATTATATTTAGGTGATATTATTATTCATTTATAACCATACACTTTTGCATTATTAATTTAACTTACTGTTGAATAAATAATTCACTATTGTACTTTTTCCGGCATCGTCAAGACCAAGTACCAATAATACGACAGTCCTGCGTATTAGTTTTTAGGTATATTAAAATTATAGTTCTCTTTTTATTCGGGTTAATATAATAATAATATACGCAATGTATATGCAATTTTAATAAATATCGAGTGTTTATATAGAAAGAGTATTTGAATCTTATACCTTCGAGGTACTTTTTGACAGGTAATTTTTTTCCACATGGACCTTGAACATTCCACAGTACCGTTCAAACAATTTGCTAAAACTGTGATAACGCAATTGCCCATTTCTTGAGAAGGATGCTAGACACATTTGTTACAGACGTTCGAAAAATCCTTTTACAGTCGTCGAAAACAATACGTACTACCATAGCCACTGTTACCGCTGCTAAGGCAAACAAATGACGTAGCGCCAACCCCGCAAATGAACTTAAGCTTTCGAGCGAACCGATAAAGCACATTACTCGCTCGGTAAAACAGAGCGCGCTTCATAATTACCTTTGCACAAGGGTGTGAAAAATCAATTGTTTTATACTCCACTGAATAGGTACTTACTTTGGATAAGTCAAAATGTTATTTTACAACATTTTAGCAAATATTAATATTTTTCTGATTACAAATAAAAGTTATACTGCTTAAAGAAAAGTTCTTTTACTTATACTTACTTGATGTAATAATAAATTAATGTAATTAAATTGTGAAAATTAAAGTTATGTGATCAATTATATTTGTATTAATTCTATTTAAATTGAACTTTTAGAAATAGTATATAAAATATTTATACTTAATTTTTTAAATCATTATTTATGTATACACATTTTAAACTTTACTGTATCCATTGAATATGAAAGGTTTCTTTCAAATGTAAGTAAACTGGTAGATAATCAATTAAATGCAATTTAATTAAGTTGATTGATGATAATAAAGATAAGCTTGGAAAACAGAAACTAACTGTGAACTTGAAGGCTTAATTTAATTACAAACATGACAGGGATAATAAAACTGTTTTTTCCAATATACTTAAACAAATTTTAATATACGCGAATGCTTAATACATTTCATGGTCCAAATAGTTAAATACACAAGTTGATTTAAAATAATTTGCTTACAACAAATCTCACATCTCTCGATTAAATGAAATGTGTAGAAAACATCTTATCATCTTTAATCTTATTTATTTTCTATAAGTTTCTTAAATATCATGCTGTGAGTAAAAATGCACGTGTAGCCAGATCAAAAACGTTCGATAATTTATATAACAATTGCTAAATACTAATGTGATGACATTTCCATTCATAGTGATGTTGCTTGGAGATTAAAATTACACCAAGTAATGTACATTGTACATTGTATTAAGTCCTTATGATATTGTAAATATGTGTATAATGTGTGACATTATAGTATAAAGAAAATCGAATAACCAACCTCACTTTTTTTTTAATAAAGAATATACATAGTTTAATAGCTTAATGAGAAATTTTATATAATGTATAGAGAGAAACTCCAGATCGCATTTCGTGAAAATCAATTAAAATATGAATGTTTCTAACATGTTCGTGTGATTTTTCACGATCTTATTTCCTAAAATCATTTTTTTACATAATCTATGTGTTCCTTATTTTTCCAGGCACATAATTCTTATCTATACAGACCTCCTGCAAAAACATGTGTAAACATCGCTCGTTTTGCGCTAATGGATGTCCAGCAATCCTGAAAAAATTAAGCAAACATTAATAAATATTGTTATGAAATTATTGACAAAATTATTATTAACATATAAATTTACAACTATAAGAATTAATTTGAATTCACATGTATAGCTATCTAAATCTATAGATATCTAAACTTAATTAGTATTAAACAATTTATAATATATTAATTCTACTTGAAAGAGTAAGTAGCAAACTCTACAAGTACGTTAAAATCAAACTTTTATGCTATACCTTATTTTACGAATTAATTTATAATAAATACTAGTACCATAATATATTTTTATGTTACATTTATATTTAATAACTGTGCAATAGAAAAGATTGTTTGATTAACGGAAGTATTTATCAGAAAGTGATTTAATATAATAATTATTAAATCAAGCACTAATTAAATAATTTAATTGAGGGATTTCGGAGTTAGTAATGTAACAATAATAGTCCTCTCATTAAAATTAGTTTTACGCGCATTAGTGCGCGCAGACCTAACCTAAACCTATACTCTATAGCCGAATTATTGTAATTTTTAGATTAGATTTATATATTACAGAGCAAGACGAAAGTACGCTTATTAAATGTGCGCATGTGCAAGAATTTATAAATGCATAAAAACTTAGCCACACAAATTTATCCACTGATAAATTTATCTTGATTTATCGCTTCATATAAAATCAATATTACATCTCTTATGATTCTATTTAAATATGGTACACAAATTTTAATTGGTTAAATTCTGCATAAACTTACTTATTCACAAATACTTCTAAACCTTTCCTTCGATCTTCGATAAAGTCTTCTTCAAATATACCATCATCACCTCGAAAAGGCATTTGTCGTTTCCATGCTTTACCTGGTAACGGAGGGACCACAATCTGTAACAAAAATGTATTACCATTTACATTCAGCTTAATAAAAATAAAAAGCAAGTACTTAATATTTATAGTACAAAATAAAATTAGTACAATACCTTACTATCTCTTTCTAGCTCATTTCTTAACCACTCGAAGTCACTATAACGTCTACGCACACTTGAATCTTTGACTTTGAAAACTGGTAAATTAGTCTGTTAAAAAAAAAGAATAAGTATTTCTATTAATATATATATATGGATATCTGAGCATATAAATAAATTAGACTATTTAAACATAATAAAATTGGTGTTAAAAAAATGTTATCATTGGTATGCATGATAAGATTGTAAGTTGACCGAAATTCATTGTAAAATAAAAATTGGGACTTGTCACTTGTTGCTTTATGTACATCAAAAAATGCCAATTCGATAACTATAGCGATAAATTAATCCTTTGTCTCGGGCATTTATACACGAATGATTCACATGTGTGAAAAACATTGGGCGCAACAGCACGCACACCGAAAACCACGTAAATATCGTTCCGATCTAATCCAATACTCTACTGACATTTGGACTCCTCGTGAAAGGGGTGTGTAAACTCGAAAACAGATAAGTAAACAAAACAACTGTACCGAGGGTATTGAGATATATGTATGTGTGCGTGCGTGCGTGCGTATATACACTTGGAGGAAAAATATAGCGATATATAGATATATAAGTATATAAGCATGCACAAGCAAATGATAGAGAAAGGGGGGAAAGGTATTATAGAGAGGTGTACATAAAACGAGAGGTCTTGAGTATAGCGTACAGGCGTACATATACGTGTACGTATACCTATATATATAAATATATATATATATAGGTATATAAAGAGAGAGAGAAAGAGAGAGATGTTAAACTTACTCGCATTCGAACTTCATAATCAGTATATCGTTTCTTTCCAAGACCATGAGTAATTGGATTGATCACGTCAATCTCGAGAAAGTTCGCCGGGGCAGCGTAGGCGTCGTCCAGTGTCTGCTTTTTGACGTTCAAACGACGCGTAGCGTCGACCGTCGTGTCTGCCATCGTTGTCTATTTGACAACTGTCAATCACACACGCCCCCGTGTCTCAAATAGACCGGACGTTGTATCCGCCTCCTCCTCTCTCTCCTACAACCGGAATCACCGGAATCCCGAGACACTGACACGCGCGAGCGCAGAGGCATAGACCTTCGAGCCACGCACTGCGCATACCACACACCGCCGTACGCGATTTTCACTTGGATGCCTGCTGCTCCTGCCGTACTGCTGCTGGCTGCTGCTGGCTGCCGCTGCTACTTGCTGCTCTTCGTCTCACGCATACCTATATGTCACCTACAGATATACGTATACAAAACACAACCAAACAATGTATACGCGTACACCAAAGGAATCCGGTTCGACACTCCTTACGCCAATGGTTGTTGCCGTCCGATCTGCCTTCCTATTGGTTTACCACCTTTAACGCGTATCTCCGATTTTTCTACTTTATCGACGGGTTTTCTTACTTATATGTATATTCATATATATATATATACGTATAAATGCTGTGGGCTATATATTTTATTTACTTTTGTTGCTTCTTTTACTTTTTTTATTGGATGACTTCTTATTTTAGGTTTTTATATTACTGAAGGCCTCTTCATACAAAAATTTAATACGCATTACGTAGTTATTTATAAATCAAAAACAACATTTTTATACGTGTTATTCTTTATAATAATAATAATTAAATAATATTATTATATTGTATTTCACACTCGTGAGTTGTATTTTTTGGTAGAATTAACGATTGCTTTAACGAGTCAATTTGACTTATTTATATTTGTTATTATTTATTATTAGTATTATTATTTGAATTATTTATAAAATTATAAATGTATATTATATATTTTTTTTTCTATATTTAATTTGATGATATATGCTATTTATTCATTATTGTTTGTATAGCAATATATATATGCCATTAATTATTATTAAATCATTCGTATGCACATATATAGCGTGCATTTTTCAAATTATTTATTTAGTGTCTTTTAAATACATAAATAATCAACCTTTACCGCTATAGAATAGCACAACTACATAAAACTAACATTTTACATAATAACAATATGCCCCATACCATTAAAAAACGCTTTGTAAACCATGGCAATTTTTATACGGCTTCATCATATTTTATTTACAACCTTGGTTTGACATTTTTATATTTACAAATATAACTATATACAAGGTATCCCCACTACTGCAGACATATATATTGCTTTTTAAGTATAGTAATTCTTAGTTTTTAACGATTAATAATTTATATATTTTAGTTACTTTTAAATAACTAAAAGAAAACGATTTTGAAAATATTAAAATTTTTAATTTTTTTTTATGCTACTGTAAAATCAATAAATTTCTATACATATAAAAGACATACATTTATTTATAATAATTTATTTAAATAAATTTTACTTGTTTCCACATTTAATTTTTAGTTTAAAAGCTTTTTGATTTAAATAAATATATAAAAAATATGTAAAATTAATATTGATATATAAAATAACAATTTTCTTTGAATATTAAATATACGTAATAATTTTAATAAGTATACGATATAATTAATAATAAAAATAAAAGATGTTTACAGTACTAAATTTGAAGGTATACGCTTGGCAAGTATAAAGTGCCGCATTTGATTGGTAAATTCCGTTATATCTTGGCTAATAAATCAGTGATTGGCTGAACAACGATGGTCCATGATAGACTTTCACTGATGCTGTTGCTAATGCAGCCGCCAGCTGCATAATATAAACCAAGCGACACACCATAAAATTTTGGAACGCGCCCCCCTGGTATGTCCCTCAACTGAGCAGTCAACACATTCTGATCTGTGCCATCTTTAAAAAGTCCACATCTACACCAATATCCATGATGTTTAAATAACGCGTTGTAAATAATTATACCGTAGGTAGCGTTTTAATAGAAACAAAATCGTTAAAAAATTAATGTGCTTTATGGAGAAAAAGGAAAGTCAAGAATACACCCTATAACCTCGGCGAGGCTTGAAAAACAAAGAACTCGGGTATAATGCAATTAAAGAGACGATTTTATATTTCTAAGTGTAACATACTTATTGAAAATACTAGGAGCCGGTTTTAGCGATTAATCAAGGTTATGAAAATTAGTTAAGTATTTTAAGTAGTTCAAGATTAGTATTAATTTTTAGATAAAATATTTTTGACAATGTCTACTCCGGAGGGTACAATACTCTTTGCAAAGCTGGAAGCTTTGAAAGATATAAGGTAAGATCCTCTGTATTTATTTATTTGTTTGTTTGTTATTTTTGATTATTTATATTAATGGAATTGGTGGGTTTGTTCGGTAGATCAAAGACTATTCAATTAGACAAAATAAAACAAAGGATTTTTCAAGAAGTTGAATTAACTGAACAAGAGGACAAATGTTTAATGGAGTATAAACAAGAGATGGATTTACTTATGCAAGAAAAAATGGCTCATGTTGAAGAACTTAGACAAATTCATGCTGATATTAATGCTGTTAGTATTATACTTTATAACTTTTATTTATATACTTGTAAGCTTATAATAGTTTAGAAGAATCATACAATATGTGTGGCATATTCTTACTTAAATTATTTATTTGTTGCAGATGGAATCGGTAATTAAACATGCAGAAGAAGCTAGAAACCGTGCTAGGGAAGCTGCTAAAATCATTCATAATAATGATTATCAACCCTTAAAGCATGACATTGATCGAATGAGGAGAGATTTCTTAGGACTTGAAAGACTGCCTGAACTTTATGAAATTGAGTCAGATATAACTCCAGAGTAAGAATGAATTTTGTTTAATATTTTTTTAAATATGTTAACTTGTTATTTAATTAAACTTACCACATATAAATAACACTTACAGCTATTTTGATCGAGCAGTACAAAAAGCAGAATGGCGTGTAGATGTTCGTGGAGAAGATTTGCTACCTCCTTTAAATATGCATTCTCATGGAGGGCATCCAGGAAGTAATGCCTTTTTAGCACCTCAGCCTTTACAAGGTTCAAGCAAAGCAGAACCTCGACCACTACCTCCTGCTCCAGGTCCACCTGCTCCAACATTTAGGTAACGTACAAGCTAAAATTATTACTTTATTAAGTTGTATCTTTTATTTATTCAATACACTTAATAATAATTATTGTATTTTAGACAACAACCACCTCCTATGAAGTCTTGCCTTTCATGCCATCAACAAATTCACAGAAATGCACCCATATGTCCTTTATGCAAAGCCAAATCTCGATCTCGTAATCCTAAGAAGCCAAAAAAGAAAGACTAAATACAATTATTTAATTAATTTACTCATTCAGTTAATAATTCATGTTAATCACATCACAATTACAGCATAATCATCAATATTCTTAATTCAAACTGTTAAAACTTAATTAATTCAAATGTAGAACAGAATATTCATAGGAATAAGATTTGTTGATTCTTTTACACTTTTTTTTTAATTGTAATTTTTAGATGGAATGTATGTCATTGGTACAAAGTGTCTATATGTTTAACAAGCTATCATAATTGTCTTTTTTTAACAATAAGAATATTGTATTCAAACAATTTGTGTGTTTAACAAATGTAGTATTTTATTATTTAATTTCCAAACATATATTGGGAGTTAATATTTAAATTACTATTATGAAAAATAATAAACGTTTATAGTAACATATATTTGGTATTTTATTGCATTTGTTCTTATTAGAAAAAGTTTAAATTATTTATTTAAGCGTCAAACTCGTAATTCGTAATGCTGGACAAGAAGTTAGTTTACATATGCGCGATTAAAGGTCCATCTTTGTTGATAGTGGCTTAGTGCTGATTTTCATGAAAAATGTTTACATATTTATATATTAATTTTTTCTACTATAAATGAAAATAAATAAACAAGCTTTTTGTAACTTTATACAAAATATGATTCGGAATCGCGAATATAAATTATAAAAGTAATATTTAAAATAAAACTGGACATCATGAAGCCTTTACCACCAAAAATGGATTTAAAACAGGTTAGATTTTGAAAAATATATTACAAAGTTACTAATAATTACATAGTTTTTACTATTTAATATAGTTTATGACAAGCAGACAAGTATTGAAACTTTATAGAAACATTTTAAGAACTATAAGGTTAATACCTAATGAAGCAGATAGAGCATATTTAAAAAATTGGGCTAGGTCTGATTTTAAAACTTACAAGAATGTAAATGATGATGTGAGTATATTTTTGCAAATTATCACATATACTTTATAATTTATAACAAAATATTATTTGTAAAGTTACATGTAAAATCTTTGTTGGCTCATGGAGAAAACTCGCTACGAGAACTTCAAAAGAATATAGGAAGAACTAGTTAATTGCAAATAAAACTAGACTAGTAAATTGAGTAATAAGAATTGTATATTTAAATGTATAATAAATAACTGTACATACTTAACACTGAACACATCACAATGGAGTAATATTAACATTTATAAGAATAATTACAAAATTATGTTGAATTTCCATTCATCTTACTTAAGTACATGTTTAACAAGTTAAATCCAAGGAGTAAAGTGAATGTTATTGTTATAGCAGAAGCAACAACAGTGCGTATACTTTGCTGTGGCACTTTATGTTTTAACAATGATTCTATCAATAAGTTTGTAATATGCTGACCATCAAAGTAAAAACAAGGCACAACATTGATAATTGCAAGACCCGATGAAAACACTGCAATATATTTGCAAAGCAGCATTAAGGCCTCTGGAAAATTTGGACTTAAAAATGAAAACCTTGGAACCCAGTCAGTCAATATTGTTGTATAATATATTTCTGATGGATGTCCAAAAAATAATACATCTTTATGTCCATACCTTTGAATTTGCACTATCTACAATTAAAATAAATTGTATTAAGCATTAAAATAATAGAATTTTAGTTTTGATATGAGTATCTTACTTTTGTCATATTTTCTAATGCTGGTCTCACACATATATCATTGAGCATATAGCATTGGTCACTGTTTTGACATAAATTGTGCGAGCTTTCTACAATAGCTCGAGTAGGAAGGCAAAACTGCGTAGGCGTTTTTGGAGTTTGAATATCAAATTCCTCTAAATGCTCAAAGCATAAATATCCTTTATCTTTACTATGCTTATCGCAGCAATTGTTAATCCCAGCATAATCATCCTGAGTAAAGAAAGTTTTATCAAGTTCCTGAAATCAGTAAACTTTTACACTCATTCTAATAATAGTTATATGAAAGTATTAAATATTAAATACAATACCTTGACCATTTTATCTGATACACAATATCCAGGAGTTTGTAATTGAGTTGCTTGTATGATACACATTTTCCAATTTGTCGAATTCCTTACCATACAATCATTAATTTTATAAACTACATTTCCAGGTAAAAGTCCTGAAACTCCTAATAATGGTGAATTCTAAAACAATTATTATATCTAAATAATAAATAACTAAATAAATAACTATATAACAATAAAAATTATTTAAGTGTAAATAAATGACTTACGGAAGCAATGTCTTTAATGAATACTCCAGAATCTTTAATGAAAAATGGTGTAAACATAATAGATATAACTCCTAAAAGTATGATAGCAAATACTGCAAGTATCATATTATGCCATACTCCAGCACACATAATTCGCAAACGGTTTCTAATTGGTAACAAATTAAGTTGCTCATCGCTTATGTTAACATAAGCAACTGGTATGATAAAAAAAAGCATCATTCCTATTCCAAAAAATCGAACATCTTCTCTTACTGCAGCCATTGCATGTCCTAATTCATGTACAACACTGGACAAAATCATTGAAAGTATGTAATATCCCATTTCATTGAAGGGAATATCAACTCCTGGTACCTATTTACAGAAATCATTTAATAATGAGTAATTTAAATGATAATATTAATAAAATCCAGAGAAAAATTTACCATTAGTTCTAAAGTTTTTTCTCTTTTTTCATTTGGTGAATGTGAATCGTGAAACCAAATGTTAAGTGTCATTTTTAAAATAACTATTATCGAGATAGGAAGAAGTAAAATTGTTATGATTAGTCCTGAGTTGTACCATATTGACCAAAATTTTGAGCGATTTAGTCCCCATCTCATTAATGAACGATTGAAGGCAGTAGTAAACCATTTTATGCGTAACAATTGAATTTCTATACCAGATCTTTTCAAAAGATTAAGATACGGTAGATGCATACATGACTGAAAAGTAAAAAATTGTATTCATATTAAAATATATAAAATCAAGTAATACAAATAAAATTAGGAAATTGAAAGTATTAGTAAGTTACATAAGATGACTATAAGAGAAAAAAGTATTTATTAAAAAATTTTTGAATTTGTTATTGTTATATAAAACTGTATTTTATAGTTCTCTCTAAAATAATACAAACAAACAAGAGATGTGTACTCTGTTTGACAATAACAATTTGAATTAATGATACATTGTAAAACAAGTGCTTAATAACTGGAAATAACTATTTACTTATTAATTATTTAAATATTTTTATATCGAAAATATATATGTGCATAGACAACAAACAAACAAAGAACATAACCTTAAAAAAATAATCTACTCTTTTGATAAATAGAGAATAACACAAATTTTAAAAAAACTTTATAAATTAATAATAATATTGAAAGCGATTTCTTACAACAAAAATAGTATTAAAGAAAAAGAATAAAAAATGAGCGAATGCAATAAATATTAGAATATGAAGAGCTTCCATTATGACACCATGTTTACAGTCTATTATTTACATTCTACTGATCAAGGAAATCTAAAAAGCATCACTGCATACATTAAATTAATAACTCGAAATAATTGATTATTCAACTTTAATATAGGTATTAATATTAAGAAGTGCATATTGAAAAGTTGTGTATTAAAAAAATATAATCGGTAAGTATCTGAAAAAAGAATGTGAACATTCAAATTTTGCGATGAGCAATACAAGTTTTAAGAACACCCGTTACGTTTTTTCTTTTTATTGGCCGTCGCGGTGAAAAGTTAACTTTTGAATGAGTTTCAGAACACACATGACGTAATATCGTCTGATTTCGAGGAGTTGCGCTATTGGCTAGCACGTTAGTCGGGTGATCGCGTGTTCGTTTTTCAGCTTATTGCGCTTGACATATTCTCGGCTGCTGTTGAACGCGTGAGCGGGCTACGTTGGAATATCGCGAAAACGGATGTTTTAATGTGACGAATAAACTAAAAAGGCATAGTATCGTGTGGCAAGATGAGCGACGGTGATACTTGGACTTCGGTCCAAGACAGTGACTTCTCTAGCTTCTCAACGGGTGACACTTTCAACCTGAGCGATATGACCGGTTTTGATGGTGTGTACACAAACCTTCCTGCTATTGTTTTTTCAAATCGTACGATATCGTTTACCTTGATCGGTGAATATTAACGAGATACTACTTATTTTAATTTGTCTTCCACGCATCGGATGTTTAGTTTCACACGACTTGATATTGTTTATTACTTAATCTTGAAAAAATAATGATATGTGTCTTCATAAACAGTGTCAATATTTAGATACAGTATTTGTTTATCTTTTACTTTTTTTTAAGATAGAGTTGATTCTTTTGTTTTTTTTCTGTTTTGAAAATTATATAGATTTGCAAGTTTTACTATTAATATGTTTTTTATTTTTAAATACAATTTTTTATATTATTTTCAGATCTTTTGACAAATTGTGAAAATGAGTTGCTAAATAACGAAGGTTTATTTAGCGATGAACACTTACTTTCTGAATTGGATGATTCTTCATTACCTATGGAAGGAGGAGATTTAGAATTTAATTTTTTAACTTCAAGTCCTGGTGAAATGAAAGTTGATCCATTGTTTCATGAAGTACCAGATGCAAAATCTAATGTTACATTGTTGTCTGTACCAGCACAACAAATTCAATGTCAAAATCAGATGGATACAATTGTACCCATTCAACAAGGATCTGAAAGAATTTCTGCTACTACTGAAGGAATTCCTGTACAAGCCCAAACTACTGTTTTTGGTTCTCATTACACAATTTCCCCTAATGTGAATTTTAATGTTCCATCACCTGTTGTAACTTTAGCACCTGTTACAACGCAACAGCGACAATTACTTTTACCTGCTAAGTTAATAAAATCAGAACCAGTGGTATACTCTAGTAGATCACAAACAATTAACACTACTCCAGTTCAACATCAAATTCACACTTTAGTTAACACAGGAAATGGCACTGTACTTGCTACAGGTATTTAAAACTTATTAACTTTGTAATACAAATAAAATTAGGAAATTGAAAGTATTAGTAAGTTACATAAGATGACTATAAGAGAAAAAAGTATTTATTAAAAAATTTTTGAATTTGTTATTGTTATATAAAACTGTATTTTATAGTTCTCTCTAAAATAATACAAACAAACAAGAGATGTGTACTCTGTTTGACAATAACAATTTGAATTAATGATACATTGTAAAACAAGTGCTTAATAACTGGAAATAACTATTTACTTATTAATTATTTAAATATTTTTATATCGAAAATATATATGTGCATAGACAACAAACAAACAAAGAACATAACCTTAAAAAATAATCTACTCTTTTGATAAATAGAGAATAACACAAATTTTAAAAAACTTTATAAATTAATAATAATATTGAAAGCGATTTCTTACAACAAAAATAGTATTAAAGAAAAAGAATAAAAAATGAGCGAATGCAATAAATATTAGAATATGAAGAGCTTCCATTATGACACCATGTTTACAGTCTATTATTTACATTCTACTGATCAAGGAAATCTAAAAAGCATCACTGCATACATTAAATTAATAACTCGAAATAATTGATTATTCAACTTTAATATAGGTATTAATATTAAGAAGTGCATATTGAAAAGTTGTGTATTAAAAAAATATAATCGGTAAGTATCTGAAAAAAGAATGTGAACATTCAAATTTTGCGATGAGCAATACAAGTTTTAAGAACACCCGTTACGTTTTTTCTTTTTATTGGCCGTCGCGGTGAAAAGTTAACTTTTGAATGAGTTTCAGAACACACATGACGTAATATCGTCTGATTTCGAGGAGTTGCGCTATTGGCTAGCACGTTAGTCGGGTGATCGCGTGTTCGTTTTTCAGCTTATTGCGCTTGACATATTCTCGGCTGCTGTTGAACGCGTGAGCGGGCTACGTTGGAATATCGCGAAAACGGATGTTTTAATGTGACGAATAAACTAAAAAGGCATAGTATCGTGTGGCAAGATGAGCGACGGTGATACTTGGACTTCGGTCCAAGACAGTGACTTCTCTAGCTTCTCAACGGGTGACACTTTCAACCTGAGCGATATGACCGGTTTTGATGGTGTGTACACAAACCTTCCTGCTATTGTTTTTTCAAATCGTACGATATCGTTTACCTTGATCGGTGAATATTAACGAGATACTACTTATTTTAATTTGTCTTCCACGCATCGGATGTTTAGTTTCACACGACTTGATATTGTTTATTACTTAATCTTGAAAAAATAATGATATGTGTCTTCATAAACAGTGTCAATATTTAGATACAGTATTTGTTTATCTTTTACTTTTTTTTTAAGATAGAGTTGATTCTTTTGTTTTTTTTTCTGTTTTGAAAATTATATAGATTTGCAAGTTTTACTATTAATATGTTTTTTATTTTTAAATACAATTTTTTATATTATTTTCAGATCTTTTGACAAATTGTGAAAATGAGTTGCTAAATAACGAAGGTTTATTTAGCGATGAACACTTACTTTCTGAATTGGATGATTCTTCATTACCTATGGAAGGAGGAGATTTAGAATTTAATTTTTTAACTTCAAGTCCTGGTGAAATGAAAGTTGATCCATTGTTTCATGAAGTACCAGATGCAAAATCTAATGTTACATTGTTGTCTGTACCAGCACAACAAATTCAATGTCAAAATCAGATGGATACAATTGTACCCATTCAACAAGGATCTGAAAGAATTTCTGCTACTACTGAAGGAATTCCTGTACAAGCCCAAACTACTGTTTTTGGTTCTCATTACACAATTTCCCCTAATGTGAATTTTAATGTTCCATCACCTGTTGTAACTTTAGCACCTGTTACAACGCAACAGCGACAATTACTTTTACCTGCTAAGTTAATAAAATCAGAACCAGTGGTATACTCTAGTAGATCACAAACAATTAACACTACTCCAGTTCAACATCAAATTCACACTTTAGTTAACACAGGAAATGGCACTGTACTTGCTACAGGTATTTAAAACTTATTAACTTTGTACTACTAATACATTTTTTTAATATTTTAATAACTAAATATATACTTTTTTTATTATTTTTATATATTTTAATTTATTTTTAATTTTTTAGGTAAAAATTTTTAGATATTAATTTTATACTTATTATGTTTATGTATACTAATCTATAAAATAATTAATATATTTGTATACTTATTTATTTATTATTATGTAATATATTTATTTTTTCTCTAGGTATACCTCTTGTGTTAGACACTGAAAAAGTTCAAATAAATAGAATAAATACAAATACTCATGTAACTGTTCCTAAAGTTAAAGAAGTCAAAAGGAGTGCCCATAATGCAATAGAGCGTCGCTATCGTACTTCTATAAATGATAAAATTATTGAACTAAAAAATATTGTTGTTGGAGTTGATGCCAAATTAAATAAATCAGCTATTCTGAGGAAGACGATAGATTACATAAGGTTTCTATCTACTATTAAATTTTTAAATATTTTTCTGTTTAAAAATTAAAATAAAATTTGTTTATTCAAACCTTCAGATATCTTCAAAATTCAAACTCTAAGTTGAAAGCTGAAAATATGGCATTAAAAATGTCAGCTCAACGTCAAAATTTGCGCGATCTGCTAGTCTGTGGAGAATTAACACCTCCACGTTCCGACAGCAGCGAACCGTCCTTATCACCAGCTCCAGCACCGCTGTCACCGGCTTCACCTCCACCTCCAATTGTCAAAGAAGAGCCAGATACCACTCAAAATCTACAGAAGCCTGTTGTGGCCTCTGCAAGTAAAGGAATGCCTGATCATACTCGTGTTTCTCTTTGCGCTTTTCTTTTTATATTTTTAGCATTCAATCCTCTTGGTTTTGTTTTAAATAATATGGGAACTTACAATTATAACACGAGATTGGAAGGAAGAACGATATTGCATACAAAAGGTAACTAAATAATTTTTGTTCATATATTTATTTTATTCCATCTTATATGAAAATATTTTATAATTTATTATTTTAATCTAATTTAAATTTATAATAACGTGAAGTACAATATCCTGTGAATTAACAAATAAAAATATTTATTTTTTAGTAGATCATTCAGATTATGAATCATCGATATGGAGTAGTATGCTACTGTGGTGTATAAATACAGCACTACTAGCGTTTGGTTTGTGTCGATTACTACTCTATGGTGATCCAATCTTACCAGCTGATAGTAAAGTTTCTGTTGAACTGCACCGTTGGAGACGTCAAGCCGAATTTAATATGTCAAAAGACGATTACGAACAAGCAGATCGTGATTTAATTCGTTGCCTACAGTATTTTTCTCAACAGTTACCGCAGACACGCATGGATGTGTTTTTTGCAACTCTTTGGCAAATGTTTAGACAAATTCTACATCGACTTTACATCAATAAAATAATTTCTTACGCCGGTAAAAAAATCATTGGTGAATCGGATAGACAATTAGCTGAAATGTCTGCAATGGAAATGGCAGTCGTCTATCAGCACATATTATGTCTGAAACTTTCTAGAGCTTCCAATAACTCGTTAATTTTCATTGCTCTCTCAGCTGTAAATTATGCTGAAGCTGCAGGTGAAATTATACCGAAAGCGATGCTGGCCGAAATATACGTCAATGCTGCTTTAAGTTTCAAGCAGTCATTTTTCCTGTTTGCGCCTAAGTTTTATTTAAACAAAGCTCGTAGCCTCTTAACATCTTGTGTCGTGCCACAAAAACTTAAATGGATTGTTAATGATGATAGCATGCGCTTCTTGGCTTCTCAGCGGTGGAGTTATGGACAAAGGGAGGATAGTGACTTTACATTGCAAAATAACAAGTCCGATCCATTGTCTTTCGCAGCAAGAGCTTACAGGGAATATCTTATTAGTCAAGGATTGAGACTATTGGCTGGAATTGTAAGCGATGCTCATGCTTCTGGATTACTTGAAATTTCTAAAAAGATAATGCTTTCTGCTCAAATTGACTTGTGCATTTCCAATGAAGAAAAAATTGGAGTTACTAGTTAGTATATTTTTATTTTATATTTATTTCTTTTTGAGAATAAAAATAAAAGTAAACAGTAGTAGTAGTAAAATAGTAATAGTAATATCAATATCATTGAATTCATAAAATTTTTGTAACTTGTTAAATTAAATTTTTTTTTAATAATTATAAAATTTGTAGAAGTGGAAGATGAAGTAGGATTATGGTGGGGAGCTGTGATGTGTGTAGCAGCAAATTTCAGATTAGGAGAGGATGATTCCGATGCTTGGAATATCGTAGAAGGCAAGTTTCCATTTGAAAAAAATTCACAATCTGGAAATCCGTTACCACATGCAGTTCTTCTCCTTTTACAATCAGCAAGATGCCCATCAAAGAGAACGACGGTTCGTCTTATTGATCAAGCGAGTGCATTCTTAGAACATTCAACTGTTTATAATAATTGCAAACAACAATCATCTCAAAATGTATTGGTAAGACATTGCTAGAATTATTTTAATTTCTCTTTTCTAGTTGCGCAATTCTAGATGAATCAAAAGACTATTACGTGAGTGCATTGTAGTTGCATTGCACGTTCATTTAAAAGTGCAGTACTTCTGCAGTGCAACTCTCGTGGTGGATAAAAACGACAATTAATTTTGTATGTGATAAATACTATGATTACATGAATGAGGTTTAACTAAGAATTTTTATTTCAGCTTACTCAGTTGTGGGTGTGCGATTGGTTACTTGAAATGAGAACGACGTTGTGGGAAGAATTAAAAGGGGAAATTGAAAAACCAGTTATTAACTCGACCCTTGTTGGATTCCAACGAGATCTTGCTTGTATGCGACAGCTATGTCAACATATTCCGGTAGAGATTTTTTATCAATTGTACAATTTTTCCATTTCATAATGCATTTTATGAAACACATGATATTTTTCATAAAGCATTTTATAAAATTTATCCCTAAAAATTAATAATTCAACAATTATTATGCTAACTTTATAATATCACAAATTTTCAGTCTGTACTTCCACGACTTTTCTTGTATGAAGCAACCGCCAGGATAATGGCCGGCGCAACGCCTGTAAAAACACAAGTTCTTCTGGATCGCAGCTTACATCATCGAAATTCACGAACATCTATAATTTGTGGGAAGGATCGTTCTCATGAACAAGGTAATGGTGAACGAGAGCATGCTGCAGCTCTATGTTTAGCTTGTAGGCATTTGCCAGTGCTTTTACTAGCATCACCAGGTGAACGAGCTGGTATGCTTGCCGAAGCCGCTAAGACACTTGAACGTCTTGGTGATAGAAAAAGACTTCAACAATGTTACGAGCTAATCAAACAGCTCACTCCCGTCATCTCATCGAATTGAATTGTCATCATCTTTTATACGATCCAGTGATTACACGGAGAAATTTTTTTGTATCAAAAGTATTTATATTTTCAAATGAATATAAAATAATAAATAATTATCCAGTCATTTTCTTTTATATATAGTACAAGTTTTCTTAATAAATATTGTAGATACATATTAAAAGAAGAAAAAAAGTAAAAGTAATTTATATTTAAAAGAAAATTTCTCCGTGTAAAAAAATATGCGTTTTATTATTTATGTAGTTCATAAAAGTTTAAATACGAGATATACGATTGTAAGATATAGTATCTTATTTGTATTCCTACGTGTGACAAATTTTTTATTTATTTTATCAAAGATATTGATTGTATAAATATTTGGACAAAGTAGGAATGTTGCGATAATAGAAAAATTTATATTTCATTGATCTAAAGATTAATGATGTTGAATAAAAAAAAACTATATTTATTTATGTAACTAGGGCAACGAGCCTTTTCAATACTTGCGAGCTTGTTACAATTTTTATTGTAAACGATAATTATGGAAATAGAAAGATTGTACGCGATTATTGGATTATACATTTTTTTATTATTTTAACGTCGCTCTTTTTATGCTCCCAAATCGGTGCTAATCAGCGACGGAGGTCATACGATGTCTTTGTTAAGAAAGCGTAGTGGTGCTTGTATCAATCGACCGGGGCTGGGAATCAAACCTGGGACCTCCAGATTACGAGCCCGACGCCCTACCGACCGAGACATCGTAGGCCTCCTGGATTATACATTGTCATTCGAGGTGTGGGCTTATGTACCATGCTCGTCTCCGCTATTAAAGTACTGAAGCGTCTAGATTTGACCTATAAAATCTAGTGGGAAGCAAAATCTATTGCATGGAAAACGACGTTCTAAAATTAATATATTAAAATCAAAATAAAATTATTTTTATATGATTTGGTATTGTTTTAAGAAAACAATAAATTATTTTTATCTATAATTTTTATGTATATAATGAAGATTAAAATCTTCGTGCGATTTCGAATTTTTGTTCATAAATCATAATAATAATGTAAGGATATAATGTATTGAGAAATAATTGATGGTCAATTCGTAAAAATTATATTCATCTCCATTTCGCATAATTACATCGTATTCATCATTGTAAGATATATCATAATTCGAAATAATGTATAATATTATATTTGTAATATATCATAATAGTCTTTATAAGAAAAACGTCATTTCGTTTTTTTTCTCAATTAACATCTAATAATCCTATCTAATAAAATCTATCTTACAAATATATGTGTCGAACGGAAAGAGAAAATTTTTTATCTTAATTCGAATCAAGAACAATTATCCTTGATGAATTCTCTCACTATTCTCAGATGGTGATAAGTTGAAAGTCTCTATTTAAAAAATATCTATGCTTTAAATGCATATTAACAATGTGATCACATCACATTCTCCCGTAAAATGACTTATCACTTGTATCACTCTTGCATAATTAAAAAATAATCTTATACGTAGAAGAAGTTGGTTTCGCTATGTTACATGTGAATTATGATAAATAAAAAAAAAACATAATTATAACGCTTAAAATCTAATTGACGAACACAAATGTCGAGTGTTTTAATATTCGGGCGCGTTTGTGTCGGCCTATACTGATAAAAAAATATGTAGCTCTCGAATGTCTTTTCAGCCACGTGGACGCGAGGGTCGACGACGACGATCATCTTCGCTTTGAGTCTTTTACACATAGGGTTACGTCAGAGTTGTCGATAAAACATCGACGACCTTCTCCGTTACATGCTCGATCGCTGCTCCTATATACAGATATACAAAAAATTAATCTCATTGTTTCGTTGTCAAAAATTTTACGATTTTTAAAGTGTCAAATTATTACAAGAGATAATGCAAAACACGTTATTTTGAAATTGATAAGAGTTAAAATATAAACATTTTCTTTTTACTGCGCCAAATAGGTTTCCTTTTCTTTTATTAATAAATTTGAAAATTGTATTACGTAATATTAAGAAGTTAAAATGTATGTAAAAATAACTGACCATAGCATTTAAATAACAAGTTTTAAATTATTGCATTGTTCCGTAATAGTTCGTGGAAAAAGTAAACTTAAAAATAATTTCTTGAATATTAATGAATTTGGATATAAAAAATGAAAATGCCTAGATAACAATTGTTTCTATAAATATAAAGCGGTAATACATTTCTTGTATTAAATTGTGCGGAAGAAACGTTTAAATAATTTTAAAGTAGACACTTATATATAAAATAATTAAATGATTTAATAATTTAGTCTTAATAATAGTATGTCAATCTAGTAAGTTAAGAAATTCTAAAAGAATCAACTTGATTAATATCGAGTATAAATCTAACAACTTCTTACGAGCGTTTTGATGAAATTAATTAACGTTTAAACGATTAAATTTACCTAAGACATAGTTGTGCTTATCACCCGCTAGTTGTTCACCTTCGTGATTGTGAATTTGTTCATTATCCGTATGAGCGTGATCCCCGTGAGAGTGGCCATGATCGTGCGAATGAGCAGCTGAAAATAAAACCAGAGATGTAAGCTTAATTTTTTCCTGACGCTTAATTATAGATGTTCGCCTAGTTAAATAACCTTTTTTGGTTTGGTGTGATTTAAATGTAACGTTAAATTTTTTACTAATTACAAATTAATAATCAATATGTCTATTATTCTTTTAAAAATTTGGTATAATTATCTATACATAGTTACGTTATTAATATTCTAATATTTGAAATTATTTTATAATTTTACCGTTATTATTAAAAAAAAGTATACATTCATTTAAAAAAAAGTGTTTAAATAGACATATATTTACAAGACTGACTATAATTTTTTCCCAGTTAATTAAAACAAAGGCGTTAGATCATTCACATTATTATGTAGCAATATAGCCGTGAGCTTACAATACTATACGTTATGCCCTTCTTAGTTTGAATAATCCATCACTGGTGGATGGATGGTTGAGCCTTAAATTCGCATGACGTAATTCATAAATCGATTAATTTGCATAATCACGCTCGCTATACGAATATTGTTAGCATTTAGTATACATGTGATGAAAGGATAGGTTGGAGAGGTAAGATCTTCAATTAATAATATTGCTTGCACAAATTATTTATGAATTTAACAAAGTCCAGATTAGATATAGTATCTGAATCGTTTGTAAAAAAGATATACGTAAGTATTGCAAATTAATAAATTCCAACAAATACATTTAATTGTCAGTTGAAACAATACCAGTCGTAAAAATTCTCATTACAACTATGTTTAATTACACATAATTAAGTATGACTTTTTGTTTGTTTTATGTTTATAAAATCTATAATCTTTAACCTGCAACTGGGCTATAACGAATTAATATTAAAATATGAAAATTTTATGATTTTTAATTTTATACGTGAGAATGTTGCTCCGAATCTTAGAAGCTTTATGTATTATAAATATTAATTACGGATACTCGATTAAATAATTCGTCATCTCACTTCCTGATCTCTTGGGTTTACATAACTGCATAAATAACAGACTTCTTCATCAACGTTCGCAAGTCCATTTTAGAGTAACAACGTATTATTCTTTTGTATCTTTATGTATACCTATTGTATATATATATCACATATTCTTTAAAAGTACTTTTTGAATTTTAAATTTAAATTAAAAATTTTCTTTTTCGTTTCTAACTTTTTAAATATCAGAATTTGCTTCTGTATACTTTAATAATCCAATGCGTTTAATTTCGTGATGTACCCGATTATATTTTTATAATTAATAGAAAATTACTTAATAGAAATTCTTATAAAATTTAAATAATATAAACATTGCGCGATATACATTTTTCAAGTGTATCAGTGAATTTGAGTTCCTTTTAAGTAACAAAGCCGACATGTTTGTCATCAGCATATACAAGATATAATGTTCTAATAACCTTAAATTCACTTTGAAAGTCTTATTAATAGCTAGATTGAGTGGTCTCAAGTAAACATTTAAACAAATAATTTTTGAGAAAAATTGTAGCCATCTACGGGATATTTTAAATTGAGAAAAGAATTTTTGATCTTTTTATATTAACACAATTTATACGCATATAACCCAATTTCAAGTTTTTCAGACATTTTTGAAAACTTCATTTTTATCCAATTTTAATAATTGTTATTTATTATTTCAATATTTAATCAGCGTGTGCCCCCTTAAGGTTACCAATTATAATTATGTATCTAATCAATTTATTAATTATAGTTTTTGGATTAAATAATATTGTGTGATATTATTATATTTAGCAAGCATCAATTTTTTAATATTTATCAGAAATTAATTAGTAAACGTTGGATTATTTACGTTTCCATCTTGTGTGGAATACTTGAGATATACGCAACTTTATTTTCATATAATAAAAATATTGTAATTATTTATTTTAGATGCAAAAGTTAATGATATATCAGAATATTGGTTACATATCGTTAAATTGTTTAATTACGTTATAAGATTATATCAAATTCTTCTTAATAAAATGATTATAACTTTGTTATTTAGGCTCGCGGAAATTGTTAAGAAGAGAAATAAATAATATCTAAATTTATTGAACTAAAAAAAAGTTAGTGTAAGTTTCGAAAAGAAAATGTGTGGATTTAACTTTTCGTTCTAACAAAAATATTCCAATTAGGTATTCATAAAAGAATAAATTTTGGTCGAAAACGAAAACTATTGCGGTTTGTTATAGTAGCAATCCGCATATTTGAATAAAATTAATTTTGGTACATTATCAATATTACTGTATTGTTACTACGACTGATTTTAATGCTAGCGTCGTAACAATATCAGAATAACAAGCGATTTCCTCATTTATGGAAACATCATGTACTTATGTAAAAAAAATACAAAAAATATTTAGCTTCAGTTATACAGGTTATACATCGGCAATTTATTTACATTGTTTTGGTCATACAACCAAACATTTAGATGCAATAAATTGCTATCAATAACAATAATAAATTATTATTCGATTATATTGGTATACTATACGTGTAAACTCTTTCTAGATAGGTGTACACTTGCAATAAAATTATAATAAGTGTTGAAAAAGTTTTGGGTAAATATATATATATATATATATATATATATATATATATATATATATATATATATATATGGGTGGTTCTCTGTGACATCGAAGATGAAAAAAATAAATATTGCTATAACTGTGGGAATATGTTTTAGAGGTATCCAGTAGTTCTCCTGAATTTTTTCAGATTTTTTCTGGGCCATTATTTTAAGTTACAGAGAGTCAAAGTTGACATTTTAGCTCTTTTTTGCATTATATGCCCATTTTCATGAATTTTTAGCTCCCAGAGGATGCATTTTTCACTAAAAACTTAAGTATGACTTTTTTTGTAAAATTTTCCGAACTTTTCATTAAAAATACTTTTAAAGACATAAATGTATGCTGTCACACTCTTGTAAGCCATTTAAACCTTAAATAGTGAAAATCAGCAATTCTGCTCCGGACTCTGGTAACCTAATAAAACTGCCTAAAAATTTCCAGAGTGGGTCTAAATCATTAAGATCACTTATGGTCAAAATATCCGGGAAAAGTGCCCGAAATATTAATAGAAATGTATATTTGTTGCCTTATAACGATGAATCTATTAGCATGATCATTGCAAAAAAATTTGTGCACTTATCTTGGAGTGGTAGAAAAGTATCTTCACTTGTTTCAGTATCCATCTAATCCTCTGTAAGCTGCTAAAAATACAAATATTATTATAAAATTATAAAAAACTATTTTTTAAACATTTATAATGCTGGATTTTTAGTTTTACATCCCTTACAAGAATTATAATACTAATCTGAAGGATTACTGTAAAAGTATCAACATTATTATTATTATTATTCAGCAATACATTGTTTAGATTTCACATACTTGTCACTGTCACGTTATCATATTATTCATTATAATTATATATGCGATTTATTTATATATCTTTTGTATTAAATACGTATATTCAGTTATTGTAATAATGATGTTTATATATTTATAGTAATCCTTCAGATTAGTATTATAATTCTTGTAAGGGATGTAAAACTACAAATTCAGCATTATAAATGTTTAAAAAATAATTTTTTATAATTTTATAATAATATTTGTATTTTTAGCAGCTTACAGGGGATTAGATGGATACCGAAACAAGTGAAGATACTTTTCTACCACTCCAAGGTAAGTGCATAAATTTTTTGCAATGATCATGCTAATAGATTCATCGTTATAAGGCAACAAATATACATTTCTATTAATATTTCGGGCACTTTTCCCGGAGATTTTGACCATAAGTGATCTTAATGATTTAGACCCACTCTGGAAATTTTTAGGCAGTTTCTGACTATAAAAAAACATCTTTTAGACAGTATTAGGTTACCAGAGTCCGGAGCAGAATTGCTGATTTTCACTATTTAAGGTTTAAATGGCTTACAAGAGTGTGACAGCATACATTTATGTCTTTAAAAGTATTTTTAATGAAAAGTTCGGAAAATTTACAAGAAAAGTCATACTTATGTTTTTAGTGAAAAATGCATCCCCTGGGAGCTAAAAATTCATGAAAATGGGCATATAATGCAAAAAAGAGCTAAAATGTCAACTTTGACTCTCTGTAACTTAAAATAATGGCCCAGAAAAAATCTGAAAAAATTCAGGAGAACTACTGGATACCTCTAAAACATATTCCCACAGTTATAGCAATATTTATTTTTTTCATCTTCGATGTCACAGAGAACCACCCATATATAAAACTTTATAAAAATAATTTGATCAGAGATAATTTTATGGAGCTTTTTATCAGTTGTTTTGTGAACCGCAATAAAAAAAAATCTTTGAGACGTTCGATTAAGATTGAAAATCATCCGATTGATCGTAAACTTACTCGCAATTTGAAGACCCAGCATGAGCATGAACCCAACAAGAATAGCTGCTAGTTGTAGTAAGCCACTCTTATCGTTAGCCCTCTCCCTAGCCAAAACCTCGAAAAAGACAACGTACAAAAGTGTTCCAGCTGCCATCCCTTGAAGTATCGTAGGAGTTGGCCCAAGAGTGTCGCTGACGCTCCAGCAACGTACAACTCCATACCGACGCAAAACGCGATGACAAGTTTGTGAGTTGCGATTGCTGCTGCAAGATAAACGACCGAACTGAATGCTGGTTCTAAACCAACGGCTAATCCTTCAAAAATAGCATGGAACGAAAGTGCGAGGACAGTCAGAAGACTTCGCATCGAGTTCCCAGATGATCCAAGTTTCATATTAGGATCCGGCTTGGTCAGTTCCGCTCGACTGGCTGCTTCCTCCATTGCTGCCGATGACAAGACAAACATCGTTCCTGATTTCGTTGATTTACCCGATGGATCTTTGGCAAGCTCTGCACTTGGACTGCTTTCATCCTCTGCGTCGGAAGATTCGGTACGCCAGGCGGTAGATGCTCTAGGTTGAACCGACAGAGAATTACGCTGACCGCTGCTCGTTCCGCTGCTGGCATTGTTATTGGTATGGGTGTTGTTGTTATTGTTGCACCGGCGAACCGAAACAGTTCGGTAGAGCAAAGTTTCCGAGGATTCTGGTTTGTCGGTTAAGGCCGCGTGAACCGCTTCTTCCACAAGGTAAACGAAGAAAAAGCCACTGCAGAAGAGGAGCTCGGCTAGACTTAGGGAACCGAGGGAGGCCAGTTGTCCGTTGCTTTGGTGTAGTTCAACGCTGTCCCGGACTTCCGGTGCGAGGTGGAGGAACGTTGTAAACAGCAGGACCCCACCTCCGAAGCACAGCAGTAACGATGTCAGGAGACCCTGTTTAGGGACTTTGGTTACTTCACACGAATTATCTTCTTGTACCTTTATGGTTACTCATTATTTCTTATTCTTTACCCGAGTCGTTGTTCACTGGTTTTATTCTCTCAAGTTCTTTACTATTTTTTGTTTCATCTCTTTTATTAATCATTTGATTGGTACGCTACAGTTTTAAAGAATTGTGAATCATTTGTAAATAAGAATACCATTACTAATTATATTAAACGTTAAATATGGTGAGTAGTATTTTTACAGATAATAATTTAAATTTAACAAGTTGAAAAAAAAGGTTGTTCAATTGCGAAGAAAGCAAAAACAATGTATCACTTCCAAAGTTCGCTATATAACAAAATAAATAATTACCACTACGAAAGGCGATTCCGGCAAAACATCTAATAAATCAATACGAACTTAAGAGAGTAAATACCAGCTTCGTAAAAAAAATAATTTGATTAAAGTTCGATGACACCCGTACGACTATCGTTAGAAGTTCAATACCCGGATACTGTGAATTCATGCATATTTCATTACGATTTAACCATGCGTAATGTATCACATTAATCTTGAACCGCGCTGAGAGTAAAAGTACCATTTTAAGATTAAAAACCGATTAATACTTTTACTTTTCCAACTATCAGAAAAAGGAATTAACAAATCTTCGAATAATCGTACGATTGTCTTGCGTCACCGTAATCAGAGAAAACATCGTAGACATATCCGCGATTAACGGCCTCGGAGAAAAGCGGATGGGATGAGGCAATTACTTGCGAGGAATCCGAGTGTGAATTGACGGTGAGAGTCGATGCTGAGGTCAACGTGGTCGAGGCACTCGATACACTGGTAATCGTGCGACGATTGTCACTTTTCTTCGCTCGACATCGACCAATTATCATTGGTAACATCCCGAGGATTAGCGAACCAAATCCTAGGACGAACATTGAACCGACTTTTGACAACAGAAGTATCGTCGTTGCATTTGGCCCTGTAGATGTTGGCGCGCTCGTTACTACCAGGGACCATCCATTTTTCTTTCACAGGTTTTATCTTCTTAATCCTTTTGTCACGAGATTTTAGTCATCTTTCGATGGCACTGATGGTGAGTCTCTTCACCTTGTGACCTTAAAGTTAAGTGGCACTGCGTTGAAAATTTTTCATTGTATCGATCCGCCGGTTTCAGTATATTCGTTTATGATAACACAATTTATACGCATATAACCCAATTTCAAGTTTTTCAGACATTTTTGAAAACTTCATTTTTATCCAATTTTAATAATTGTTATTTATTATTTCAATATTTAATCAGCGTGTGCCCCCTTAAGGTTACCAATTATAATTATGTATCTAATCAATTTATAATTAGTTTTCGGATTAAATAATATTGTGTGATATTATTATATTAGCAAGCATCAATTTTTTAATATTTATCAGAAATTAATTAGTAAACGTTGGATATTTACGTTTCCTATCTTGTGTGGAATACTTGAGATATACGCCTGCTTTATTTTCATATAATAAAAATATTGTAATTATTTATTTTAGATGCAAAAGTTAATGATATATCAGAATATTGGTTACATATCGTTAAATTGTTTAATTACGTTATAAGATTATATCAAATTCTTCTTAATAAAATGATTATAACTTTGTTATTTAGGCTCGCTTAATTGTTAGAAGAGAAATAAATAATATCTAAATTTATTGAACTAAAAAAAGTTAATGTAAGTTTCGAAAAGAAAATGTGTGGATTTAACTTTTCGTTCTAACAAAAATATTCCAATAGGTATTCATAAAGAATAAATTTTGGTCGAAAACGAAAACTATTGCGGTTTGTTATAGTAGCAATCCGCATATTTGAATAAAATTAATTTTGGTACATTATCAATACTGTATTGTTACTACGACTGATTTTAATGCTAGCGTCGTAACAATATCAGAATAACAAGCGATTTCCTCATTTATGGAAACATCATGTACTTATGTAAAAAATACAAAACATATTTAGCTTCAGTTATACAGGTTATACATCGGCAATTTATTTACATTGTTTTGGTCATACAACCAAACATTTAGTTAATGCAATAAATTGCTATCAATAACAATAATAAATTATTATTAGATTATATTGGTACACTATAAGTGTAAACTCTTTCTGGATAGGTGTACACTTGCAATAAAATTATAACAAGTGTTCAAAAAGTAACACCTCATATATAAACTTTATAAAATAATTTGATCAGAGATAATTTTATGGAGCTTTTTATCAGTTGTTTTGTGAACCGCAATAAAAAAAATCTTTGAGACGTTCGATTAAGATTGAAAATCATCCGATTGATCGTAAACTTACTCGCAATTTGAAGACCCAGCATGAGCATGAACCCAACAAGAATAGCTGCTAGTTGTAGTAAGCCACTCTTATCGTTAGCCCTCTCCCTAGCCAAAACCTCGAAAAAGACAACGTACAAAAGTGTTCCAGCTGCCATCCCTTGAAGTATCGTAGGAGTTGGCCCAAGAGTGTCGCTGTCGTTTCTAAAGTGTCCCAACGCCAAACCTACTCCAATCCCTAAGGGCGTTACCATCGAGAATACACTCAGGTATCCCAGAATAGTTCGATTGGACGCTCCAGCAACGTACAACTCCATACCGACGCAAAACGCGATGACAAGTTTGTGAGTTGCGATTGCTGCTGCAAGATAAACGACCGAACTGAATGCTGGTTCTAAACCAACGGCTAATCCTTCAAAAATAGCATGGAACGAAAGTGCGAGGACAGTCAGAAGACTTCGCATCGAGTTCCCAGATGATCCAAGTTTCATATTAGGATCCGGCTTGGTCAGTTCCGCTCGACTGGCTGCTTCCTCCATTGCTGCCGATGACAAGACAAACATCGTTCCTGATTTCGTTGATTTACCCGATGGATCTTTGGCAAGCTCTGCACTTGGACTGCTTTCATCCTCTGCGTCGGAAGATTCGGTACGCCAGGCGGTAGATGCTCTAGGTTGAACCGACAGAGAATTACGCTGACCGCTGCTCGTTCCGCTGCTGGCATTGTTATTGGTATGGGTGTTGTTGTTATTGTTGCACCGGCGAACCGAAACAGTTCGGTAGAGCAAAGTTTCCGAGGATTCTGGTTTGTCGGTTAAGGCCGCGTGAACCGCTTCTTCCACAAGGTAAACGAAGAAAAAGCCACTGCAGAAGAGGAGCTCGGCTAGACTTAGGGAACCGAGGGAGGCCAGTTGTCCGTTGCTTTGGTGTAGTTCAACGCTGTCCCGGACTTCCGGTGCGAGGTGGAGGAACGTTGTAAACAGCAGGACCCCACCTCCGAAGCACAGCAGTAACGATGTCAGGAGACCCTGTTTAGGGACTTTGGTTACTTCACACGAATTATCTTCTTGTACCTTTATGGTTACTCATTATTTCTTATTCTTTACCCGAGTCGTTGTTCACTGGTTTTATTCTCTCAAGTTCTTTTACTATTTTTTGTTTCATCTCTTTTATTAATCATTTGATTGGTACGCTACAGTTTTAAAGAATTGTGAATCATTTGTAAATAAGAATACCATTACTAATTATATTAAACGTTAAATATGGTGAGTAGTATTTTTACAGATAATAATTTAAATTTAACAAGTTGAAAAAAAGGTTGTTCAATTGCGAAGAAAGCAAAAACAATGTATCACTTCCAAAGTTCGCTATATAACAAAATAAATAATTACCACTACGAAAGGCGATTCCGGCAAAACATCTAATAAATCAATACGAACTTAAGAGAGTAAATACCAGCTTCGTAAAAAAATAATTTGATTAAAGTTCGATGACACCCGTACGACTATCGTTAGAAGTTCAATACCCGGATACTGTGAATTCATGCATATTTCATTACGATTTAACCATGCGTAATGTATCACATTAATCTTGAACCGCGCTGAGAGTAAAAGTACCATTTTAAGATTAAAAACCGATTAATACTTTTACTTTTCCAACTATCAGAAAAAGGAATTAACAAATCTTCGAATAATCGTACGATTGTCTTGCGTCACCGTAATCAGAGAAAACATCGTAGACATATCCGCGATTAACGGCCTCGGAGAAAAGCGGATGGGATGAGGCAATTACTTGCGAGGAATCCGAGTGTGAATTGACGGTGAGAGTCGATGCTGAGGTCAACGTGGTCGAGGCACTCGATACACTGGTAATCGTGCGACGATTGTCACTTTTCTTCGCTCGACATCGACCAATTATCATTGGTAACATCCCGAGGATTAGCGAACCAAATCCTAGGACGAACATTGAACCGACTTTTGACAACAGAAGTATCGTCGTTGCATTTGGCCCTGTAGATGTTGGCGCGCTCGTTACTACCGGGACCTCCATTTTTCTTTCACAGGTTTTATCTTCTTAATCCTTTTGTCACGAGATTTTAGTCATCTTTCGATGGCACTGATGGTGAGTCTCTTCACCTTGTGACCTTAAAGATTAAGTGCACTGCTGTGGAAATTTTTCTTGTATCGATCGCCGTTTTCAGTATATCGATTTATGATAAAACAATTTTTTACACGTATTCTTAATATTTATTAATTTTACTTTTGCGTAAATAATTCTACATCCTTTCTAATTTCTATATTGTATGTCGTGCGCTAAATTAAATATTTAAATGTTTTTATTAAAATTTCATGTAAAATCTGATTTTCCTTTTTAGTAAGTATGTTATCTGATATCAATAATAATCTAACAACACAAAAAAACGTGTAATATAAACAAAGTGATAAAATAACTAACTTTCGTGGTTACGTAAAAATATGAATTTATTTTATTTTATTTTAATGATTACAACAAAGATAAAAAAAAATTAAAAATTATGACTTTAATTAATATATTTTAAAAGAATCAAATTAGAAAGAAATATGAAAAAGACTCAATGTGATGAAATAAAAAACTACAATCTATATATAGCATCCAATTAATATATAAATTAAATGATACCAAAGTAATTAATCATCGTGTAATAAACAACTTTTTTTTGTTTGGACGATTCTTCGAACTTATTTATATCAGAGAACAAGTATATTATACATGTATTTCTTTCTAATCAACTTTTATTTTTAATACGATTATTTCATGTTAAATTATAACAATACTACAGATTATATAGAATTCATCTTAAGTACTTTTAAATAATATTATTTAATAATATTTGTAATTTTTTTCTCAAGTAATTAACGTCTAACATTACAAAAATACAATTCTCTTTATATACTTGATATGTTACATAATTATAGATATTTTATATTACATTTGTGGATGTAAAAAAATCATAATTTACGCAAACGTAACTCTAGTATAAGTCAATTAAAAAAATTCTTTTGTCATTAACGCGTATAATACTTCATCAGAAATCAATTATTTGAAACGAATGACCGTAGTAAAATTTCGATTTCAACCTGCACACATAATCATTCAAAATAATGCGTATAGCAAAGCTTCGGTCGAGTGACGAAAGTGAAAAAAAGACCAACAGTACGGAACTAACGAATGCATGCGATGCGCTTGTATATTTACATCGTGACAGTTAAAGTGGTACTCCTATAATAATTCCATAAGATGCGTTTCAGTCTATGTGGTTATAAAAACCGCGAGAAAGTGCGCCCACGGGTATTGTGCATATAATTTGAATAAATCACGTTCGATTTTTTCGGATATGAAAGTTCAGATTTAACGATTGCCGATTGATTTGGATGCAGTGTGTTTGTTTTTATATTTATATCTAGGATAATCCATGCATTATCTACGTTTAATTTTATAATAGCCATTTATTTTGCGTAACAATTTTCGTTATTAATAGTATGAAAATATTTTAGAAACACCTGTATTTTTTTATACATTTTATAAACCTTTGGTATCTCATTTTTAACAGCTGACAAATATATGTAGTTAAATGAAAGCCGATTCGAATTACTAAGAAATTGTTCTTTGTCCATTGACAATATAATAGCCTACTTTCGACAATTGACTTTCGAATGGAAACACATTTTAATAACAAAAAAATCAACAACACTTTACTGTTACCGGATCTACAAGTTTCTATCTAAGGATATTTCAATTTCCTATTGTTATAAAAATCTTACAAAATCTGTTCTTGCAAATTGAAATATGAAAATAAATTTTTAGTACCGTTTTTTTAAGTAAAAGAATGAAGTGGTAAAACTAATCTACTCGTTTCCTAATATTAATTTGAAAAACAATCTAACAACTGATTTTATCCTTTATTGATTTAAACATTTAATAATGATGATTTTAAGTTTTGTCAAGCAAATTAAAAAAATTAAATTAAAGAGGACTGGTACCGTGAATGCCGCGAATTTTGTCATTACCCCCAAACAAATTTTATATGACATCATTGAAAAAATAAATATCACCAAGTTTAGGATAGAGATAGCTACGTAGGATAAACGTAAAACGAGCGTCACGGAAACAAATAATAAAAAGGACCGCGCCGAGGATCGTAATTGTTCTCGCGCCGCGCGAGCAAACGCCTCCGGACTGCAAGTGAATTGTGCTCTTCTAGAAATTTTACGCGCGGTGACGATCACGGAATGCGAATTACCACTGACTCTTTTACTACCTCCAGTGTAGTTAAATAATTTATCAACGTTCGATGGAATTTCGGATCATAAACATTAAAATGATCTCGTCGACACGATATTAATAACCAATTTTCGTTTGGTGTAATTAAATTTCACTTGCGTTTAGCCTCTCTTTTTCATTGAAATTATAGTAGGTTTGGATTTAATCCGATAGTAATTTAGATTTAAGGCGTGATAAAGTCTAGTTTCTATACTTATATAGTCAAATTAGATTTTAATTTCTTTAAGTGAGGGTTTGATTTATCCAATTTATTAGCTAATCTTTTATTAATGCTAAGTTATATGCATTTCTTAAAAAATAATTTATATATTATATCAACGCTTATTAGTGTTATCATATTATTTTTTATCTATTGTTTAATACTATTTGCAATACTATATATTTCATACCAAACAAATTTAATTTTTTTTTATTTACTCATAACTTTCGATAGCTAACTTTCCCTTCGTATTGCAAAAATTGGTCTTCACGTCTTCAACGTTAAAAAAACAGTTACACGCAAACAAGTTTATTTTTTACGGGTAAAACATAAGGAAACGTCATAAATTGACATTTTACGTGATACTTTAAAATTAGCTTCTCATCTTCGGTACACCGCACTTGAGGAATTTCATGGGGAACAACGGGTTCTTTTTTTTTTGTTCACAGACACGTGATTACGTCAACGAGCGCATCGACTGTTGGAAATTGTCGACACGTAGAAGTGTCCATATCAACCTGATGTCGACCGGTCGAGGTAAATAACCGATTGATCTATAATACCTATACGTTTCCCTGCCTCTCACTGGTGTTATCGGATATATATATATATACACACACACACACATATATTTTTAGATAACGCAAATCTTACACGAATTTCGTACAAATCAAATTTATTATATATATATATATAAATATGATTAAATATTTTTCGTACTTTATAGTACTTTTTAAATCTGAAACATGTACTTGTTGATTTTTGTATTTGCACGTAAAAGTATATAGTGATCACGAACTCGAAATTATCCAAAATATATTAAAAACATAAACAATTATTTTATATTCCTTTTAATTTATAGAATTGGCATGGTTTATTTAATAATTAGAGAAACATTGCTATATGTAATATATTTAATAATTAAAATCTTATCGTAAATATAAAATTGATTTTTAAAGCGGATAATCTTATAAGATTAAACAAACATGATTTAATTCCGATAGAAAATGCTTTGGTATCATATACGTAAGAAAATATTTAACGCACTCTGGATTTGTTTGCTTTTAAATGTCTACATAAAAAAATCGTTGACATAATTTCCATCGGTATATTTTTTTAATAGATATAAATTAAATCATTTAAGGAATTTATTCATTTTTTCGGTCTCGACTAAAATTTCTATTACGTAAATATAATAATGGAAAAAGAGTGTGAAAAGTATTTTAAATAAAAAAAGTGTCGAATATAGTTTCAACAGTCTCAGTGATTTGGCTTCAAGCTCCGTTTCTCATTGAGTGCATTGATTTTTGTCTCTCTTTTTTAGGGAGAAAAAAAGAATGTTATATATGGTATATAATACGAAACAAATGTAATACGCTTATGTTGCGCTATCATTTATGACACGCGTATGTACACTATACGTTTAACTGATAATTATACGTAAGACGGATTCTATTCATTCTATTTTCTTATCTTTGATATCGGCAATACTTCGATTCCGATTATTATAATAAATTTAGATACAGATTTTTTAATTTTTGATAACTGTTTGTAGTATACCTATGGGTATAAATATTCGTAAAAATTCTCGGGTTATTCATCATATTGATACAAATCTCGAAAATGTGATCGCGATGCTTCAATTGAATTAAAATTAACTATTGTATTATCTTGATTAGATTTAATGATCTTATAATATTTTATTAAAGATATGTAATACCATGTAATTGTTTTTATTGTTTATCTATATAAATTCACGGATTACTGAGAAACGTTACTCAATTGTGACGAACGTACTTTGTCATATTAAAATTAAGGCTAATTAATTTTGTTGTTTTTCCATAAAATTTGTATTATATTGTAAAATATTGAATAATCTTGTGTAGAACGTTACACGCAGATGAAAATCTATATATTTATATAGACGATTATTTTGGAACTAATCGTGCACCCTGAAAACGACAATAGTTTATTTTAAGCATGCGGATAAAAATTGATACACTATTTATAGTCTTATACTCCATTAAAATGTAAAAGGTAAAAATACATTTTTTTATTACTCGTTCAGTTTAGTAAAGTATTTTCTTTAAGATTTTTACTAGTTGACAAATAATGTTATACTTATATTTTTTGTAAATTAAAATTCCGTATATATTTTAATTTGTTTAATTTCCACATTCGCATAATTTAAAAAGTAATTTGCGGTTTCAGGTTTTTAATATCAGTCGTATAAAAGGTAAATTTTATTAGTAGTAAAATAATTTAACTATATATTTATCTCTAAAGAAAGTTAGTAGAGTATAATTGTTATATTCAACGATCTATTTATGACACAACAAGACATTAACAAATAAAATAAACACACTCTCCACCATCAACGATGTAATATAATGACCACCATACGTTAAATTTATTAACAAAAAGCACGCATCACAATCCGCGATCGCATCAAATCGGATACGCGACCGAAAAAAACAACAAATAACAAACCGGTAGCACTTAAAATCGTATTACCGAGATTACAAAGTATATTTGTATCGTAAATATAATTGCAGATAAATAAAAAAGGCACGAATACACCCGTAAAAACCGAGGAACTATATGATACGAACCGGCACTATATATGTACATACTTTGTATATCGATCGTATACCAAAAGAAAAAATCGACCTTGACTCAAAGCTTCGCTATACATATAAGATTAAAAATTCGTAACCACAAAAATTCACCTGTATGGACACTCAAAAAAAATGTTGGTAAATGTTTATAAAAATGTATAAAAACTATCCAAAAGTCAACGGAGAAATATATATGCGCGACTATACCGAGCGCGGCGCGTCTCGGAATGGAAACGCGCCTCTCTCTCATACTCATTCTATACGACGTAGGAAGGAGAGCGAAGTGGTGGAGTAGGCGTATTGGCGGCCTCTGGTGTGTGTATGCTCTTCCCTTTTAGATCGCGTGAGAATTACCGATGAGTGCAATATTCGCAAAAATTTAGCCCTCTTTATCGATTATTTCTTTAAAAAAAATGCATACACATCTGAGGATTATATTTTTTTTGTTAGTTGATGGTATAATTGGTTGGCATAAATGTACATATTAGTTTTCCAACTTTTTTTCCTTATAAAAGAGTGAGAATTCTTTATGGTTAGTATATAGGTAAGTATACAGTTGGTGCTATTCCTTGGTTTGTTTTCGCTCTTTGTATCCAGCGTTTGGGATATTTCTTTTTAGGTGCGTTTGCTTGGAATGTTTTGAGAGTCGTATAGGCCAAATTTATGGCTAATTATATCTATTACTAGCGTACAAATTAGTCAAAATGTAAATTTTAAAGGAACCTAAATATCAATAAATCAATTATCTACTAAACATTGCATGAAACATTTAATGAATCCAATCAAATGTATTTAAAGAAATAAAATTAAATTAAATTAAATGAATTATTATTTAAATTGTATCAACTATTTAAGGTACAACGAATTCATTAAATTAAACAGTAGTTTCCTTATAGTTACATTTATAATTTCACTATCACTTGTTTACTTTCAAATACAAAAAACAAGTATAACAATTATATTAATTTTACAATATATATTATGAATGATTATTATATTTTTTTGCAACTTAATAAATTATCTTGCATATTGGCTATGCATTTTTCTTAATTGTTGTTGATTGTGATTACAACTAATAAGATTTATTATTTTCTTAAAACGGATAATAAATTGTTTACTTTGTTATTTTCCTCACAATATATAATTTAACATGAACGTAAATTGCACTACATGACGATACAAACGAGGATTGAACGACAAATATATACTACTCTCAATAAATAATACATTACAAGTATAAATTTTGAATAGCCAAAAGCCTAACGCGTTTCGAAAAATTCTATCTTTACCTAAAATTTGTTTGAGCCAAATAAATCTAACAAACACTGGATAAAAAAGAAAATTGTTAACATCATATACATATATATATAGCGTAGAATACCTATTATTTAAACGGTTCCCGAGTAATTTTAGTTATTACGGTTTTCCACGTATTCCTCGGATTGTTAGGTCCGTCGAGTGTGAAATATGTACGTGTATATATAAAATTGTCTAGCAACGTTTTGGAAATTTCAAAACGCCGTTTACATAAACTGTCCGAAGAGCTGTGCACAATGTAGTATACTCTAAAACATACAGCTTCTCGTAATTTTTAAACGAGTAAACTTTGCACGGCATTATGCAAGTAATGGCTCGGTTTTGCGGTGCAAACTACAACGATTAATTATAATCGTTATCCGTATAAGTTAAACACCTAGCTAGATGATTTTGATACATCATATTTACTAATATTAGTTGCGTTGGTAATGATCTATTATTTTTCTATATTTTATCAATATTGGTGTTTTCGTAAACTAAATATTATTGGAAAAATAGTGTATAAATTCTCGTATTCAATAAGCATTGTAATAGTAAATTAAATTTTAACTTTTTGAGAAAAATACTCTATTACAAATGAATAATTATATATATAATAGTATAATGTTTCGTAAAATAAACAGTGTGTATCCGACTAAAAAATTAATCACCTCAGTATAATTTACTAATAGTTATAAAAAAATGAAAAATATTGGTATTCAATTTTACTATATAGTATACTAATTTTTAATAACACATTTTTCTCCGCATAGAGGTAATTATAATGTTAATAAAAAACATTTACGTTGTGAACAAGAAAGAGTTCCATTCAAATGATTTTTGTTAGCGTTATTTCTTTTGACTTTGATTTTTTAAAATGTTTGTTTAAAAGTGTTATATACGTGTTACAATTAACAAAATTAGAGATAAATAAAAAATCTCGTAAAATAGCTGTTTATTGTTAGGTAGTTCCTCAAGATTCATATGTATACATACATATATGGTATATAGTTTAACACATTACATAATGATAATTAAACTAGAACTTTTACATTGCTATCTCGAAAGAAAGAATCATACGGTACAAACATATTTTCAATGATAACACTACGATATTAGATAAAGTAAAATAATCAAGTGGGAATTGACAATATGCACTATTCGCTAACTGCGTTTCATTCGAACTCACTTGATCTATAAATGATATATAGATTAATATTAATATAAGCTCCTAAAATAAAATTAAATACATTTCACAGAAACTTTGAACTTCTTTATACACTACACGTATGTACATATATGTAGTCTTCTTCAAATTCACGTATATGTATGTATACATTGCATGTAGAATGGAATTTTGAAGATTAGAGAACTTTCTTATCTATCTCTCTTTCTCTCTCTCTCTCTCCCTCTCTCACTCTTTGTCTTTCTTCTTTCTCTTTCTCTTCACCCACTATCTCTCACGGTCAAATCGATCACGTGAAAATAGTTTGGCCCATCTTGACTCAGTGTGTACGTATATGTAGATATATCTCGTTTTGTTATCCCTACTTTGTCGAGACGATTCATAATACATTATGTAGCGCATGCGGAGGCTGACCGCACGCTCGGTAAATTCGTTGACTCTATTTAGCGTATTACGGCTAATCGGGATCGTCGCGCTAGACCTGCACCTGATCCAAAAGCTACATTTTAAACTTACGCGAACAGCTCAATCATTTTCTAAAAATTTTCCTAACTTCGATATGTCTTATACTTTGGTAAAATAGAACATTCTCAACTTTTATATTAATATATCTGAATTTTACGTTACGCTCTGTTCATTTGGTTAAATTAACTGAAAATATCTTTGTTTGGTAAACACACAGTAATAATCATCCAGCAGAAAGTATCACTAGATTTTCAATTTTAAGAAATAATTAGTAACTGTTCAATTATCGATCAAGCAAATAAATTTATTTCTGATTTTCATGCCTTTCAGGTACTTGGATAAATAATTAAAATTTATTTAATATAACTTTCGCAAATATAGCAAAATCTAATAAAGTTATAGGCACAATTGAGGAAGCACCTTTAATTTTAATAATGATAAAAGTGAGCTTACTCAAATTCTACGAAAATGAACATTTAGAAAATACCTCCTTTTAAATAATCATACGTTAAATTATGTATTGAACAAATTATTCGGCATATTGAATGTGTCATCTGAATGTATCATCATTTTAACTTCATAATACTAAATGCGTAAAATATTCAATGATTTATATAATTAATTGTATATTATTAATTACTGTAAACGTTATATATAATTGCACTAATTAGTAAAAAACAATAATTCTCACCTAATTGAATAAATTAAAAATTATTAAATTGAAACACTCCAAAGTAAATTACACAAAAAAGTTAAACAAAGGTTAAGCATCCATGCATATAACTGACATTAGCAGAGCGATTAAAAGTTACAAATTTTCGTTGGTGAGGATCGATTCGCGTGCAGTAAGTATACATTTTTTCGTATCCGAAGGTACCGGCGAAAGTGGAGCACGCCTCAAACTTCGTCATTCATTCCGACGATCTGCCACGGATCCAATTCTGTAATATGTACACATACATACCTATCTTATGCATCGCACTACGTACATTCTCTACATTGAAAATATCGGTGTTGTATATAATTGACACATTCAATTTTGTTCTCAATTTTAATCGCTAAATCAACGGTAAATACGGTCAATAAATAAAAAACTATTTTATTAGTTTTCTATACAATGATTTTATAATTGTCATACTTTTTATAAAGAACATAAGACGATTTGTATAGGTCCTTTAAATTTTGAGATTAAAGTATTGTTATTATATATTCCATGCTTTACATGTTTTGGTAGTATTATTAAGTATAGTTATAATTATTAAATTGTTATTTTAGGTACGTAGTGTTTATTAAAAGTACTACGTAAATGTTGTTTATTTAATTTTATATTCATACATTCGTACATTTAAATTTTAGTTACGCCTAAAACTATCTAATTGTTCAATTAAAAATTCATTATGTTCAAAATATTTTCTCCTATTTTACATTTAAAATAATACACTGATGTCCATCTCAACATTAAATTACTTCTGTAGATAAAAACTAAGATGCTGATGATAATAATAATAATGTGTATAATGTATACATTTCAAGAGTAAAACAATTGCAAAAAAATTAAAAAATGTAATATCTGAATCACTTTTTTCCATTTTTTATTATAAGATGAGAAAATATTTAATTATATTAGAAAAAAATTTTAAGTAAAGGAAATTATCAAATCATAAGGTTTGTATAAAACTGTCGAAAAATAACTTATCAAATTTGTTCAACATGTATACAAGATTAGCTGGTAAAACGTTTTACTTTCTCAAATTGATCAAAAGTCGTTCGTAAATACATTCACACGTACAAGTCTCATCTGTATAAAAATAACGCAAGATAAAAGAGAGCGATTAACGAACGAAGATAAAAATTTATACACCGATCAAAAATTAATTTTAACGCAAACCGGCGCCAAGGTATAACGTACGTATGAATACACATCGGAAAAATGTAATTTGTAAATAATGCAATGCCATTCGAACGATTTATTTACTTTTACCGCTCGATCTCCGTTATTCATAATTTTTTTTGTTCAAACGAAATCCAATTAATCGATATATTATGACGTGTTGAGCTCTCCTGTATTTTTACCGTTAATCGAGTAACGGCAACGACAATGTTATACTCACAACTATAATAATATTAGATCGGGATCTACTTTTTTCGAACAAAGGAAATTGACTCAAAAATATATAAGATTCGTAAATCTTTGTTCCGTTTTCCAGCAAATGATTCGAAATGACGTTTATTTAGATACGAGTTTATCGTATACAATAGCGTGACATTTTCGTATTTTCTTGTTGTTCTAAGTAAATCTATGAAAAATGCTATTTTTACCTGCTTATTTATAGTATAAAGGCAAACGTTATGTTTTAAACATTATTCTATTCCATTGTTTATAAATCATTGAAATTTTCAAGTAATATTGGCCTTATTATAGTATATAGTCAAATTATTTACGACTGTGATTGACTGGTTAATTAAGCTAATTTGATTATTTGCACCTCCTCATTAGCTTGATATATTATAATTGTTTTCTTAATTCACGTGTTAAATGTCATAGTTAATGAAGAATCTATTAACGGAAAAATTAAAATTCCATGTAATAGGTACACTTATCCGAAATACTTTAATCGGTCGTATGCATAGAAAAGCTAGTTTTTTAACTAATCCAAGTGCGTTTCACCCAAGAACAAAAGATTTCTCGGTAAGTTATCCAAAAGAAAAGCTGTACCGATCTCTAAAGTTTCTAAAAATCGTCACTCGATTACAAGATAATGGGACTTTCAACGTTAAACTTCAAATACCTACTTAATTAACGAAGAACAAGGGGCACTTAAAATGTAGAGATATATACATGTGTCTTTATGACAAAAACACAACAATGCGACGAGAAAACCAGACGACCAGATTCACCGCGTGACTTGAAAAGAAAAAAAAAGGATATACGAATGATCTAGTCACGCGATGCGTAATTTCTCTCTTAGCCGCAGGTGAAACATTTATCTGTGTTATTAGGTCAATCCTTGCGCCTTTCTACCCCGATATAATCCAGTCTTGTGAAAAGATCTCTTGGTGAATGTATGGAAACCCGTCCATAGCGAGAGCGTTCGTTGAACTTATTTATACATGTAAATTTGCCTCAATTAATATATATCCACGTGCGTGTTAATCTTTATCTAATTATCATGTACCCCTATATGTTGTTACTACGTTTACAAGATTTTCTGTGGTGGTTGCTTTTAGTAGAATTGACGCTATGTAGTTTGTGGGTTTTTAATTGGGTGCTTCTTGATTGATCATATGCAGGACATTTTTGTTTTATTCCACTTTTTTTATGTCAACCGTGAAGTCATTTTGCTCAATGCGGATTGTATGCACATTGTTTTTCTGATTTTAATTATAGGGAATCACATAATATCTATACGTATAAAAGCAGGCAGAACTTTATACAACAATATAATGAAATATTTTTCATTATCAAAGTCTAAACTAATATATAGTTAACCTTGTAACTGTATTATATGATTATAATACGGATTAAAATTGCCTTATCCGTGTATTATATTTTTATAAAGGGTATTCAATTGACCGCTTGTTAGAAAAAAATCACCTCGTCACGTGAGTGCAATCAATTTTTTTCGAAACTTCAGATAGCTTTCTAAATTACCGTTCAGTCGCGTGATCCCACTTCGGAAGTTTCGTTTTATGCATATAGTTTAATCGTACATCTAGTGTTTTACATTTTATACGTTACATATCGTGTTTACATATAGAACTACAATATTATTTTTGCGTAATTTTTAGTTTCGCTCTTTATAATTAAATTAATAAAAAAATAAAACTTCGTCAAAGCTTTTGCAATATTATATACACTGAGAAAAAAGTTGTAGTAAAAATGACAATACTGTCTAGTAATGAAATTACAGACTCTTTAAATGCAATAAGTCTACTAATTTTGACTACAATTTTTGTAATATTTATACCATAAGTTGCGTATATTTTATTATACAGTATAGTAATTTATTGCATTTTTACAGTCGATAATTTCAATAGATAGTATTGTCATCTTTACTACAACTTTTGTCTCTGTGTAGAAGTGTTTTTTACTCTCAAAATTTAAATTATTCCGAAACAATCATTAGATATACATAATTTGGTCGTTTAACTCGACTTTACCGTAAACTCATAAAATTAATTCTTTGCGGATTTAAATAAATCTATATCGGTATTTCTTTTAGAATGTGTTTTATTATATTATATTAAAGGCTAATTTTAAATTGTTCAACCACAATTTTATAATCCTACTTTTTAATGACTTTGTAATTATCAATTGTATAAAATAAATAAAGATTTACGAATAAAAAATTTTATTTTTTAAATGATAGCAACGTGTAAGGAAATTACAATAATACTTAAAACTCATTTCCTTTCCACACCTATAGAAACAAAATTTAGAAACGTAGTATACGCAATTTCCCGTAAAATACTAATTATATACTCTATACATGATTTCATCATTCTCACAGTCGAATTGCAATCCAAGATTCGAATATACCAACACGATCTATTTGAAATTACAAATCTAACTATGTATGTATATACATACACTATATACTACTCTAATGGTACATGTAGTCTTGACATTGAATTCGTTATGGACCAATTTTCAACTTATTGCAGATTGCGTAAATTGTGATAGTGGCAAGTGTGTGTGAAAATCTATACATATATATATATATATATATATATTCATGTATATATCAATATGTATATATGTATATATGTGTATGTGTGTGTGTACCTATATAAAATGCCCCCCTCGGGGTAACGCGCATAGTGATGATGAAATTTCCTGTGGGTTTCCTATTACGAGCTTGTGGTGGGATCAAACAAACCGCGTAGTTATGGTTTCCCGCGTTTCTTTTTTTCTATAATTGGGGCGAGACACCAAGTTTTTTTGGATATTGTCCTTGAATTATAGTTTGGCAGTATATGGGGAAATTTATTACTATTTTTTACTAGTTGGCCTTACAAGGTTATCGAATTGTTTCATTATGGGTCAATCGAGTTTAACGATGTTGAGGTAACGAGATAGTTTGATTTCAATGAGCATTTTTTGTGTTATTGCAGGTTCAGGTGTCTGTATATTTAACGCAAAATAGGGTCACTTAATTTAATATTCGTAACGCTATTAGTTAAAGTAAAGTAATAATATAATCGTATGCATGGTACTTAAAGTGAATAATAAAGTTATATATAACAGTAAATCCAAATTCATTAGACATGTTTCGTGACTTTAAGAATTTAAAGGATAAATAAATATAGTTAATATTTAGCAAAATATTCTAAAAAGTTAATTTGTATTTCATGAAGCTCAACAAAACAAATAATACTGTAAATAAAATATAGAACGAAAAATAATTGAAAGTTACGTATGATAATTTGATGAATACATACGGTGACAATAAATCAACAAAAGTGATTCGTTAAAATTTTTAATGTATAATAACTTGATCGCGTGGTCATGATTGCAACTGGCTACAATCAAACGAAATAAAGTATCCCGATCAGCCTAAATGAATGATGCTTTCGAACCAATTTTCAATTATACTGAAAAGTACCATATTAAATGTCCACGTGTTCAATTCTCATAAATGTAATTCGCAACAATTTTATAAATCACCGCAACTGCATATAAATCCTCCCACTTTTATCGTGCATTTCCGCTAAATAAATCACAATTAAGCGCAACCGCGAGATACATATACGTGCATACACACATACAAAGAACTAAGTGGTGTACAATTTATTATACAAACATTACTAATAGTAAAAGTCAACGATAAATCATCGAAGAATAATCAAAATTTGTACATTATACACATATATATGTATATAAATGTACTGAACCGAAATTCGTAATTATAGGCTTTTTGAGGTAAACGCCAGTTAGTAGATAACCGATACCACTTTAATGTCTGCACCTACATCAATGCACAGGGCGTCGGTTCATTTGCGAGTCGAGTAACGTCTTCGAACGTTTTCATCTCTTTTCCATACAAGTTTGGGGAATAACCTATCTCAAGGAAAAACTTTCTACTACTTTTTTTATGTGCCGCGGCATGCAGCTTTGGTTTATTCATTAGAATGCGTCACTGTACGGATTTGACCCGACATGATATTTTCGAAACGGATTTTTAACGCGGAAATTCAGGAAGTGCGTTAGAGGTGTGTGTTTTTGTTAAGAATTACCATATCGTTAAATTGTTGTAATCTTTGATCGAGAGGATTAAGAGTTTTGTGTTTACGATGTCTGACTGGTTGCGTCATTTACTACTTAACTGTGTAAAGGATCAGTAAACTCATGAATATTTTTTTGTATATACCATTACTGCCAATGTACGTAGATACCAATATTTATTAATGAAATATATTTTTATTACCATATGTTTATCGCTATATTCAAAATATAAATAATAAGTAACAAATGTCTTCAATTTGAATTTAAAATATATTTTATATTTAAATGTACCAAAATAACAAATGTATCGAAAAAATAATTGTAAAATATAATTGTCAAAAATTAAATAAATTTAATCGTTCTTTAAGAACAGTTAATCTCCTAATTATATACACCTTACAGCGAGAAAAATCAAAATCGCAGCAGTTATATAAGTTAGGATAAAAAGCTACTCGCAATCAAATTTATATATTAATTACACATAACTTTGTTATTGTTCAATAAAATTGTAATTTCTATTGTCATTTCTATAGAAACATTTTATGTACAATTTCAGTTTTTTTTTCTCAAGCCTTGTTATATTATATAATATATATATTATTAAAATTTATAATAAAATTTATTGCGATAGTTTAACATTTATAGGGTATAAGATTCTACTCGCATTAAATAAAACAATAAAATATGTAATAAATTTTATGTCGTAGAAATAATTATTATTTCTATATGTATAAACAATATTGTAATCGAGATCAATAAACTTATCTGTATCATCGAGATTTCTCACAAGCCATAATTATAAATATGTATTGGAAGTAGATGTAACCGGAGATTTTTCTCACCATTCAAGGTTCGATCATCATGTAAATACATAACTTTAATGTAGGTTAATTATTATACAGCGAGTTATTCTAGTCTCAGCAGCCAATTTTGTTTTACTAAGTACTAATTTGTAATCTAAATTTATCTTAAACGATGTTACGCGCAATTGTCACAAAATTTGACGATGTTGGGTGCATATTGTTTCAATGACAATTCTTATTTAATGTATTGACTATTAGAATTCTTTGGACGAACGATTTTTTTTTTTCATTTCGCAATAAGTAATCAGTTATTTTGCAATATTTACTTGTGATTGTTTCTCGTTACTGTGCTGTCACGTCCTACTTTAGTTCGTTTCTCGCGCGTTTGCTATATACTTACAACGATATTTCACGATAAACTTGCAGTATCGTTCACCGAGTTTGTTTAATTTTTAATTGAGGATAAATTTCATCTTAAATCAGTAAACTCAGAATTTTTTTAGCCTATTTATGTGCGTATACATATGTTTAGGTTTTATCTTGTAAGCCAGTAAAAATGTTTTGTCTCTTATGGTTCGTTGGACAGATAATTTTAAATGCAAACAATATTAAATATTTCAAGATAATTGGGATATTTCCATGTTTTGACAATTACTAGGGATTCAAGTTAGAATGTAATAGTTATAAATAAGGAAGTTGTACTTTGATTTGATATATTAATATAGTTGTACTTACTCAGAGCGTGGAGTCCAAACATAACCGAAAACCCGATTATAATAGACAGATATTGGAATAGTCCGTTGCGATGTTTGTGGAGGATTTCGAAAAATACGACATACAGCAGAGTTCCTGATGCTAGACCCTATTTCAGATACATTTCCAAATTAATAAATGCTTATAATTATTAAACTTTGTAAAAATAATTTTTGTAGTCTATTTGACAAAAATATTATAATATTTATTTGTTAAAAATTAAATGTGTTCTCCCTTACCAGATTTAGATTTAATTGATTGATTTTAAACCTTAAAAGTGATTTAAACAATTATGCATAAAACGTGACACCTTAATTGCACAGGTTTCATTTAATTAAAAAGTGCGTTAGCTTTCTATGTGTTCGATATAATTTATTTAATTATAAACAACACCACCTAAACTACCACGTAATAACTGAATTTATGAAATATCCTTACCTGTAAAGCAACCGCAGCAGGACCACTCGCAGCTGCGCTATTGCCACCAACCAAGATCATACCAACACCAATTCCCAATGGTGAAACGATCGCGAACATGCAGACGTACACGTAGCTTAAAACAGCTCTCGTACGCGAAGTTGTCAGTTCAACACCAATGCAAAACGCAATGATGAATTTGTGCGCTGCTACTGCTCCAAACATATACCTGAAAATTGGTTGGTTCATTTTCTTTTTATTACTTTTGCCCATAATCGTGAAGAACGTCGAGTTTGTACAAACTGTAAATGGGTACTTTTACCTTATCCGAAATAGAAAGTGAAAACTTACCAAACGTATTGAGCTGAACTTTCGAGGCCAATAGCGAGACCTTCGAATAATTCATGCACCGAAAGTCCAAGTACAATCAAGAGACCTCTGATCGCTCCTGCGTGGAAGCTGTCACAATCTTCGATGATATCCAAATGAGTATGACCGATTTCGCACCTGTAATTTCACGTATTATATAGGTAATCATTGTCAACCGAGTATACATTTGTTTCAATAATTTCGAATCTTGTGCTCCCATCGTTTTACGAGATTCGACAATTATTGTACGAATGATTTTTATGGATTTAAAGAGAAAAACTGAAATTAATGTTTATAAAGAAGTATGAAATATTGCTTCCTTGTATGTTTTTTTTGCGTATAAACATAACGCACAAAATTTATTGTGATTATAAAATGAAAACAGCAGGATTATGTACGGATTTAAAATTTTGTTGATGATTTATTCAAATCAGAAAAATACATGCACAATATAAAATTTTCCTCTAAAAAAATATACGCGTATTCTTAACGAGTATCGTTATTTATATTTCTAAATCAAATATAACAATGAAATTAAATTGATTTCAATACGTTATAATCAACGCTATATCCATTGCGAAATGTTAAAAATTATACGTTACATCCATTAGTCATCATCAAAAACGAAACCGAGAGATTTTGATTAACGATCGAGAAGAAGATACTCATTGAATACACGTGTATACGATGTATTCGACTTATATGTATTTACGTAATATATCTTCACATTATAAAACTTACGTTTCCTCGTGGCTTTTCCATTTAGGTATATGTACACTTCCATAATTTTCAATCGACTCATTCGAGTAAATATTGACATTACTGCCAGTTTTTGAACCCGTGTCGGTTGATACTTTTTCTGGGTGTCTGTGTCTCAAGTGAGCGTGAACGATTTCTTCAATCAGGTACATTATGAAAAATCTACGACCATTGTATTATTACTATTATTATTATCATTTTAATAAACAATTCAGATACGAGTCGTAAAAATTTAATATCGTCCAATGGAAAAAATGTATATGTATGTATTGGAGACTCATTATATTCGGATTTAAAAGGGTTATATCTCGAATTTCATTTCCCGTTACGTTTATTACGTCGATTATTTAGCAATCACATTTCCGCGAAGTGACGAATATAAAAAAGAAATGTTATAAACTCTTACCCGGCGCAACAAAATACTTTGGCAAGTGAAAAATTGAGATGCGGAAAAATTCCTTCTTCCACGAGGTGTTCGACTCCTTCTTCAACTTCCGGTAACATATGCAGAAATGTTGTACAAAATAATACGCCACCACCGAATCCCAATAATATGCTTACGTATTTGAATGATCTGGAAATTGAAAATTATTTCATACAGACATTTTTTTTAGATACAAATTTTTATTAACTCTGCAATTATATTAAAGCGAATTTTTCTTCGTGCATTAAAATACTCGGTTATAAACATTACTCTTAAAAAAAAAGATTATTATTGCATACATTTTACATCAGTTTGAAGACAAAACGGAAATATAAATAATCTTAAAACTTGTTATTTGCTGTTAAGTAATATTTCTACGATAATTAATTACTTAGGGAAATCTAATTTTTGAATAATCGGCTACACTATTAAATATTGTAATTGAAATACATAAAACCTACGGCAATTAGAGCATCGCAGATTTATTATCGAAGAATAGTTAACTACGAAAAAAAAGTTTAACTGTCCAAGGTTACATATACTTTATTTTTTTGCTTTACATTATTACATAGTTTTAAAATAAATTACTTTTTTTCAAACCCCATTGAATGTAGTTAACGTTCACATAGAGAAAAACACAATGCTTCATTATCTCATTTTAAATTAAAAATATACCTTTCACCAGAAAATGAAATTTCTACGTTTTTTATCAATACCCGTTAAAAGATATTTTATTGTTTATTAATAAGATAATAATACTTGACTATGAGAAATTTTTTAAAGAACTGAAATAGTGATTAACACAAACATAGTTGCTAAAAATATTCGAACAATAAGTCGAATTTTAATACAATTGTTAGATTGTTGATTTAAAAACGAATATTTGAATTAGATAATGGAACAGAAAGAAATGTTATAATAATTTACTTTATACAAATTATAGTATTATCTCAGATGAGTATTGTACAGATTATTGTACAGATTTTAATAAATGCTTTTTTATCAAACGTATTGAGTAAATCAATATTTTTCAAATTAAAAATTGTCCATCAATTTTGTCATTTAAAAGAAAATCATCGATTATAATTTTTCTATAATTCATTATAATATTACATATTTACGTTTCAAAATTTAGAAATAGAAAATAATATTACTTTTACTAAAATTAGTTTAATTAATGATTACTACCACTCAAGTATCTTTCAGTACGTATTATTAAATGTGTATAATTATAAGTTTGAAAAGTACTCCTCTAATTATTAATGCTAAATTTCTTTATTCCTATAATTTTATAATTTGTTAAGTAAAATATCATCTTTATCTCAGTAACATTTCATCTAAGAAATTTATAAAGATTCTTCTTACCTTGGATTAACAACCTGATTAGACGAAACAAGTTTGAAACATCTAGCGACTTGCATTGGTATGATTCCCATGCATATACTAACAAGACACAAAGTGATCATCGTGACAGTCTTAGCAGTAAGAATCGAACTAGTATCCGTGGCCGTTGCATGATCGTGATCATGTGCATGGTCATGTTCATCGTGTTCCATCGTATTATTTAAAGCCTCGGTGGCTTTGACCGCTAATACGTGCATCAAAGCTTCTGGTGATTTTTCGTTAATATGCATTTTGGCTGGTCCTCAACTAGAACGAGGATGTGTTTCCTTTGGCAATTTGTAACGTTATTACACCATTCAGTTGATTCACCTGCACATACACACACACATACACAATTTTTAAAACTTATTAATATTCCGTTCTTTTTTTTATGAACAAAAGACTATTATATGCGAAACATTCTGATGATGTCGATTGAGACAAGTCGCGGGAACGACTGGCGCGTCTTTAATAATCGTCAGCGGCGCGTCGCGCGATCAATCAACATTTTTCGGTGAGTATATATACGGTTAATTTGCGAGTTTTATCGATCGACCGAGTACACTGTACAAAATGATGCGTTTATTTTCAGATTAGAGATGATATCGGATTTTATTGATAGGATAAAATACTGAATTAGGCTGATGAAATTAGCGATTGACTGAATTTTCGTCCGTGGGGTGATGTACATGTAGATACATATACTTAGGTGTCTTTGAAGTCAGTGACTAACTTTTTAGATTTGAGGGAATCTTATGTAAACTGATGATTTACGAGAATTTTTATCTCGTTTGATTGTACTTGTACGAAAAATGAATAGTTTATTATCGAATGTTATTTATACTTATATATACAAATTATCAACGACTTCGTAAAATGCTTCTTTAGTCCAGGATTTTTTATAAATGAAGTTAATGATAAAAATTAAATGTTTCAGTTTTTAACTTTTATTAACGTAATTTTGCATGGTCAAAATTTTTAGTATTAAGAAAAATTTAATCATTAAACGAAACTCTGTGTATTCTTATTACCATTTTTGGTTCTAGTTTTAGATCAGAGAGTGATTCAAATTTAGAAAGCGAAAGAAGCCATAGTTATTAATTTATTTCAGTAAAGGTGATTAAACTTAAATGTAATTATGTTCATTTAAGAGTTATACAATCGATTATTATCAATGACCGTTACTCTAATTCAATCTTACTTGAATTGAATTCTATCATGTGCGTAATTATCAATTAAAATTCGTAAACTAGTTTACTATAATATGCGAAATGCATGAAAATGTTGAAATTGTGGATTTTATCAAAATAGGTCAAACGATGAGAATTGTTTCTCTGATACAAATTAATAGATAATAGTAATATTAACGGAAAAGTCTAATTTGATTTTGAAATACTTTTGCATGAACAATAGAAGCTTTTGTTACATTTATTTAGGACATAATAATTTAAAAAAAAAAACAATACACTATCCGCTTTATATTGTTTTTCTTATTCACAAAATGCAATATTTTATCGATGAAATTGCATGTAAGATAATAGTTATACATTGAATATAAATGTATTTTTGCATAAATTATTATATTTAATTAAATTGAATTTTATTTAGATAGATATAGGAAAGTATTTTTTCATTCGTATTGCTTTAGCGAAGGATGACAAAATTAAATTAAATTTGTTTAATTATTGTAATTAAAATAAATTACTTAGTTTAAATAATAAATTAAATAATAATTAAATAAATAAATCCACACCAAACATAAAAATAAAATATCTTAGTCATTGTCAACAAAAGTAATTTTTAGAAAAGTCTCGCGCGATCAACGAAAAGCCTAACACGACGCGTTAAAAGAGTATTAATGTATATGTATATGTACCTAATAATCAAGATGAATTAACGTCGTTGAGAAAAAAAGGTCGTACCGCGTCGACGTTTTAGGTTCGTACTCGAGAGTCTCGAGTTTGCGCGCCGCCTAATATAACATTTAACGGGGCGATATTATTTGCAACGAGATATATACGACGCCGCGCAATACGAAACTTACGCGAGGTGGGGAAGGTAAAAAAGGGGAAGGGGTAGAGAGGGAGTTCCTTCCATCGGAAAGAAAGACTAAGATGCGGTTGTACAACCTGTATTTTTACGACTTAGGGAATACCCTGTATGGGTGGATCTGAGCTTTATTTAAATATTACATTACTAATTTTATGGGCAAATATTTTGTTTACAAGTTTTAGTTACTTGTAGGACAACTGATTTAATATTAATAAATGTATTGTTAAATGTTAATTTTAATTATTCGTCTCCATATTTACAATGTTGAATCGAAATAATAGATGGTTTATGTTTCTTTGGTCAGATGCGTAATTGTGTTGATTTACAGATTGTAAGAGGTTGAACTGTTAGTGATTAGCTTTACAAAATGTAAAAACTTTGGAGACAAGCTTACAATTAAATGAGTTTTAAAGTTAATGATTATTTGTTTATCGTGAGTTAGTATTGATTTTATTTAAATTCTTTGGTAACAAATGAGAAAAATAAAATTAAAAATCGAATATACAGAATTTTGTATACAAAATATTAGAAATTAATTAACACTATATATTTATGTTTCACTTTTTAATATTACATTATGTCTAATTATTTATAAAATCCTCTTTTAATGCATTTAAAAAATTTTTCCCTAATACTTTTTTCAATACAACTAGTACTTCACAAGATTTGTATAAGTATATATAAATATCTCAATTATCTCTTTTAAATAAAATTTACTAATTTACAATAAGTATCAAATTACCTAATTCAATATTCAATGTCAGTGGAATCATTTTTTTAATTTATCGAGCTAATCGTTTCACGGTAAATTAATCGTCTATACAATAGTTACAAAAATTTTCGAGCTGTCGATGAATTCAAATGATTTACACGCTCATTAACTTGACAAAAATTTGTATTGAGTTCACAACACTTTTGTAAATAAACCTCCAATTTTTTATCACAAGGCAAATATTTCGATAAAAATTGTAAGATTAATGGATGTTATTGTTAAATTTTTAAACTCTAGTCTTTTAATATGACTATAATTCTACATCTAAATGTTTTCCATTTTAATATTAGTGAAGTTTAACACTACCTTATGTTGTCGAGACGAAGAAAAACGTAAAACGTTAATTATTCTATTTTGAACAACTTGGTTTTCCTTTTGTTAAAAGACTATTACAAGCATCATATGCGCGTTTCAAATTTATTGATAAAGCACGCTTTTAACTTATTTTATTGCCTATTTTGTGGTTACTTAAACCAATGGTATTCAGATTACTCGCACATAATTTATTTTATTATTTCATGTTGCTCCTCTTTATCAAGTTGTAAAAAAAATTATGAAAAATTCGTATAGTGTACACAAAAAAATCGATTTTAATGAAAACTGCAATATTCGAATGTCGATGTTAATTAAAATCGTAGAAATAAATATAATAATTTCATGGTCAAACGGTCTGTTGATTCGAGTTACTATTTCAATTATTCCGAAGTACGTATCTTGATGATCCAAGGCTCAATAAATCAATTAATCCATACAACTACACACATTTTTGCAAAATTTTCGCTTTATTGTAAAAATCAAAATATATAAAAAAAAGTATTCTATCTTTACGGTAGTTACGCGGTTAATTTCTATTTATTGCATTAATATAACCGGATAAGAAATAAAAAAAATGTATTTATCTGCGGTATTTTATTTTTTTATTAAGTCTTTAGGTTCAAGATTATAAAGATAAGTTACAAGAATTTTATTTTTATCTGCAATATTAACTTTATTCCTTATAGGATAATCTGCTTGTTCTAGAAACTTGAATTTTTATTGTACACGAGCCTAAAACTGAGTAGATAATACATAAAATGTAATTATAGAAAAATGTTAAAACACTATATTACTTTATAAATAATCTCATAAATTCATAGATGTTTATTTAAAAAATTGATGAAAGAACCTAAAAAATAGAATTCTCTGAATTCATAGAAATAATCAGAAAAAAATGTTAATAAGATTACCAAGTAAATAAGTGACGCGTTAAAGGAAAGTTACTTTAACGACACATGATGTTAATAACCTAAACGACGTATACGGCAAAAATCCTAATCGGCTATTCAGCTTGGATAATATCGCAATTTTAGATATCGTACTTATTCTGAGTAATCGATATACCGATCTGTTGTTCTATCTTTCTTCTTTTTTGCGAAACCTCAAGCCTAAGCCTCAAGATATGGGAAGGCTTTAGGCTTTCGGTTTGTTATCGCGATATATATATTGATAAATTTATTTTTCTCACTCGGTGGATTTTCTGTACATACTTGAACGTATACACGAAAGTACAAAATTGGTTGCTTTGATCTAATAAAAAATTTAATCTATTGATTATACGTGACGATCAAACGATTTTTTTTAATTGTAATTAAAATTTCGATATCAATTAGTGGGTGCTCATGCAAGCGTTATATGTTTCAATTTCATTGAATTTCATTCAAAAGTACCTATATTAAACTTTTGTTAATATTATTTTCAGTAGTTCTGAAGTGGGAATAAAAATAATTGTGAAAAGAAAAATTAGACTAACAGAATAATCTGTTAAAATATAATGATTCTAATGAAGATAATATTATTTATTAATTTACTTTTGAATAATGCGGAAACAATGTAAGTATACATTTTTTTAGTAATTAAAAATATATAGCAATGATTAATTTTTTGTATAGACAACATAAACGTTTGTAGTAACATAACAGTGCGACAGTTATTATTAATTACTCTAACATTTCAGGAATTTACCACGAGTAAATTTTATTTTCTAAGAGTTTTATATCTATAAAGTTAAGAATTATTATACAAACAATCTTGATAACTTTGGTTAATTAAGAAGCAACCATAATAAATTTGTAGTTAAAATGTAACATTTATTGTTGAACGAATAAAACGTATCCATGAAAAATAACTATTGAGTGTAAAGTAGATCTACATCATTGCTAAAGTTTTGCAACAACAACTTTTGAAATTTTTGTTTCTCAATAAAATAATTCAATGAAATATTATTAGATACACAATAAATAAAAGTTTTTATGCTTCATATTTTATAAACATATACATATATTTACAGGCACATTGATGTAAGCGCATTATTTGCGTTATAATTAGTAACACCTTTTTATTCAACAATCAATATTTATAAATATTTCCCGTGATTATATATTTTTGTTGAACAATGTAACTAGCATTTTCGATCGTAAAATAAAATAGATAAAGAAAGTATAAAACCGGCTGGTCTATATCGATTGTAATAAAGGAAAATTACACTAGCGTTATATAAAAAAATCGTAGTAAAATAACGTGAATTCCGATTTAATGGATCGTTTTAAAAGGATCTATAGAGAATAAACGAGAGAAATTGCGCGCGTACTTTCAAGGGAAAAGCTACGTCTTTATACGCGAATACGAAAATGAAATTATATAGTATAGGTGAGGGAATTCCCAATGTAGTCACACGACTGAAACGAGCAATCTTCTTTTATTTCTGCATTCACAGGTGTACATCTTAAACATCTAATTTACGTTATAACGTTGACGGATAATTAAACATCCGACAACAAAATTTAGTTTGGGAATTTTTCTACTTTTTTGTTTTTATGTAACTTGGGTTATTTTTTGTTTAACAAATACACTGAGAAAAGTAATTCTTTGTTTCAAAGAAATGGTGTATTTGCATTGTTTTAAAATCTTTACTTTGCGACAAATGTCAATTTCTTAACTATTAAGAAATATTTCTTAATAAAAAAGTAATCAAATGAACCCTAATATTATTTGCTAATAGATATAAATATTAAACTAATGTATAAAGTTAAGATTATTATTAACGTAAGGAATATACTTTTAGATTATACTGAACACATTCTTTAGTCAAATTAGTAAATATATTTAATTACGGTAATATACGAGAGTTAAGTAGACATACTTATATCATTAATTCATCAAATTTACTATCAAGTTTAAAAAGTCGTCGACTCCCCCTAGCAGTGCGTGAAAAGATTATCCTTACGATACGATACATTACATTAATAATAATATTTTATTTATTACGTATTAATAAAGAATGTTTTAATTAAGACAAGTTAATATAATCATTTTTCACCAAAAATTCAAGTCATTGAATTCTTAATAGTTAACACATGTGCCTTTCGCCGTATTCTAATCCACATTTCTTAACAATTAAGAAATATTCTTTGACTCAAAGAATCTCTTTTCTCAGTGTAATTCATTTGATTTATCGGATAGACAATAATTTATATGACTTATAAGTTGAATTATACGAGGCTCTTAAACGTGACTTTGAAGCTTGCAGAGTACTACAAATTATGCATTGCATTTTCCACGCGTGTGTAAGTTGTAGGATGTCGTAATAAGTGAATGGTGTCCTGAATAAAGTGAAAATATCAACATTCTTTATATATATAAACTTAGTATAAGGTCTAACATTCAATATTACTTGATTAGGTTTTTCTTTTATTATTGGCTTGTAAATTGAACGAGTGTATACAAAATTTTATTGAATTGATGTACGGATAATTATTTGTAAATATAATGATAATGAACATAAATATCAGCGTTTATTGGACATAACGGATAAAGATATAAGATTGTAAAATAAAAAAAGATAGTGGATAATTAAAGTCAATTATTTGACTTTAGATTAAAATAAGTTTTTTATATCGTATATATATAGAAATTAGAAGGAATTATTTATTTGGGAAAAATCGATTTTATTATTAGTTGTAGTTTCTTCAAATATATTTCTGAAATTCATTTTCAGATTAATTTTTCATTAGGAAATATTCATTTATTATTCGCTATTTCTAACAATCATTATAGATTATTTAATACATTAATTACGGTAATATACGAGAGTTAAGTAGACATACTTATATCATTAATTCATCAAATTTACTATCAAGTTTAAAAAGTCGTCGACTCCCCCTAGCAGTGCGTGAAAAGATTATCCTTACGATACGATACATTACATTAATAATAATATTTTATTTATTACGTATTAATAAAGAATGTTTTAATTAAGACAAGTTAATATAATCATTTTTCACCAAAAATTCAAGTCATTGAATTCTTAATAGTTAACACATGTGCCTTTCGCCGTATTCTAATCCACATTTCTTAACAATTAAGAAATATTCTTTGACTCAAAGAATCTCTTTTCTCAGTGTAATTCATTTGATTTATCGGATAGACAATAATTTATATGACTTATAAGTTGAATTATACGAGGCTCTTAAACGTGACTTTGAAGCTTGCAGAGTACTACAAATTATGCATTGCATTTTCCACGCGTGTGTAAGTTGTAGGATGTCGTAATAAGTGAATGGTGTCCTGAATAAAGTGAAAATATCAACATTCTTTATATATATAAACTTAGTATAAGGTCTAACATTCAATATTACTTGATTAGGTTTTTCTTTTATTATTGGCTTGTAAATTGAACGAGTGTATACAAAATTTTATTGAATTGATGTACGGATAATTATTTGTAAATATAATGATAATGAACATAAATATCAGCGTTTATTGGACATAACGGATAAAGATATAAGATTGTAAAATAAAAAAAGATAGTGGATAATTAAAGTCAATTATTTGACTTTAGATTAAAATAAGTTTTTTATATCGTATATATATAGAATTAGAAGGAATTATTTATTTGGGAAAAATCGATTTTATTATTAGTTGTAGTTTCTTCAAATATATTTCTGAAATTCATTTTCAGATTAATTTTTCATTTAGGAAATATTCATTTTATTATTCGCTATTTCTAACAATCATTATAGATTATTTAATACATTAATATTAAAATATATTAAATTATATATTAATATTCCTTAAATAATTTTAACATTTAATTTCTATTAAATAAATTTTATTTTTACAAAAATACATATATATATATACATATATATTGTGTCACTATTATCCGTTGCTGTCTCGCATCATTTTATTTTTATATGCCTCCTTGTTTTTCGTAATAAAATATATAATATAAAAGAGGCAACGAAACGATTAAAAAACCGGTTTGAACAAATGCAACGTGAGAATTCGCACTGCATCGAAATTCATATTAAAATGTGCATACTACACACGAATAGTTTATTATTATACCGCCTATACATCTTGCTATACAATTGCTTCAATTTAATTATATCACTGCTTGTTAAATAATTATAATAATTCTTTCAATAATAAATTTGTTATACAAAGTATAATAATAAATTTTCTTAATTTTCTAGCAATTTTATTAATAATTTTCTATGACTATATCAGTTTTTGTATGAATAATTTGAAGAAATCAGATCGAAAAGTAGTACAATGAAAATAAATTGATTTACAGGTACATATACGATAATAAATCTGTCTAAATCTATAACTGTAGTTTTATGTTTAATTAAATCTGTTCTTAATTTATTAATAAAATATTCTATTTAAAAATAATGATTTAAAGAATATTGCACGATAAAATTTCTTGGCGAAGAATTTTATACGAATTTATAATGTTAATTTTAGAAAATGTATATTTATATACATCTATCTTAAGAGTATATTTAAACAATGTAGCATTGATAATTTATGAAATATAAAATTGAATGATGATTGAGTCATAAAACAAAATAACATAAATCATATTTTCACTGAAAATTATACTAATGTTATGTTAGAAAATTAATAATTTAAAGTCTGCGTATGTACAAAACCCGTCTAAAGAACATTCCAATTAATACCCAATAGAAAATACGCTTATAACGAGTTGTCACTTAACACAAATATCACTCATGTAAACAAACAAATATTTCGCACTAACCGCACTCTCTTACCTCCTGGTTACCCGTTACAATGTATAACACACCCACAAATCGAAAATCTCTGAATTATCCTTTTTTTAGTCATGTACGTAAACACTAGTGAACTCAAATTTCCAGTTAACAGAAGAGTAGGTATACCGCACATGTGAATCCCAACGAAAAGTAACAATAATTACGTGTGCGCGTGTTCTCACAGCTAGACGTATGTATACCTATGTGTGTGATGCGCGAGTCGCTTTTCCCGAGCGACTGGCGAGCCGAGTAGCGCGCGTATGAATTTTTGTTTTGCCCGCCACCTGCGTAAATATATCGAAAGGCCGAATCCTACAAGGCGAGCCACATCTGCGAATTCTCTCTCAACCTTTATTTTTTGTATTTTCGTCCATTGTTCAAAGAGAATACGGTGGATTTTCGTACAGTAAATAATCAGTGATGAACAGGTTTTATGATGATATTGTATACACACGCGTCTATCTATGTGATTAATTTTCTTTTTTTTATCGACTGCCGCTTTTGTTCGGAGGGGGATTTTTTTATGGTTACGTAGTTGTCTTCTTTAATCTTTTACGTCATTTCGTTTACGTTATGAAGGAATGGGTTTGTTCCTACTTTTCGTTGAAGAAATCCTAATAATTTAATGGCGTTATCTTTCGAAGGATATTTAGATTATTTTACTTTTTATTATATTGTTTATTGAGTGTAAGGTTGAGTTTATGCGCGGTAAATAGCATTTTTTTATTATAATCTTATTTATTTATTAGGTGGATACTAGGTCGAGGTAACTTTTTTTCATTGTTCAAGAAGATACTCAGATCGATTAGCATTGAATCATTAGTTAAATCATATAGAATTTATTTTAATTAGTAAATTTCTGACCATTTAACTATAAAGTATGTTCATTAATTGTTTTATAACACAATATTATTATAGATATTTATCATTTAGTTTGTATGTCAAAAACGTTACAAATGTATTTACCAACAATGAATACTATGTAAATATTTATAAATAATATTTTTAACAAACAGTTTCGTCAACATTGATTTTTCTAATATTTTTAAAAAAGAAATTCATTTTAAAAGGAATTTTTCACAAGAATTTTATTATATAAACTTTTAAAATTTTGTATAAAAGAGATTCACGCAAGGAGATGAATAATTTAAATATTAATATTATACAAATACTTAACAAATGAACATGCAAGTTTCAAAGAAAATAAATATAGATTAGTATTGAAAAGAATGTTACATTCAATAAAAGTGGATAATTTACAGGGATAATGAGATTCCTCGTTCTACATTATAAATACACTAGAAATAGAACTCATTAATAATGATAATTGTATCATATTATTTAGAAGTTATAAATTTTAAAAGAAGATCCACACAATGCATAATGTATAATCTAACAGCATCGTTATAAATATTATCAATTGACAATGCTTGTATAATGATTGACTAATTAGGTATAAAAATTGTATAAAACCATTTTCATGGTATTGTGAAGTTTCCGAACATTTTTTTCCTTAACAAACGTCACTTTTCCTCTATTATCGGAAACAAAATACGCACATCTAGAAACCATTAATTTTTGAAAAAATAATCTTCACTTAATAATGAATCTATGAGTCAAAGTCTTAATATGTAATGTTAAATTATTCGCATTACACTTGCTTGTAACACCACCGTTGACGGATAAAAAATTTGTATAAAAGAATACATACACGCGATGTAGATTGCCTTCATCTGCGCGCAGTGAATGCTGATACAATACTGACAATTAATAGCGAGTCGCATTACATAGATTAATACACCCTTCTCGCGAGATTTTACCACGAGTTAATAAGATCGTTTTTTTTTTCTCAACCTTCATTTTCACTTTCTCGATAAGATAATTGGTCGTTTGAAAAGTAGATCGGTTACGACAGTTTTATAATCTGTTACATAAATGTGTCTCTGGTTTCACGTGTGTATGCATACGCACATATAAACGTGTGCCAAAAATAATTTTTGGTGGGTTTTGACGGGAAAATTAAAGCCCGGTTTATTTAAAAATAAATTCTCAATGTGTATTGTTGACACAGTTATCCTTTCGTAATTTATAAACTCGGAGATGCAGAATGCGGGTGTCATCTGCGTGACACGCGTATATCGTATTACATTCGACTTCGGTTTCCGTTTGCGAATGTATATATACGTATACGCATGTGTGTATGACAAAATGTGCTGCAATGTCATCGTAAAATTTAGTAGCGATATTTTTTGCATGATATACGCTATACAGAATTCGTTTTCTTCATTTATCAGTACGCGTGTCGATGATGAACATTTATTGAATTTATTGAATATTAGTTGTGACTGCAGACTCGTCTGTTTATACTTAAATGTGTCATTTCCTAACTTCGTAATATATTAATGAATAAATTTACAGTTTTGCAGTAATCTCAACAGCATTGTTTTATTATATTAATATAATAATTATATTTTTATTATATTGTGGATAAATGTAAATAAAATTATCCTTTATTTACAGCTATTATCCTCAATATCGGTACCTTAATATAATCAACAATTGAGGATGAAATTAACGAAGCATTGTTTTATATTCTTTTAAAATTTGTATTAATTGCTTTAAACCTTTTTCGTAAAATTGTTAATTATATAGTATAAAATAAACGTACTATGGAAGTTACTATACTTTATATTAAGTCTAACCCGTTTTAGATACGTCTGTACGAGCACTCTCGTATCTGACGAGATCAATTAAAGATACTTAGGCTAACTCGTATCAAAATCATGTTAAAGCGATTATAGCTTAAACGATATAATTCGCGTTTTATACGGAACTTGAAATGAATTTCGATTGGTGAGCCACCTCATATAGAAATTCCTACTTTTGTTGAAAAAAGCCCAACAGAATCTAATTATGCTGACATTGCTCAAGGAGCAGTATGCCCCAACCGAAAACAAGCCATCATCTTAGTATGTGTAGTCGATTTGAATCTGACTACACCAGTGCAGTTGGAAAAATTGTCAACCCAAAAATATCATCGGGTCCTCAACAATTACAAAAACATCAGATAAGTATAAATTTCTTGAAATCAAAACCAAAAAAGTACCTATCTAAATCTTAATCGTTAAATTTAAGCAAGTAAAATTTTCGAATGTCCCACCCGTAATACCAAAGTACATCTTCGAGTATATATACCGGATAAGTATACCATTAACCATTAATTATAGAGAGACATGTACTTAGTTCAAGGAAACAGATCAAGACGATATAAATCTACATCCAATGTTTAAAATAAATTGTGATCAGGTTAATTATTTCATTTATTCAAATACAGATATGTTGCTTGTGAAATAGAAGGTCATACGGCCAAAAATTGTATCAACAATACACTAAACTACCCGCGTAGAAAAAAATTCATGTGAAAATCATGGCAAAATTTTTCCTTGCAATATCTTGGCAAAATCGTGGCTAATGAACAGAATCCATGATTCTGCAAGGATTTTACCATAAATATTCTTCAAAATATAATAAAAAAAATAACTAAAATTTGTTGCAAACGTATGGCATTTAATTAACTATAATTTAAAAAAAAAAAAAGTAATCTTTCGGGACTCGAACTCGAATCTTTTATACCGAAGTCTTTCGCTCTACCATAACTGAGCTATTTTATTGTTTATATCAATATGTTAAATTCAGGTTAAATATAAAAAACAATAGCAGCACACTTCAATTCATTTTATAACCTGAATTTAACATATTGAAATAAACAATAAAATAGCTCATCAGTTGGTAGAGCGAAAGACTCCGGTACAAAAGGTTCAAGTTCGAATCTCCGAAGGATTACTTTTTTTTTTTTTAAATTATAGTTAATTAAATGCCATACGTTTGCAACAAATTTTAATTATTTTTTTTATTATAATTTGAATAATATTTATGGCAAAATCCTTGCAGAATCATGGATTCTGTTCATTAGCCACGATTTTGCCAAGATATTGCAAGGAAAAATTTTGCCATGATTTTCACATGAATTTTTTTCTATGCGGGTAGCGACGTTGATATTCTGACGAAGGAAAATTCAGAGGTAAATAATACTAACTTATAAATAGAAATTCCTTCAAAATCAGACAGGTAGTACACCAATACTAAATCAAACACCAAACAGCAACAGTTCAAACAAACTAAATAATCATTATGTCAACAATCCTAAATAAAATAAGAAAAACCACCCTACCCTCAATTCTACAAAATTAGATGAAAATTTAGAATCAATATAAATGATACTACCCGTATTATGAACACTATATCTTTCCAAGATAATAAGCGCACCCATTCGGAAACTAGCTCAAATACATCTTTAAAAGACATCAATATTATAGATAAGAAAGGTACTGTATTAATTATTAAAAATCATAAAAAGGTAAAATAATCATACAAGACATAGTTAATAGACTCGACAAAAAACTATTAGCTATAAAAGATTATTTAAATAATGCTGATACATTACTAAATTATAACCAATTTAAAAGCCTATTAGAAAATACAAAAGGGGTAACAAGCCGCTTACTACTATACTGCAATATACACAAGATTTAGAGAAGTTTAACACATTCATATAGAGGGAGACATCTACCATAATGTATGAAACTGTAGTATTAAATCTGTATGTACTAAACTTTTTAAGAGAATCAACAATAGTAGTAATACAGACCAAACTGATAGTCTCCCTTAATACAGATAGCGAATGATGAGTAAAACAAAATAATAGGAAATAGTAAACGAACAAATTGATATAATTTGTCTACATGAAATAAATCTCAAAGCTAAAGAAATAATTAAATTAAAAAAATGTACATGTTACAATAAAAACCAAATAGATTGCCGGTCTGCAAGTGGAGAAATCAGTATCTTAACTAAAAACAATTTATTCTGTGAAGAAATATAACTACCAACAAACCATTGTTATACTTTTGAAACCAAAAATTTACAATTTGCAACATTTATTTAAGCAATAAATATAACCTTGAATACTTCATAATAAAGGATCTTATGACTCAGATACCACGTCCACTAATCTATTAGAAACTTTAACAGTCTCAATTACACTTGAGGATCATACAAAACAGATGCTAGAGGCGAAATTAGAGAAAAAATCATAAACGATCAACACATTATCTTCTAATAAATCTTGTATGTATTGCAAGATATATAATAATAATAAACGATCTATCTCCCACACACTTTAATGTTTTGAGAGGCCTAACTAGTGCTATAGATTTAACTTTGTGTAGTACAAATATTGCATCTAAATTAAAATAGCAAGTATCCTGCTTATTTGTACGTCAGCGATCACTTTCTAATACTTATGAACTTTGAGGAGGACAATAATTTACTAAACAGACACAAACCAAGATGGAAATTCCAAAAACCGGACTGAAATTGATACTGATTAAATATAAAATTCGACAACGCAATATACAACGTACCTTACGAGATTACCAAACTAACATTAGTCCATTCAACTATTGGTATACTCAAAATACGTACAAAATAACCCACCAACATTTATTATGAAAGTGAAACTAAAGTATTTGCGAAAAATGCAATTTACCGATGAATATAGATCAGATAATTATACACTGTCCAGCATACCAAAAGTAACGCGATGAATCCTGCTTAAATAACAAAATGTATGACATGCTAAATAACTTATAGTGCACGTACTTAACCAGATTCACCGATTCCATTGGACTGAGAGAAATGATACGAGAAATAATACGACTATTTATATATACATTGTTTAAAATGTGAATAACCTCAGCAACTAAATACGTATATAATGATGTAAGTGTAAAACGATGTAAACACAAAATCGTACACAATCGCCAATACCCAAATGGGAGACGCAACATAAAATAAAGAAATAAAAAAAAAATCAAATCTGTTTCCTGTGTCGTATTGTAACATTACCAAAATATCCTTTCAAGACCTAATAGGAAACGATTACTTCCTGGTAATTTTCGGAAATCACGCAACCGTAAATAATAAAAGAAAAGGTTTTAGTTCGAATGTATTAGATAATTTTGAATGTAAAAATAAAGGGATCATTTAGAACGAAGTTATTCCGTGAATCAATGGATGGTTTGTAAAAACAACGAATCAATTTTGACTAAAATGATCGACTCAACAGGGAGTCAAACTAGTCCTCTCTTCCTCCTCCTCCTCTCGCAAAATCAATTCCATACGTGATCCTCTGCATTATACTACGAGCATAGCAGTCAAGGTCGAACAGCTTGTCTCTGATGCTATGGTAGTCAATTTTGCCTGAAAGTGGATTATGTATATACATATATATATATGCTCGTGCCAAGAGAACCTCGACACTATACAGAGTACTATACACGTATATACGCATACATACTTGTGGCATGCATATATATGTATACACGTACGTAGAACTATATCTTTCAACTCTCGCGGTGGATAATACTCGTGTGATGTGTGAGCTCTGCGTGTGCAGGATGGAGTATTTTAAAGAAATCGAGCGGATGATTTGGAGGAAGTGAACTGCGAGGTTATTTGAAGGGAATACATTTTTCAGGACGAGATATTGCCTTTTGACAGGAATTTATTGTTTCTGCGCTTTCTTCTTTATCATCGGTTCGTTTACTTCTTCCTCGTAAGATATAGATTCTTTTCGTTTATCTGCTCGATGTATAAATTTATTTATTCAAATCGATTTGTTTGTAACGAACATTTAAAGATGTACAATTGGTCGATTGAATACGAGAATGTCTTTCTTAAATTGCAACGAGAAAAGTGAAGAGTTGGGTAAACTTCTGCCATAAAAAATAACAATACTTTGTATAGAATATTGATCTTACGTAATAAGACAAATTGCCTTGTACAATGTTATTACAATGTTTTACTACGACAATATTAATTAAATAGATAGTAAATATATACTTTTATTTATTATATCACTTTACAATGCAAAAATTGCAACTTTTATTATACAATTTTTGCTGAATATACGGATTGTATTTTTAAACTCTTGACACATGACTACTAGAACGTTTACCAAGGAATTCGCGAAACAATAAAATTAACTTTAAATCAGGTAAAATTTTCATTTATATGCAATTCCAACAATGACATGTACAATGCTAAAAATTGTTTAAACGCATTGTTTAATAGGTAAAACGTAAATATATAGAGATGTAAATAATAAATTAACTGTGAGGAATAAATAATCAGATTCAATTTGACTCTTAAGCACATATAGAATATTCTATAAGATAATGCAATTTACATTCTAAATCTCATAATCGTTTAGCAATTATAAAGTTGATTTCATCTTGATACCGTCTATATAATGCAACATACTTGTTCACTAATCACAAGCTACATAATTAGAAAACTCTATAAAAGATCATTATTATCTGTAGCAAAAAAATTAGATTTTTTAATTAAAAAAAAATCACATCTCCCTGATACCTGAATCACTGGATTAACTATATGAACTGGTACACATGCTTCCCATTTATATACTTGTCGATACTAATTTGTCCACTATATAACGAACAAAAGGAGCAAACGGGTCAATGTTACTCCCACTTAAATGCATTAAACAACATTTTAATACACTATGAATATGTTAAAATGTAACAATAGCATATTGCTGGTACATTTATTTTGAACTTATGTGTAATCAAAATATTTATAATCGTTAATGAGATGGTATGAGTACTGTTTAAATAGAAATGATTCGTTTACATATTATCAATTAAGAAAAATAACGTATGGGCAAATATAGATGAACCTGAAAAACAGTATTATTTCTTTTTAGTAGATATTGTAATGCTACTTTGTACATTTTTTAGTCTATTGAATATTTAACTACTTGGAAACTGTGCGTACACGTGATGGAAATTCTTAAAACCATCTCAGTAGGTTATAGGTGTATGGTAATTTTATGGTGATGTCATTTAATAATAATTTTAGTGTTCATTTGAAAAACTGCGCAGGAAAATATATTAAATTTAATTGTTTTTTATATATATTTACATATACTATTATATATATATATATATATATTTATAAATGTTGGGAATATGCGTTTAATGAAATGCAGCTAAACATAAAAACCGTAGTCATAAATATTCAAATTTCTGCATATTTACTTAATCGTAGTTCTTATTCTTAAACCAAAGTGACACATATTTCCAAATAGTTATATTCTATTTTTTAAATTCGACATCTCGACGATATAATTTAGCGGAAATTTCAATTAAGGCTTTTAACATATAAGATAAAAAAATTCATTTCCGGAGGAAATTCGATATCTTATAACGATTGCAGATAAATCATATTTAAATAATCTAGAAGTCTATCGTAACATCAAACTTGTTCTATCTATTTTAGACATCTAAAATATAAATAATGAAATGTACAAATCAAAGTTGAAAATGTATATAGAATAGATAAACATTTATTGTAGACCGTAGACACGATGATGAATTAAGTTTATAACTTCATAATCAAACTCTTTTTTTATAATAATAACAAAAAAGCAATTAAAAATTTTATTCGCTGATTTTATGATTGAATACCTGTTGAAGGCAATATGATTTGAAAAATGTAGCAAACTTCAAGAGACGTGTACTGGACCGAATTCCAATCAGTCTATATTTAAGCATATATGCGGCAGTTCTCCGCATGTTCATGCATGAGTCAGTCGCTTTTTCAGACGTCGAGCTTATGTACACTTAGCAATACGATGTGCAAAAAAAGTATCATATTTTGTTATGAATCCGCACAACGTCAAATCGTGCGTGCAATTGTAACAAAGGAATCGATGCTCGATTAGCAAGAGATCATTTTTTGTGTTCTATATATACGAAATGTCTGCTTCATCGACTTTTTTGGATTTACGTTTTTATGTATCAATGGTGCATTCGATAATCGTCAGTGATGAAATTTAATTAGTCGACGATTCATCAATATTGTAGAGTCTAGTTTTTTTCTTCAACGTTTATAAATGAAGTTATAGTGGTTTTGTGGACAGTTTTAGTTATGTGGAAAAATAACACCAAACATTGCTTAATTTAACATGGGTAACATCGCAAAGTTAATAATTTGACCATTTTTAAGAAATAATATTAATTTGTTTCTAAAATGTTTAAATTTCAATATGCCTTTGCTTTTTTACTATATATTTTTTTATATCCACGAAAAGTTTGTATTTGCAAAATAACCGAGAAACAATATCAAACTCGTTAAATCTTTTCTCCCCGTAGTATCTTCTCTTAACGAGGTAGAAAACCATGTAAACTCTATTTAAACACAATCTCAAAGAAAATCAATTAACTCTCGCTTAATCACCAAACAACAGCCAATAAACCACTTCCAGATCATTTACCAACGATGAATACCAAAGTAAGATCGAGCCGGTGTCGCCATCTAACACTGAAAGCTTGCAACCACTTAAGTTTTCGAGTAAACTCTAAAGATAAGTTCCGAGATTGTATTCTCTACCTGTCACCCACTTTAACCGATGAGTTTACCGAGTCTTCGTTTTTTTCTCCTTACTCCAGCGCTTATCCGACTTGGTTTCTCTTCGAGCGATTACGTCGCGATATATTTTTGCGTTCAGTCGTCGAGAAAATAATCGTTCGGACGGTGTATATACGATCGGCTAAGAAAAATGGACGAGGAGAAAATGTGGCAGGATTTTTATCATAAAATCGTGAAAGAAACCGAGAGAAAGCAACAGGAGCAACAGGAGCAAAGTAGCCATGAAACTAGGTAAATATAAAAGTGACGTTATGATTAACCGGGAGTGTCTTTCAACTGTTACTACACATTTTTAAAAACAGAATATTATTATTAAGATCGATTGTTATTGATTGACGATCAATCGATCGATCGTATGTGGAACGTCCTTATATTATAGTCAGATTTTCTTTTCTCTTATTAATTTAATTGAATTAGTACACTATTGACAAACCGTGAGTCATATTGACATTCTAAAAGTTTATATTAGGTATCACAAAATATATTTTCATTTAAAAATACTATGTCTTATAACAGTTCATTTAAAATATCTCGTAATAATCATAAGTCTCATACTAAACAATTTTTTTCTTTAAATGTCAGCGATAATTTTCATAAGAAACATATGGATCGAGCGATAACTGCTGTAATCAAATTAAATAATTTTTTTAAAGTTTTCTGTTACCAAAACATTTGACACTGTACTTTACAATGTCGTTAACTAATCGAAATTTTGTTACAGCTTGTTCCACTTTAACAATAACCACTATAAAATCATTCCTAAGAGCTTTTGGTAACTACACGTGAATAATACTCAGCTTATATTACAAATATGTAGATGCTGCATGGAAATATAATAATAATAATAATAATAATATAAATTAAATTGCATGCGTAGAAAAGGTTGGTAAAAATTTGGTCGAAAAAATTCGTAGATGTAGAGAGCTATTTTGGTGATTGACTCATCCGGCGTTTTCTCGGTGAAAGGTCTACTACTATATGCTGCCGATGAGCGTCATCGTTGTTACCGAGAATGTGTATATATACGCGCGAAGTTTTACGACTGAGCCGCGTTACTCGCAGGATAAACGTGACGGTAATTAATGTGCCGCGTTATCGTTACGCCGGTGTGTATCAAGGATTTTTGCATGTATATATAATGTCTGCGAGTCGTAAAACAAGTGGTATTGAAAAGTTTGCTACAATGTCTTTATATAATTATATCTCGTTAATTACATGACCAATTCGTCCATTCTTTGCATCTTGACATTTCTATTTATTTTACATATTATTATAACTATAGTTTTGACCGGCGATTTTTTGCGTGTTTGTTTAAAATTACTTTTTATTTTATTTAGGAGGTTCCGCAATACGTACCGTGCATTTAACAGTAATTTTGATACATTTTCTTAAACAAAAAATTAAAGGAATAAGTTACACTAGTAGTTTGGTTCCTTATATACGTGTGAATTTCGAGGAAATAATACTGCGCTGAAATTAAGTATACAAGTATTAAAGTATCTAATATAATATCCGAGATTAATTTGTCTATTTCATTTATCGTTATGGATAAAGATATATTTATTTATTTAACTTATTTTAAAATCTAAAATTATTGAATTATTCAATGTTGATGATATTTGCAAAGTTGACTAAATATTCGTTATGCAAATTAAAATTGAATACCGAACTGCCCATCCCTGAATAGCTGGAGGTATACTAATAATTAATCTGCTGCATCCTTCTCATTCGTAAGCTTTGTATACAATCCTAACTTTGGTAAGTCGGAATCTACTGTATCGACATTGTACGAGTCATCTCATTGTTAGTATTCATAACGAGTTAATCTAATAACAGAAATGCTCGCAACTTAAAATTTGCGTTACAGTATTGGTGTAGGTGCAGGAAATGAATAAAAGTTTAATCAATTTATTTACAGTACGATTCATTTTTTTTACATTTATTTGATTTACTTTTAATTAATTAACAAAATGTATGTTGTTAATGAACGTAAATAAAAAGCCAATATATGAGATTAATAAAAAACAGATTATATGTCAATTTTAGTGATAATCAAGAGATTTTCAAGATAATAATAGTATAATATATAATAAATTAATTCTGGCAATACCCAAAAAATACAGAGAATAGTATTAGAGCTACCTTAATACAGACAATTATTAATTAAGTAAGTAAACATGTAACCGCCGTTTAAGTGCTAGTTATTAACGATAAATAAATAATAATTATATAAATTATACTATAATTAATATTTAAGTGGGTCACTAAATATGCAAACTATAACTAGAAAATCTCACAGTAAGATGATAAAATCACGACATTTTTTAGCCAAGTTCATTATAAATACTAAAGGATACGCATAAAAATGAAATAATGATATGTTTTCACTAACCAATGATAAAAATTTGCATTTTATTATTTAAAGAATCAGAAGCATAAGATATGAAGTTTATTTGCCGTCTGACTTACGTGACGACTCGAAGGGTTAAATTTTGATCTTGAGTGAATTATATATATTGTCGGCGTATACGACCTTTTCTACTTTAATAGTCTACCTTGCTTTGTGTCGTGTAAAATTTTAATTTTTCAACACTTTTATTACCCATCTTTCAATTAAGAAGCGTCGTATTTTAACAGCGATATGCGATATGCGTATAAATTTAACGAAAAAATTATTTTAACCGAGTTAAATTTTGTAACGATTTATGCAAGTTTTATTGACCAAGCTTTTTGAACGATAGTTTGAAATTCACATGCAAATAACTAGTTTGATACATAATTGAATAAGTTTGAAGAACAATCTACCGAATAATCAGATTTCATAAAAAATTTTCCAACAGGTTGATCATGACAAAACAATATAAGTAAATGCAATTAAAAAGATTATTTAAATTTTTATTTAATTACTGCGTCAAATCAAATAAAACTGTAAGTAAAGACTGATGACGTTCATCCGAAAAATGCTAATCTTGAAAAATTAAACAGTGTTATAAACTTATATAAACAAAAACGAATTTTGTTTACTGAATTACGTGTTTTGTGTTTAGTCAATCAATGCTGCATTTGTAGAGATCTATATTTATTTACACAACTGAAACGTTACGAACAATCTCAATTATAAAATTATAATAATTCTAAATTCAGTTTTACCAATAAAATATTTATATGAAAATAATATATAATTATTCTTAGTATAGACACAAGAAGATTAAATTTTGGTAAACCACATTTCGTACAGATTAAAATATTTGTCTATATAAAGACGCAGTTACTCATCAAAGTACGTAAATTCGCATTTTCTCAAGCATTGAGTAAACCTTCGAAAAACCAGATCGCTTATCATACTATAACGATCTTAATTTAGCTCGCTCCTAACATCAAACAGAATGAGTTATTAATATTTGATTAAATGTACGTGCATACTGGGCTGTGATGTGTTGCGGTACGGTAAAATCACGTGTGTGAGTTCTACACACACGGAAAGATGCTAAGAAAGAAAGACAGAGAGACTCGGTGGTTCGTAAGGTAGAAATATGAATGGTGCCGGTCTAGCTTAGTCATTTGTGTTCGCGTGGATCGAAGAGCACCAAGTACATAATCCTCTCGAAGGAGCCGTTGTGTGTGTGGGATCCGACATGCAAAAACTCGCCTATTCTTTGACTAATACTCTTGTCTCTACACTTCGCACGTAATTTTTCTTGTATAAACTATATGTATATAACTAATATATATAACCGTGCTTTCTTGTGCTTGTGGGGTGGAAATCGGGGGGTTTTTAGTGATGCGGTGAGAAAGTTGATAGACAAGTTTTATGGTTTTCTGGAACACCAGTTCATATATTTTTCAATCTAGATAAATTGTTACGTGCTACACAAACATAGATATTTATTGATTTACAGTATAAAGTTGTTTGGTTTTCTAATTTCGGGTATTCAATTCAATTAAATGTGTAGTAACGGTAACTCAATTACATTTCATATATTCATATAAAAAGAAGTATTTGATTCGGAATTAATATTATTACATCAGTAGCTTCAGTAATATTTTGATACAAATGTATATATATATAAATATATTCGAAACCCTATTAAATTCATAATATTGTTGCAAAATAATTGGTACCTATATATTAGATTCAAATCTGTCGGTGTGAATAGAATTATATGTAGAATTATTGTGCCAATTACGGTTTAATCGCGTTCCTCTAATTACATATGATTATACGCGAAGATAGATCGTAACAACTCGGTTTATCCATTTTTTGAATTCTTTTTTCTTCTTCTTAATAATATCGTACACCGTTTCATGCATTTCATTGGAAACAAGCAAATTATACAAATTTCGTCCCAACACAAACATAAATTACATGTACAATTGCCGATGAATGTACACTTTTTTTGGACTTTTTGATGAATAAGTAAGCAAAAATCCTATGATACATTTTTCTATCACTTATTGTTCAATAGTTTCCGCTTTTGAATTTTATTACATTTTATAAATATCGATTAATTTACAATTATTTCTAAAAAAATGCACGTTTTTGCTCTTTTATAAGGAATTTTTATTCAGCTACGGGTACATGCATAGGCTCAAACATTCAAGTATAGTTGTATTTCATCATCTGGATTATATTGCACTTATCTTGCGATCAAATTGATTTTAATTAACATTCTTCTGCTTGAAAAAATACGAAAAGAATTTAGTACATAGAGAATCTAAATTGCAAAGTAACAATACGAGTTTAGTCTAATAGATTTTTGTTTAAGTATCTCGTAACCTTGTCAAGTTTTAATTATTAAAAAAATAATTAATCACGAAATTACACGCTGTACTGATTTATCTTAGATAGTTTCGGGAGTATGTAACCAATGTTCATCCATAGTTAAATAATTGATCGTAATGAATAAGCAATTATTTGATAAAATAATTTTTGATGATTAATATTGCATAAAGAGAAGTTAATACGTAACATCGGTAGAATATGCGTATAGATAGGTAAACTGTTTAAAGTAGTGTGACGGGATGAAGGATTATTTATTTTGTGGAGTAAAATGTCAAAAACAATTCTCACCACTCACGAAAATAACCCGATATACGAAGTAATCGTGAAAAAAGCTCGTTTTTTGAAATTTCCGTACGGTTGTCGAAAACAAGTATAATTTTAACGAGTTTACCGTTCGATGGTCGTTTGAACAAGGATCCAAGAGGAGGACGGTGGGTTCTTCGAGAAGCTTGGTACTCGTCTAGCCGAGAAAGTCCAAGCTCAGGAGCTCGAGGAAAGTTTGCCGGAGGTGGAGGATGATGCAGCAGCAAACCCTGAGGAGTCCAACTTGTGCGTCGCCGAGTGCCGGGAGGCGCTTTACGCGGCCAAGGAGAGCAATTTGCAAAGGCAACCTAGCGTCCCAGCATCAGCATCACCCGAGACAGACAGCGAGTCGGAAGAGCACGAGACTGTCCTAGACATAGTCGCTCGATCTGTCGGCTTGAACGTGAGTGTATACACCTCTTCCTCATCTTCTTCTTCTTCTTCTTCCTCTTTCTCTCCTCCTCCTTCTCCTCCTCCTCTTTCTTCTTCTGGTTCGTTTTCGGGTGACGACCACTTAAGGATCCTCTCGACCTCGACGTTTATGGCTACCTAGACACCAGACTTTACGAGATTTTCATAGGTTCGTGGTCTAATTACAGGATCGCGCGACCAGATTCTCTTAAGTGTTTCCACTTTCATTAAAGGATATTCAAGCTTCCTTTTAAGAAGAAACTCAATTTTATTAGAGGGATATTACCTTGTTTAAAATAGTGCGATATTTTATGTACATGATAATGTTAATTTTCTCCAAATATGAATTTATGACCGTTCATTCATAAGACCAATTAGATTTTACTTTAAATATAATTGAAATCGAAATGAAGGGAAGAGTATAATGTAAACGTGATGTTACTACATGAGTATCAATTATTTAAGAAATATTTGCAAACATAAGAGAATCTTATTTTTTTATTTTGAATACTAGATAGCATCCTATTTACAAATGATAATACTAATGCAATTTGTTTATTTGTTGTAAAAAATAGTGTACGTACGATAATTTTATATACTTTGTATAATAAACTATACTTATTTAAAATCGTCAAATATACCTACAATATAAATTATCTAATTAAATATTATGTAAAAAAAATCTAATCTATCTTGTTTTAATCAGTTTAGTTAGGAACAATGCAATAATCTTTAGAGTAAAGAATTTTGGGTAGTAATGTTTACGATTCATTAAAGTTCCATTAAAATTTATCCCTTGGGAAGTTTAAAATTCTCCAAATAACTATAACCAATTTGTCAAAGACTAAGAGTAATAAAAACAAGTTGTAAGAACGAACATAAACTTTTTTTTTAATTTTATGGATAAACTTAACGTGTTACATGCTAAAATGTATATATATGCGAATGCGATAGACTATAGTAAATGTTGGAAACCTTACATTAACAATAGATAATTAGACAAATGTGTAAAATTTAAGATCATTACTTGACAGTTACTTATTTTTACATTGTATCTAATCGCGTAATATAGTTTTATTAAAAGTTATAATTATGAAAATGTTGTGAGAGTATTCTCATATATTTCACACTTGTATTAGAAAGGTAAATACTTATTCTTTACTATGGTGTCATATTAACAAATGGAATATGTATAAAAACTATATATGCCAACAAAATCAATATAATATTTTCTTTTCATACATAAATTTAAAGAAAATTATATGACAATTTGAATGTTATCTATCAAATAAGGTATTTACTATATTTTTAATTAAAAGATATCTGATACTAAATATTTGCACTGTAAAATAAAAGAAAATAGATTTTTATTACATATAGATATACTAAGAATATTCTATTATTTTATATTCAAGTATTCGATATTCATTTATGTCATAAAAATTCAATTTTTAGATTGGATTTACAAATTATTTTCATTTAAAACTGATGGATTTTAAAACTTTGATGTCGATTAGTTTTATCTAACACAATTTAACTATGAAATTAAAAAAAACATTAAATAATATTAATATTATTAATTAATAACGCAAAAAATAATTAATTCCATTGATCCAGCTGGGTAATAATTAAATTAAATAACTTAAGAATTGAACGGCTAAATTGAAATTAATGTTATAACATGTACGTTTAGTGTATATTTTAGAAAAAATGAGTTATTATCATTGGTCATAAACATTGTTTATTAGGACTCTGAAACGGTGATGCACGTACGAACAGTTTATACATCCATTATAGGTAAGCATGTTATACATTAGTAAAAAAATTATTAAAAAGAGTAGATTTTTATTTTAAAAATAGATAAATGTTGAACTAATAAAATATTCCTATTTTATATTAGTAATTAAAAAAACTAAAAAAATATGTCAAAAAACAAATTTATCAAATAAATTCCAAACACTTGAATTCAATTACTTATAACAACCCTATAACGCACCGAATTAAAAAAAGTCCTAAATCGATCGACAATGTTCATCAATATCTTTCTACTACAAGTATCGCATAGTCTCATAACAAAACCGGTGAAAAATGCATGGGTAACGCGTATATACGAGGGAACTCTCCTTTGTCGGGTGGAGAGTATTGATTGCAGGACGAAACGGTATTGATATTTGAAATGAGGGTTCGTAGGCTAACGCTCGGCAGTTGCCTTGGTGCACTGTTGAGCAACCAATGTCAAACACCCTGATAATACCGGTCTTGGGTTCCTCGTCTATACGAGGTTTCGCGGTGATACGCAAAAGAGAGAAAAGGAAAATTATCATCCCTACGGTTATTCACGTTAGGAGCAAACAACAGCCGGTGAGTTAATAAGTTAAAAAAAATCGACTATTGTCGATAAAGAAATTATCTACTAGTTGTGCATAGGGAAATACTTTGCCGGCTCGCCGCTTAAACGGATTTTACACGTTGTAATACATTCATAATAGAAAATTAATGGATTTACAATTAATACCATACCAAAAATTTGCGAGTTTCATTATTTACAGCTATAAATCTGTCACTTTTTTTATTAATAATAATTACTTTACCTTATTTATTACCTTATTTTTAAATAAAACTGGTATATGTATTACTTTATGATAAGGTGTATAATTAATTGCTTTCATTAATTATTATGTAATTAAATATTTTATTTACTAGATAAAATGATTAAAATGATTTAAATTAACATTAAATATGATTGATTAGTTAGCGTTTATAAAAACAAATAAATCTTAATAAATTATACGAAGTGTATATAAAATTAAGCTTTAATCATAATAAAAGTTATGTATAATGTAATATTTAAATAACTGGGATCTAATCTTAAAAATTCAAAAATTATATAAAAAAGTTGTCGTAAACATAAGGTAAAACTTATAATAAAATTGTTCCAATAATTTAAAAATCTTAAAGTGATTCAAACTGTGCAAAAAAATTTATTTTCTAATAATTTAAAAGAAATTATTAAGGTAAAAGAACCCATAGTTGGATGGATCTTAAGCATGTTTATAAATACTCTGTAATTTAAAAGCCAGAAAACAGCAGAATTTTTTACAACTGTTGGAACGTCACTATTGAGCATTAAATGTACTTATTGATACAAACATGTATACGAATATATCAGAAATAAAAAATCAATGTACAAAATTATAGTGTTTGATCTTTGGTTTGATCTACGCTATCAAAAGACTTTGGGTGCAGTATTTGAACACCAATACTTAAATTATGCTTTAATACGATTATAAGTATAGGACAATGACATTGAAGAAGCATATAAACTTGCACAAGCATTTTCGTAAAATTGTTCCTCAAACATAACCTCGAAATGTTTTATTCTTAATTAAAATTAATTCGACGCTTAAATAAATTAACAATATTTTGGTTCAACGCAAGAGTTTATTTATATTATAAGACATCTAAATACGTTAATATTGCTATCGTATTCAAATATAGTAATTACTTTATTTTACTACTACATTACCTCATTTTTATTGGTAAAATTTATTCGATCAATCTATAGGTTTGCCTCGACCAAAAATTTTTTACTGTTTGTTAGTATGCCAATTTTATAATTGAATATAAAGTTTATATTTATGAAGCATATGATTTTTTTAAAAACTATTTTTTGTAAATAGTATTTTCAAGCTCATTATTTAAGTATATCAATATCTATCATTCAACGTTATCTGTTATTGGGTTCATTAAAGTCAATTTTATTTTTTTCTAATTTTTCAAACTTATTCGACAATACTTTAGGTTTTGTAAATCATATGTAAAACTAACTAAGAATCGATAAGTTAACATTATTGTGTAAACAACTTGTACCAATTATATTGAAAGTACATGTCGCCCGGTAAAATACCAAATTATCGATTTCCATGACTCAGTGCACGCGTACGCAATTACCAAAATTAGAATAAACTAAAAAAAAAAATTTACTCTCCAAACGAACTCCAATACATCAAGTTTTATTACCCTTTAAAATAAGAATAACATAAACACCTCTGGCACACTGCACGTATATACAACGAATTGGTAACGATCTTGACCTTCACTTTTATTTAATCCACCGGTACACATATATTTAATAGTATATGTACATCAAAACCGAATATCGGTAGCACCTTTCGATCCGTTTCTTATCGTGGATGCTGAGATCCACGAGGTTATCGCAACTCATCGGTTCGATGAATACACCAAAAAGCTTCCAAGTTCGATCGCTCATATATATACATATAAAACTGATTACGCGGGCACGTGGTGCATGTCAGTGTTTCATAAACTACAAGCATAAATATATTGCAAAGTGTATTATAAATAAAGTTCTTCTTTCAAACATATACATATTTACGTAATCAATGCAGTTGATCATGCGTTATACTTAAAATTTAATTCATCGTTTGGTTAACGTCGATTGAGCAATAAGTATATAAATGATAGATTCATTTTTTAATATAACAGGAAGATGGCGAATCGTTCGGTGAATAATAAAGATTTCGGCGTGTTCATTTTTCTTTTTTATTAGACATTCAAATTAAATTATTTTAAATTGCAATTCGTACAAATTTAATTTTGAATATACCGAATGAATATGTATTAGTCGTATATTTGTAATATCGTACAAAAGTAAATCATCATATTGGTGCAATTATTATTATTATCTGGAGAAATGCAATAAGTAATTACTTTTAAAAAATTAATTTACAATATTTATTTTTTCATCATCGAAAATTGATTGTTGTCAATAACCACGTTGTGACCTGCTTGCAAGCTCATTCAAATAACATGAAATAATATTTATAAATACTAAAGATATTATAGAAAGTATTATAGATAGAGTAATAAGTAATCATTATAGATATTATACATTTACACAGATGCGTTAACTAAAAGGAAAAATTCTGATAAATAAAACGATTATCTGTTCTTTATGCAGAATAAGGTTTTTCGATTATACAAAATTACAAGTTATGCTTCCAACAAACTTGAAAGAAAAAATGATCTCCAGTTTATTAAAAATTGCTGTAGTTCTCATTAAAATTGATAAGTGATAATTTAAAGTACTTCTTTAAACGATAACAAAATTCGTCGTATACTGCTGACAAATGTCATCAGTCATATAACGCAGTAGCCATACGCACTTCAATACTCCACACATAAATATTAATAATAAATGAATTATTCCAACTTGATCCACCGGTACAAAGATATATTAACTTTCGTTAACCTTGAGCACAATTTGATATACCTTACAAAAAGTCACTACAAAAGATAGAAGATATGCCACCCACTAAAAAATTGGCTCACGCTGAAAGTACAAAGATCACTGCAATACGACGCCTCGAACCCGGAATGACCTACGCATTGTTATTCCCCTACCAACCCCTATATACATATACAAACTATGTGACGTAAAAAAGTCGAGCAATACGTATTAGCCGCTCGGCGCTTTTCGTTGAGACAGATGGAGAAAGAGAGAGAGAAAACTTGAGAGGCGGTCCGACACTGTCTATTCCTGGTCTTCCTCAGTGCACACACGGATTTCGTGTACGACCGTTTCGCGAGACTCAACCACAACTTTTTTTTAATACCCTGGGGTGTATTACATTTTTTTCTAATTTAACTTTCGTGCGATAAGTGCGGTGTTTAGGGTGATTATGCAATCAAGTGTGTGCGCGCGTTTTTCGACTTGTTTACGTAAATTGAGGCTGATGATTTAATTGTCAGAGTCGCAAACATTTCACTTGACTTTTTTAACTCGAGATACATGTCGAGTTTATTGGATCTTCGAGTTATCTAATACTGTGGTGTACAGTCAGTGATACGCATCGTATTATTTTGCTTTTGTTCGTTTTGTGGTGGAAGACGTTAGATATTTGATTTTGAAATAACCGAATACAATAATTGAAAAGTTTTGTAGTTCACGATTCCATTTAAAATAATGCAATTTAAATATTTTAAAAAAATATAGTTAAAAATATAGTGTTATCGACAGAGTTATAAAATAAATCCGTGATTTCAAATGACGCTACAGAATTTAAAACGGTGACCGAGCTCATCATAAAAAAGTTTAAATTATACACCAGTTGCGTTGAAAAGTTGTAAACTGAAAAAGAAAAAAAATTCTTAACAAGTATTAAAATAGACGCACCGATTAAAACGTTAAATTGGAAAAGTAAGTCGATCTGGAAAATCACCGATATCGTCAAAGATGTAACGAGGAAAACCTAAAGATCGCAATCGGTTAAATCATGCCGGCTTGGCGTGGGAAATATTTCGAGGCAAGTACATCGACACCGGAAGACAACCGCGTCGTTGTTTATTCGTGGGTCGTATTTGATTATACATATAGTCTTCTTGTAGATGTGTACAAAGACAACGATTATAGCTTTGCAAAATGCTTAATTGATCTTGAATGGACAAGCGGATGTATATTGGGTTAACGATTGCGAATCGGTTTACTCGATCATTTTCTTCGAGTGTTTCGCCCTTGATCGGTTGATTCTCGTACATGTATTGACCCGGTTTTTCTATTTTTTTAAAATATGATATGTATTCAAGGTTCTCTTATCGAAGTAAAGATGCGTTTGAAATGTTTAGACGAAGCGATTTTTTTTTTATTTTCTGTTGTCGGTAGATGTCCATTTCAAATAATTAAATTTATGCAAATAATAAATGCTGTATTCTTCTTTCTCTAGCTGAGAAATTTAATTTATTAAGTTTAATTTGATTAAAAAATTAATAATTTTGTTATAAAAGTTTGAAGATAACTGATGCATCGCAGATATGAAAGTTTGTTAACCTAATACTCGACCCGAAACTTATTTCATATAGTTACCTTTCACTATACTCAAAAATAATTCTTTAAATTTGTTTTATTTCAACCACTTTTTCTAAAATTAAAATCTCTCAGAAAACTTGTTTTTTTGAGTAAACATATTTTCAATTCTTTTTATGATGGACTTATATATAAATCTTTATTAATTTGTTAATTAATTTAACTTTTCAAATTATAAATTCCACATAATGACCCGATTTCCATTGCCCAAAAGTTGCATATTCACTACGAGACAGTAAAATTTCACTGATTTAAATTTAAATTTTCGCCGATTTATATTTAGATTTTCAGTGTCTTATGAAGAATTCATTAGATAAATATTATGAAAACACAAAAACTGTTTGCCATCGTTAGTTTAACGAGCAAAATTTTGCTATAATAATTATTTATTTCACTTATAAGGCTAACACAATTATGCATTTCCACATTTAAACAATATATGTAACATTGTATGTTGAAAAATTTAATGCATTTAAATATTAAATTTCAAAAATAATAGTTTATAGTATACCGAATATAATTCTATTAATAAACTGTACAATAGCATTTAAACAACTAAATTCACACGTTCCAATAAGTATGAATTTGCCATTCGCGTAACTATACAACTTTGGAAGCCATAAATTAATATTAATACTGCATTATAGTCTTCTGAATATCCGAAACTTTGATACTATAATTTACTTAAAATGGTATAAAATTATTGGTAAGGTAACATTCAATAAATATAGGTATACGCTGAAACACTGACCCAAAACGAAAGAAAGTTTATTTTTTCTAAATACTCCTAATTTTAAATTGCGACTGATTCATGTTTGAATACGTATTTTGAGATTTATTTTCGTGAATTTAGCAGAAAATATGGTCAGTACGTGTAATACTAACCTACTTCTATAAGTACTATATTTTCAGTTTAAGTAACAATATTTTATGAGTGATATCCCATTTTGTTTCCGCGTTCGTCGATTAAATTTACTTTTTTACGATAAATTCAGTTATATATACTACAGGGAAAATGATTGTTTTTACAATATTTTTTTTGTTTTTAGATCGAAGAGCTTTATACTGCCCTTTTGTACATAATTCAACATCAAATTGGATTTAACGTAGTCGATGAAGTAGATCAAGATGCAGTTATCGATTATTTGCAAAAGGCATTTAATATCGACGATGAAACTCACGAGAGAGTTATGGAGGAGACGCGCCAAATGGAGGTAAAGTGAAAATCATTTTTCATTTTTTCTTTGTGATTCTAGTGTATTTGTTGTAGTTAGCTTTTTCACGTTATTCATAAGATCTATAACGAGTAAACGGAGTAGAAATATTGGTTATAAGAAATATCATGAATTAGTAAATCTATGTGTAGCTATAAGGATCCCTTATATATAGATATACATTTTAAAACCTGTATACTATTCCTGCATTTTGTGTAATAGTCTTAAATTAATTAAACAAGATTTTTAATTTTTGTTAAAATGTATAGTAAGTAACTACATTTTATTTCATTACATTTCATTTCAAATTAATATTTCTCCACTTTTATTATAATAAATAAAGTTTATATAGAAAGGATATATATTGTAAAATTTTAATATACTTTCCTTGCTTAAATGTAAATTGCGAAATTCTAATAGGTCTTCGAAATTTCAATCAACAGGAACTATTGCGCCAAGAGGCATTATAGTTTTTGAGCAATTTATAACTTTAACAACCTTCTTCCGTGAAACTTCAATATTGGTTCTCCTAAACTTCTTTTATCTTCTTATATTTTGAAACTGCACGGTAAAGCTATATAAGGACCAGTTTTATTTTTCCTCTAAATGCATAAATATAATCAAACTTTGAAATTAATACGTACAGTCAATTATCAATAAATAATGTAAAAAAAAAATTCAATAGATAATATAAAATATATTAAAATTCTTTGGACACGTTAATGAAATGTCTCTTCGAACTGATGTGCAAGAGCGAGAATTCGGTAATTAACTGCTTTAAACTGGCAAGTGCAATTTCACGAGGAAGACAATTGTTTTCATTCAGGCGCCCGAGATGCACTTAAATATAGAAGTCGTGGAGGCCAAAGAGTTAGTTTCCAAGGATGCTAATGGGAAAAGCGACCCATTTTGCGTGCTATATCTGGAATCGTTGCCGACTAGGAGGTATAACACAGCTGTAAAGACCGAGACCTTGACACCTGTTTGGCAAGAGCATTTCGAAATGTGCGTATTGCCCTTTATTCGCTACAATATTCACACAGACCAAATTTAATTGTTGCATGCACGTACATATCTGATAAAGATTGTTAATTCATCTTACGCGAAATGAATATGAACATTTTTTCGTCCCTATTATAACTGTAAGTATTTCATAGTTTAATTGGATTCCCGAAAATCAGACGTACTTTTTATTTTTATAATTTTTTAAAACTATAGATACTCTCTGAATTAATGTTTATTGAATAATATGACAATCAATTTAACATTTATTTAACTACACTATTTTTCATATAGGTATATTTCGGACAAAACTAATTATTTCAACTAATTCTATTCATCTTTTCTTCTAGGCCTCTTGACAATCCAGAAAATGACATACTGAACGTAGAAGTGTGGTAAGACATTGTTACACTCAATTTTTATAGCATTGCAGTACACGTAAAGTTTACTCATAAATGTAATTATGATTTCAGGGATTTCGATGCTGCTGAAACGGTTCCCGAAAAAATGAGCAAAGTGAAAAACGTAAAAGGTGTGCGAGGTCTCGTGAAATTGGCCAAAGAGATTGCGATAACCGCTACGAATGGGAATCATAATAACGAATATATCGGTGGCAGTCGAATACCACTTAAGGTAACAAATTTAACTATTTTATACTCTTCACATACTGATCAATTAACGACTGGATTATTTATATACTAAAACGTTTATAATTTATTAATTATTTTATTTTAACGTACAAAAGCTTTTAATTTATAATAAATTACTTTATTTTAAGATAAAGGTATATTTAGTAACACTCATAAACGTTTTCGTTACTTTAATTAAGAGTGTTAAGGAACTTACTTAGAATACTCAACGAAATTTATTCCGTGTAACCATAAGTGGCATTAAGAGTAATGTCATTAATATTTTAAAAGCTTTGTAGTCATGCAACGTTTATTTTTATTATATGTGCAAGTTTGCAGTAAAATATTGACAATAATGGAGGGATATTGTATCATTAAACTTTAATGTTAATTGTAATAATTTATTAATTAGGTATAGAGAAATAGATATTGTGTTAATGAAATTAAATTAATTTAAAAACATATGTTTTACAGTTTTAAATACTACTGTTCACTTTAAACTGAATTTGATAAAAGTATATTGATAAAAAGTGCGCTAATTAATAAAATAAAAATATCGTGAATCTGCTCTAATGATTCATCGTGAAACAAGTTGCCGTCCATCTCTGTACCGTATAATAACCGAACTGGCAATCAAAACTTTTGGATTTCAGGACATTCCGGGAACAGGGCACGTAAAATGGTACATCCTGGACAAGAAGAACAAATCAAAACGTCGAGGTTTAATCAAGCTGAAGCTGGCCTTCAGTACAGAACACAATTCACAAGTAGCCTTCCAAGAACACCGACACCTACTGAGAATTTTACTACTACACGAGCTCGAGACCCATAAAATCGAACGATACACGTGGTCAGGTAGTTGGTCCGGGCCTGGAGAAGTGGTGGTATTACAACATTCGGTTCAACGAGGTTTACCTAAAGAACAAGTCGATCTATCTAGATGGATTGAATTTTCAAACATTCATCAAGAACATCAGCTGAGTTTCGAGATGTTCCTCAAACTGGCTGAGGATCTGGTCAAGTACGTGGGTCAGTTAAGTGAGGAAGAGACGAGGCTATTTTGGGAGGCAACTAAGAAGATCCTGCACTCCGCATTGAATGTACTGCGGAAGATCCGGAGACTATCGATCAATAAGGAGAGCACGATGAAACAACTCGTCGCTATTCTTAGGTGATGAGAAGACTCTTATTCAAGCATTCTTGAACCTTGTCTCTTTTGTTTAGTAACCGATACTCTTCAACGTCCGATGGATATTCCACGTTCGGTCATTGACATCGTGCTATTCTCGATGATTTATTTATCTTTTCTAGAGGTTTTAAGTTACGTAACCTGCTTTAGTGATTATCGCGGTAAAATCAATATTATTGATAGGATTTGTCCTAACATCTCTAATGATTTTCGGCGGATTTGCACCTTTCAATCCAAAAATTATATTTAAAATATTGAACTAAAAATCTATATAACATAAGAAAGGGCTTCACGTTTTGATTTCTTTTAAGAAAAAATAATTGTTTAAATAATAGATGAGTAAACAATTTTTAGTCGGTAATTATTAGTCAAAAAGTGTATAAACTTTCAACTCAAGCACCGTAATCAAATTATGGATTTAAAAAGTAAAAAATGATTACTTTCTGAGTCCGACCACCCCTTAAAAATTAAAATAAAATTATAATCTTTAAACGTTTGATTATTTTTTTACTTCCTCGTGGAGGAAGATTAGTGTGCAATTTATTTAATTGAAACAAACGCAATCCGATTCAATTTGTTTACTTTTTAATAAAGAAGATTTCAAAAGCTTTTTTTGAAAATCGTTTTAAAAGGCCGATTTTTTTTTACTTTTTCACGCGATATTGCAGTATATTTAAAAAAATAAAAATTAAATATCTCGTACAACTCTATAAAGTCGGAAACCCTATTGGCAGTTTAACGTAACCCAAAGGTACCCTTCACTGAAATTAGTTAATTTGTTATCAATCGTACTTTCAGAATGATATCGTCTTTATCAAGCCTCGACGTGCCAGAAAATGTAAATTTGTTTCCATCGAAAATGTATTCATGGTTTCCACCGGAAATTTTGGACGACGACCGAGTTAGTATCCCCGAGGCTTTAGAATTCGCAGTGATTCGAGGTGGAGCCGAGTGGTAATTTTGTTTGCATACAATTACTTTCTACTTTGTACGAGCAAGTAACTTTAAATTGAACGAGTATATCTTGTTTAATGATTCAAGGTTTGACTACATAGTTGCGAATAACAATTTGGAAGGCGACACTGATGAAGAAGCACTCAAGTATCACATCAAAATAATTCAATTGATACGAATAGATCTTCAACGTGCCTTAGAAATATATGAAAAATTATTTGTCAAGTACGTGAGCTATGAATTATTAACTTTATAACTTGAGAAAAATCTGGCAGATTTTATTTATTACTTATTATCGTATAAATAATGATTTTATGTTGATAAGCATCTTACCGAAATATGTTTATTAGAAATAATAGTTAGATAAACATTTATGGCCGGTTCTCTTTCAGTTTGAATGATGGAAAAGGGACGAGACGATGAAATTCCTTGTTAACTGATTATGACGTTTCACTAATCTAGATCAGATTTTTCATTATTTATATATCATACAATAAAATATACCAAATTAATATTTTATACTTGTTTGGCAGGACAATAAAATTCCCGTATACGAAGACTTTGTACATAACTTACGAAAAAAGGGTCAGCGATTTATGCATGGTTATAGTCGAAGACATTTGCGGTAGATTGAAGAGGATCGAGATCGAAACTTCCGAGGATCCGGAATTAAGTTTAGGTACTACGCTTTTCGAGCTTTATCTTGCAATTCAGAGATTCGCAGCGTAAGTTCCGAGTTAATTAACCGTACGATTTCGATAATTGATTAGAGTACATTTGTTATGTGGTTTTTACTTTGACGTTTCCCAGAGTTGGACAGAATTTATGTCCCGACGATTTGGAGGATATGAAAGTTCAAAGTTATTACGACTGGTTTAGGGCCGGTGTTTCACACTGGCTGGAAATAGCGGCTTACAAGGCACTGAAACGAATCGATAGGGCTATCGAGTTTGACAATTTACAGCCTGTAGATTCAAGTGTTCAGTACAGTTCTAGTGCAGTTGATACTTTAACTATCTTTTACCAAATCAAGGTTTTTTGGACCCAACTTTCATGGCCCGATATCGAGGGAGCTTATGCATTTATTGCGAAAATTGTAGACGTAAGTCGAATAGTTTTAAGAATATAAATTATCTCATCAGTTACCAACATCTGCATAAACTGATTACGATTAATTCTAATAAGATTTTAAATAGAACATATTTTAACGTATCGTCAAATTTTAATAACATTTGCGATTATTCATCACTCGTTATAGTCGTACAAAGATCGAAATTTAGAAGTTTTTATTTTATAGTATTACTAATTGTATTTGTTGCTTCCGTTTTAAAAGTTAAACAGGAGGAAGCAAACGTAATTCGCATTGATACCTCCCTATACCTTATAACCACGACAAAATTATCAAGTTGAAATTCATGCAGGACATATGCCACTGCTGCATCGGATACGTCGACAGAATGTCACTTAAGGCCGAGCAGATTCAGCAGAAGGAGGACACCGAAGCTCCTGGGAACGTTTACGGGAAGCAATACGACGTCTCGGTGGCTTGGTGTTACGCGATCAACAACATTGACTATATCCGAACGTCGATCGAACCGCTCACCAAGGACCTTGGGCTTGATTGCGTCATCGAGTCCATAGCCGAAAGTAAGAGTCAACAAGATGCCGATCGGTGCCGGCAAACTTTACAACTCATCATCGACAATGCTAAGGATACGGTTAGGAACAAGATTATCGAGATGCTCGAGATCGTGGCTAAGAAAATGGCACCAGCTATGAGTCGGTTAGTTTATTTATTATTTCCTTGATTTACCTTATTTTTAATATTTTTAATACCTAAATTTTTATCTTCAAGAAAGTTTATACGTTTAATTGTTTGTTTAGGTATCTAATGGAAGGTGCCGAATTGTCGGATACAACAAGTAATTCGATGGATAGGCTAATGGAATATTTGGATTCAAATCTTATTACACTGCATAATAATTTGAACGAGGATAATTTTCAACGAATTTTAATGGTGATTTGGGAAATAATGGCTGATAATTTGTGTCAACTAGTACACAATAATTTAGAGGTAAAGATACGCAATATGATTTTTATAGTTATTAATTATTTATTTTAAATTCGACCTAACTCCGAAAATCTATTTTTAAAATTCTTTTGGACGTTTTGAATATCGATATGTGACAAATCCATAGAAAAGAGCAAAAACAAGGCGATTGCGCGTTAACGATAGTTTGCGGCAAGATAGTAATATAACGTATTCTGTTCGTTTCCAGCGAAGACGACCACCTACATTCTATTCGAATCTTCATAAAACGTTGCACACCCTCATACAATTTTTCAATCTCGGCGCGGACGAGTTGGCAAACGTAAAAGTTCTCGAGAAAATTGAGAAAGTCCTGAAGCTTTATGGTCTGGAAACTACCGAGCTCATTCACCGATATTACATGGATAGATTGAAGGAACAAACCAGTCTAGACAACGAACCCTACGGACAACTCACCGTCAAGGCATACTTTTTCAACGGTTTGCTGAACATACAAATACTGAACGCTAGGAATCTCAAGTCGACTGATAATAATGGTACGTACGTATATATATATATATATATATACAAGTGTATAAGAGATATTAATAATTTTCACGACTACTCGTAACCTCTCGTAAGCGTATAATAACAGTTATATTAAAAATTAATGTTCAAAGGTAAATGTGATTCATACGTGAAAATTAGACTCTTTCCCGAGGATGTTTTTATTGGCATGAAGACATTCAAAACGAACGTGCAAAAGGAGACGCAATTTCCACTGTTTGATGAAAGTTTTAGCATGTGAGTATTCGTCAACTCGATTACATTTATTTTTAATCATTATTTTCATTTCTTCGTTTTCCCAACTTTGTAACTAGTACAATTCTCTAACAGCGTGCTTTTTCTCATTGTAATTTTTTAACAAGATAAATATCCTTTTAAACGAACAAAAAAAATTGTATCCTCTTAAAACGAGCTGACAGTTAGCTAATATAATCTTTAAAATTATTTTGACTAAACTACTTACGTAACTTGGTATTACGTATTTATCTAACCCGATGAAACGTCAACAAACACTTACACTTCAACAAAAAAAAATATCGAAACACCGATCAACGTACTTTATAATAATTTTACGTGAATAACTATGAATAAAAAGTATATAAACAACGGTTTAAAAAAAAAATTAGTAAAAACTTACCTGACGCAATCGAGGAAAATAATGGAACGAGTTGCGACTCGAAAACAAAAGTATATAAATACAAGTAAAGCAGCGACGTCGAGGTAAGGTCCGGAAGGTTTTGCTCACCTGGTCTTTCTGGCCGGAGCCTCGAAACTGGTCGAGGAATGCGCTGCAAAGGGGGATTGGTCGGGACGGTATAGTCGCGTGATCCCTTGGAGCTACCGAGGTCTTCTTTTCCCTCGTGGATGTCGAGCCCCGAGGAGTTGGAATTCCCGAGTTCTCCCTCTCCATCCGTGCAATCATCGTGACCACCACTCTCCGTCATTATCGACTTCCTTCCCTCGTTCGTTTATAACGTCGAAAAATATACCGTCTATACCCATCAGGTATACCTTCCTTTTCATCATCCGAGTCATTTTACCAATCGAGTGTTAGGATTACCGTTACGTAATGTTCAACTTTTGCGTTTGAAAAAACTCACATAATTGAGCTTCTGGCGTGTCTCATCAAAGGTTCTTCGTCTTTTTTTCATCAGTATTTCTTACATACAAAGAAAGGAAGAGAGAGAGACGTATTATTTTTTACACAACTTTTTTTGCTGTTCTGAGCACAAGTATGTAATGGGTAAACGTGAACTTGCGCTTTAGAATGTAGTTAGTTGTTTTGTTGTCTAATTGAAACATTAAAATTTCGTGTGTAACCTTAATATAACTAAACTTAATATAACTATTTGAAGCACTTATTTTAATACTTTCAAAAATTGAATTATGCTTTATTTTTTTAACAATTTTAGGTATTTCAATATAAATAAATTTTTAAAAAAAGATACTAATAAATAAATTTGCTAATACAATACATATATATAATTTATAATAGTTACACATTTACCTTGACAGAACATTTTAAAATATAGCCCAATGTTATTAATCACAAATACACAATTTAAGAAAATTAATTAATATAGTTATGAAAAATTAATTGAAATGTATTAAATAAATAAACATATTTAATCGAAACGTAAATTATCTTGTTACCGAACCGAAACTTAAAAAGCACTACTACTAAATAATTTACTCCAAAAAATAATATCTTAATTCAAATAAAAATTTTAATTATAATTTAATGTGTCTCTTCAGTCCATTGACCCCGGAGCAGAGGAAATTAGAAACTGCGATTGTGATGTTTGAAGCGAAAGACAAAGACTTCTTGAGAACCAAATTTTTGGCTGAATGTTTCTTACCATTTGCTGACATTCAGGAGACGGAATCCAATGAAGGCTTTGGAAAATTGGAACAAATACATTTGAAACTATCAAAACCTACGTCTCAAAGTGAGTTGCAAATTTTATTTCAATTTTCATTTCATTATCGAAATTGATATTTTATTTTTGTATGTAGGTTCTGAAGTTTTGCACGTTTTGTCAAGGAGAAAAGGTGATAACTTGGCTGCAAGTTTTGTATCCAAGATTTTAGCCAAGACGAATTCCAGTTAAGAATGTATTAAAAAAGAAAATCGATTTTTTTATTATTGTAAAAGATAAACGAAAAAAGACACAGCTTTCCGTAGTAGAAATTAGACTATAAAATATGAATTTCTCCTTCATTAATGAGCAAATTATGATATAAATTTGAAATATTGTTAATTTCTACTAGAGAATTGAAGACTTGTTAATGAATCTTTTTACCTTAAAAGAATACTCAGAAGTATATAATTGTCTGTTTTTACCGTAGTATTTAGGATTTTCTATAGAGGATCACGATCAAAGCAAAAAGAATGAGCGATTCTCACGAAATTATTCCTGTGATATTGAAAAAATGCATCGAAACGATTTGTATACCCTGAATTCTCGTCATTTATTATTAGATATTAATTTATTAATTTATTAATAGAATAAAAAATGACAAGTAAATACATTAAATATAATCTAATTAACATTAATCTGATGCTTTCTTTTCTAACCCTGATTTGCCATACTTGTAGCTAGGCGCTTTCGGACATTACAGTAAAATCGTACTATTTTTGTTTGTTTCTTCCTTAAAATTTTGCATATCCACATTGAAAATTGACAGCGACGAATTCAGCAATCAATTCCTTCGCAGAAAAATTGTTTATATATAATCTGTATAATTTTTTTTTGTTTTATTTCACTGTTTATTTTTGTTTCTTGTTTTTTTTTTACAAAATTCCTGGCTGATGTTTAGGTAGAGCTGAGTGAATACATTATATAGCCGTTTATTAGGGGTTTATTAATTCGAATAAAAAATTTATCTATATACCATGAGGCATGAAGCACACGTGACATCTTTTTCTTTTATTTTACGGAGAACCGAAGCACCCACGAAGGAAGACCTACATTTTTTGTTATTAACGTGTTTCTTTTCGACGAATTTACAAGCACACCCCACACCAAAAGCAAGGTGACATTTATTGTGTTTTTTTTTCTCATTTCTAACTTTTTTTTTATCGCAAATCTACTGTAATCTCAGATGCTTCAACTATAGATTCGAGCAGATTCGTATATTGCCTTAACAAAGAGGCACCGTTTACATTTATTTATACGAGACAAAAAGCCTACGCACTGTTTTCGTTATTATAAAAAATCGGTCAGACGGGGTAGAAACTGGAGACAAAATCGTTACGATTTTTATCGTATTGTTCTTAAAATTATAGTCGCGTAATCTCATAAATACTGAACTGTTTGAAATTCGTGAAATAATTTCGTCGCGTGTTTTAAATAGTACAATACATATATAATACTTAAGATCAATATTGTAAATAACTTAACGATTATTGTGAGACAAAAGAAATAATAAAGTATTAATCAACAAAATAAAAGAAGCTCGCTGTCGTAATAAATATAAAAAAAAATTAATGGCTCAATTGCCATATGGAAAATCATAGGCGACGAAATTATTTAACGTCGCACAAATATGGAATATCGTCGCTTATATAAATCCTCGGCACAATCTTGCCGATATGGAACATATATTTGACAACTTAAAACACTCAAAAGATACTTTTTTTAATACTATTTAACGTATACATAAATATATATATATATATATATATAATATTTGAAAAAAATATTCTGTCTCCTCGACAGATCGAATAATAATAATAATTAATATAATAATAATTAATAATAATAATAAAAATAATATTAATAATAATAATAATAATAATAAGGGTGATTAAAATAAAAATAATTACAAATTCAAGCGAATCTTACGTGAGTAAATATTTCGATGGTGATGCGCGATCGCATAGTTAATACAGTTTTATTGCATTTGAAAATGTATATTTTTTTCTCGTCGTTTTATACTTAAATGATGGGTTGCACTTGCGCAAAAAGCATCTTCGGTTATTTACAGGGATGCCAGACGAATTGTCGTACTTTTCTGTTTTTTAATATATGTATTTATATATATGCATATTTATATTTTTATCACGAATCGGTATATATGTATATATAGCGATACGTAGACAGCATTTAACATATGAAGGGTTTGGGACATTTTTTTGTGACACCGGCCAAAATCTATTTTGAGCTGTACCTTATAAGTATTTTTTTATTTTTTAATTGTCATGTCAAAAGTAATAAGATTCGTAGAAAATTATTTGCTCTTTTCGTTGATTTTAAACGATGATAATTGTAAAAGTCGTTTATCATTTTAAAAAATGGATTCTTAAGGGTGACAGTCTAATTATTATCAGATATTAAAAATAAATGATTACTTAATTTTCATGTTGAATATAGTGTTCAACAAACAATATGAAACTTTATTTAATAATGGTGAAAAACCGAATGAAAAATTAATAAAAGTTATATAAACTATACTGCAACCACATTAATAGCCAAAGAACATAATACCACCACCCTTAACAAAATGGTCGTCATTATCTTCCAGGATGTTACGAACGTAACCTCAAAATGCTTCAATTTCTACTAAGGGAAACTGTAATCGTTATAATTTATCTTTGATGTCGAACTAATTGGAATCCAATCGATCATCCTTTTAACTTCTCCAATAGATTTTCTTCGGTTCACAAAGTACATATAAGGAAAAGGTGAGGGGAATTAAAGGAGAGAGGCGTCGATAATCCATCTGTCATTCCCTCGTCATGCATTGCGCGTTGATGTAAGTCGTTTCTTGTTTGCCTATACGACTTTGTCAGAAGGGGAAACTTTTTTATTTCGAGTTCGCAACAAGAGTTTATTGTTTATCGATAATATATGTAAACGGCAAGTACACCTGGTAAGTTTTCTTTTTTTTTTCTTCCGTATAAAAAACTATGGCAGTTTCGCTACGTGTTTATTAATTACTATACGTAGATAGGCTACGACGCGTAGGCTTCCGTCCATTGGGTATAGGCAAAAATTGTTCAATTTTGCCAAGAAAAAAATGTTTGTGGATGTGCGTTGCCGAGATATCGCAGTTTTCGTCTTTGCACCTATAGACGTTAATTTTATATTAATTAGTATCAATGTTAGTTATTATATTTTGAATGGTTTCATGATTTAAAAAAAAAAAGATAATTTAAAACACTTAATTATCGCGTACCTTTGTTAAAGATTTTTAGTAAATTTTCAAACTCATCGAAGCATAGTACACTAAAAATATTGTATATACAGCACCTTTCATAACAAGTGCATAAAATACGAGAATAAAAAATAAATGGGTTTTTAAATAGGATGTTAAAAAAATACACGAATCAAATATATTCACAAGAGAGTAAAAAAGAGAAAAATTTGATTCTCCCGAATTATCCAGGATAAAAATGTAAACAAGCCAATTCCAATGCAACCTCGCAGCAACGCAACCACTACTACATCGCTTCTCGTAAATCACCTACTTATACACGTTTGTATCTATAGCCGACAGAAGGGTAGTTGTTTTTCATGATTAATAAGATCGGATTGGTACAAAAATGAGGAATTCGTCGCATTTATAAGAAGCACAAGAAGACGCTTTTGGGCGAGGGTAAAGAGAGGGGCAGAAGGGGAGCGGGGCGGGAGGAGGGAGGAAAGGAGGTAAAATTTTCCTCAGCGAAACTTGGTTAATACAGGTGCGTCATATATCCCCTTTCTCCCGAGGACTCGAGCTCTCTTGATTTCTCTCTGCTGGCAAGACCAAGCGAAGGGGGTTGGTGGAAGTCTCGTCCGCGTTAGTAACACTTGCGCGTACACGTGCACTTGCGCACGAGGTCCACGTCCTTGGTGTAGCGAGTCCCGTCGTTGCAAATTAGACGGATCTGGAATTTTCGTCAACGTTGGTTGGTCTCTCTCGTTTAGAATTATCATGCTTTACGAAGAAACTTTCGTAACTTCTTGAGTAACGTTGGTTAAAAATTTAGGTTACAATTTTCTTCCGCGTTAGTTTTACGTATGAACTTTAATTTGTCACGAATGTAGTTCATCCTGCTTTTCTTTCTTGCGAGGAGAATATTTTAGTTATTTCATTATTTTTAACGATAGATCGCTTAACTTTTAAGATCAAGGCATACGCGTAAGCTTCAATATCTATTGATTCTCCCTTTAATTAATTATATTATATAAATTCATATATAGTTGCATATTTTCCAATTAAAAAAATGTTATTGTATGACACATATTTTACTTTGACTTTGTTAAAATTCAAGTTAACGTAAACATCGTCGTAATATATTACTGAAATATAAATTTAAAAAAATGGTATTGAGAATTGTAATAGAACTTTTGATAAAAAAACGTAATGGACAATATAAATTTAGTAGAGCATGAAAAAAATTGTAATAAATTAAAATTCATACGGAAAATACGTTATTTTACAGCTTGTGCATACAAAGTATCGCATAAGTAAAATACTTAAAAATACTATCATTTACTATATATATTTACATTTTACGTGAAACATAAATTTCTAGTTGTAAATATTAAATATTACATATTTTAACGAAAAATATGAGTAAAACCATTAAAATGTATAAAGGTTAATTGAGCTTTTTTAATTAAAAGAAATAAACTATATTTTTAATTCCCGTATATTTTCAGTTACTGCTAGTTCCACATATTAAAGTATTCACTGAAAGTTTGCGCAATAATTTCTAATAAAATTTTTATTATATTTGCATAAGAGATTGTAGGAGATAATAAATGTGTAGAAGTAAAACAGAAAATTTAATTTTGTTTAACAGATATCAGTTATTGTCTTTGACGTTATCACCAAAATTTTTTTCTTTCAAAATCATTAAATTCTACCAAAAATGAAAACTACAAAAATATACATATATATATGTATATAAAGCACGAAAAGCTAATATTTAGCTTTCGGAGTTAATAAAGCGACGTGTATACGGAGGATTGTTTACTCACCTTGCGCCTCTTGGTCTTGCGTGGCAAACAGCAAGAATTACCGCAGCTGCCCCAACATTTTGCGAGCTTTACAGGTCTTCGGCTGTGGCATCCATTCGCACTATAATATTCGCGAATGTGCTCTTTTCGACAGGTAGGTGCTGTAGATTTAGAAAAAGTAACGTTATGATTCGTAAAACGATTAAACTTATAATATGAAAATAAAGGTAAAGAAATAAATAAATTTAAACCTTTTTCGCAGTATCGTCCTTGCCAACCAATTTGACATTTGCATGTGTAACCAGTCCCGGAAGGCGAGGGTTCGCATGTCGAGCCTTTTTTACACTCGTGTCTCATGCATGGATCGATATTACTTGAACTGGATAATACTGCAAAGTCTGAACATAGAGAAATTTGCATTAATTACTCTATTATGTCACTGGAATTGGGTTATGTATCCGACACTTTGAACAGTTAGTTATTTAGCTTTGTCAAATCATATACGGATTTTCAGTTTAATGGATGTGTATGTGGAGAGTTTGGTGATATCCTTTGCATTGCTTCATTTCATTGAAATCTTCTTTTTTTGTTAATGAGGTTATTTCTATTTTGGTTATCTCAAAAATATTATGATTTAAAATTTTATGAATTACATAAACTTAAGTAATATAAAGATACAACATATACTTTTAACTATATACTTAAAACAAATTTAAATTTGATTAATTATTCGTATAATTTAATTAAAGTGTAATTAAGAAATTATATGTTAATAAATATCGTTGAAAAAGTTTATAAGGTTGTATTCCCATTCATTTTCAAAAATTAATTTAATTTTCAACATTGTTATTAATATTTTCTTTCTGAAATAATATATATAGAATACTAAATATAAATTTTATAACATCACTTCTATTATAGTAGTAATTGCATTTTTTTACGCCAAAATTACATCATTCTGGACTAAAGCTTTAAATTGTACCTTTTTTACTTCATTTTAACCAATTAAACTATTTAAACAAGTCTTTTATGTAAAGCAGTATTACTAAATTAATATTATTAAACCTAAATTATTAAAAATTAATTCTCAAAATTGTTATAATTAAGAATATTTTCTTTCTTTTTTCAACTTTTTTTTTACTTAATTTAATACTGATTTACATATAAAATTAGTTTTAAATAGTTTCGTTGGTTAAAAGAGTTGATTAAAGTAAATAACAAATTATCAAATTAAAATAATATTTTATTACGAAAAGTAAAAGAAATTCGCACGTAGTTTATTAAATGAGGAATATTAATATCAACTAATAACGAAAATTAATCAAATTGTAACATCCGTATGTATAAACCTAACTGAGGGGTGAATTTAATTAAGAATAGTAGAATATAATCGAGCAAATGTCGGGAGACACAAATGTGATTCAGAATCATAAATGAAGCGTAGTTAGAATGAGTGTGAGGGAGAGAGAGAGAGGAATATGGGAACACATACCGGAATGTTCGTGGACGATGTGTTGTTGCTGGGGCACCACCTGGTCAGCATTGTCGACTTGCATGTTGTCAGTGACGTCGGTGCTCTTGTTAGCCTCGTCGGCTTCCTCGTCATCGGTGCCGCATCCAGGCTGTACGCCGTTCATCTTTGCAGCGTTGCTAAAGTCGACCAGCTTGTGGTTTATCCACATTTCCGAAATGCAACCTGCGGGCAAATGTGTACAACCACATAACGTTTATCTTTCTTGTGGTGTTATCGATTTTACAGTGAGGATAGGAGACACAGAGACAAATATACAGATTGACAATATTTTTGTGGCTATTTTTTTAACCGAATTTGATTGATAAATTGAATTCTGATGGATGAGCAAGGTATATCATATTATTTCATTTGAACCTATTTAACTAATTTGAATTTTCGCTTGAAATATTTAAACGGATAATTAACAATATACCTTCATACATGCTCTAACAGTAATAATAATAATAATAATATTAATAATAATAACAACATAATAATAATTTACTTTCATAATGCCAGGTTACCCTAACGTGTAAGAACGCGGAGCTAAGTTGAAGAAGCTATACGAGTATACTATGTTACCCCGTAAACACTTGATTATTCTGAGAAGCTGGATAATTTGTAAGGGTTAAATATGCTATTCCAGACATTATTTTTGACCCTTGCCAACTCGAGTACTAATGTCACATCGGTGTAAGGAGGGCGAATGAATATAATAAATGCATTTAAACTGGTTTAATCAAACAAACCTGCTATTTTTTGTAACATCCTCGTGGAGATACGAGATCTACGGAGTCGAGAACAGCAAAAACATGAAATTGAGTACCTAAGTGTTTGTTAATTACATTTGATAACTGAATTTAAGCAGAATTATACAAACTGACTACGACAAGGTTATTTAATTATTTCATTCCATAATTATACGAAGAAGAAATGTTTTACATCTGGTAAATCGAGTACTTATCATTTGTAAAGCTGTAATCGTCTAATAAGTGAATAATTTGAACTAGTACAACTAGCAGTTACGCCAATAGTAAATGACAGGCTTGCTAATATCGCGAATGACTGAAAATACAGTAGGAAAACAGTTAATTACCGACGAAAACATTGTTCCGTTTAACTTCAACAACAGTTACATCCAATGAAATACTTATTGAAAGGTATGACTATGTGTTTCCTTATTCCTAACGTATTATTTTCCACTTTTGGTAGTACATTGTTAAGAACGTCAATGTTTAGATCAAAATGTATTTTCGTCAAAAATTAAAATTTGCGGCAAAGATCGCATCGTTGTGCGAATGATCATTACGATGGTTACTCGATGCATAGGAAAATATATCGCCGATGTATAACATAGCATCTTGGAAAATAAATTATTAATCGGAATTAATTCTATATGTATATATATGCTCAACTATCACTCACGCAAGCTTACCGTACCATTTCTCATCAATATTTAATCTTGCTGCCCTAATCGCATAAAACAATAGCGACGCTTTCGGCGAGACATTCGTTCATAGTTAATAAACTACCTTCATGAATAATAAACTATTTTAGCAATCGCGTCTGGTGAACAATAAATATTTGTGCAACGAGTTGATTGTATTTAATCTTCCGGTCAATAAAACCATCTTAAATTTTAACTATTCTCTTTACTATTTTAAATTGCAGTCTTACTAAATGACTACAGAAAGTATATTTAATTGATTGCGCTTTGAAAATAGTATTTAGCCCCGCGCTACCTTTGTTTTTTTTGCTTCTGAAAGTACAACTTTTTTAATTTTTTTGTTGAATGACAAAACGTTAATAGAATTTATTATTTCTTTTTAGTTTAGAACAATCTTAAAAAATAATTAGATGTAATTATGTTACTGGGGGATTAATGAGATTCGTGTAATATTGTTTTTTAAATTTTATTCTTATATCTTATATTTAATTAATTTTGTGTTTTATTTGTAGTCTCGCCAAAAAAAATTATTATTTTTATTTTATTTTATTTTCCGAATAAAGCAGTTATTTATGATAATTAACACACAGTCATTTATTTGCAAACTGAAACAGGGTCATATAAAAATAGATTAGAGGAAATAATCGATTGTTCTTGCAAATGATATATTAAAATAAATATTACCAAACAATTCGTGCCGATTGTAACTTTCGTTTAAGCCCCTATCGCTACAGCATTGAATAGTCTCCCGGATCGAAAATGAAAGTAAGAAGCAGGTAGGTCAAAGAAAGCTCGTGGTGAATTTTACTTTAATCGGTAGCGAATCCTCGTGCTAAGTCGTATGATAAACTAAAATCCTAACATCGGTCGGCGTCAATAATAAATTCAATCAAGCGCGATAACGCTCGGTTTATCCCTGGCCCGTTGCATATAACGAGCTCGAGCGAAAGTCAATATCATCGTTCTGATAGAGAGAAGAGAGGGGAAGAGAGAGGGAGAGAGAGAGAGAGAGAGAGAGAGAGAGAGAGAGAGGTGGCAAGGGCGGTAAGGGCGGTAAGGGTGGCAATAGCAGTAGGAAAGAGAAAGAGGGAGAGGCAACTCACCCCGAAAGCTCGTAATGTTCCGCAAATGGAATTCGGTGAAGGCGACATTGGCAGTCTCCGTGGCAACGCCCCCGATGTACATGGGTTTGGTGAGCTTGAGATATTCCTTCGGTCCTTCGTTGATGATGCTCCTAGCGGCACCTCGGTCGATCCTCATTGTGAAATTTTTCTTGACCGCTAGGAGTTCGGCCATATGGGGTTTACCGTCTGACACCTGTTCGTAGCTATACATCGTCGAAGTAGGGTAATTACCTACATCGTAAGATACCCTTACTCGTCCATTAAATAGCTCGACCGCCAAGTGTTCCCCGCTTTGCCCATCATAAAGCAGTACTCCGTTCTCCTGGCTCGTTGTAAAAATAATCGTCACGTTTGCATCGGGCCGTGTGCGAAGTGGCTCGAACTCGACCAGCGAGTTGTTATCGATAAAGCTCAGACTTGTCATGTACTCACACCTCTTGCCTGAAAAATAGATCAACAACCATTTTAAATACTCAGGGTCACAACTTTTTATTCACCTATTTATTTGTGGGTGTGGGCCTGCCATCTATCTAGACCGGTATATATATGCATAGGCGTTTTATGCTTGACATGGGCTTACATGAATTATGTGCGTGAGAGATATGCAAGATTGTTCAATAAACAATAGTTTTAAAATAAGTTTTTTATTTATTTATAAACTCTATGATAAAAGGATAATTAATAAAGAAATACACGGTTTTACTAAAGTTATATAAAATAAGTTCGTTTGGATGTTATAAACTTATTAAACTAATTGTTTTATGTAAACTAAACTTTATTTCATTTTCTTTGTAATTATTAAATTTTATAATGTAATTATTATGTATATTATAACTAATTTATGTAATTAATCATTCTTCAAAAATACGATATTACTTTTCTTAGTTTAGTATAGCTCAATAAAATCAAGATAATAAACTATTGATCAAATCAAAATTTAATTAAAAACTATTGTTTCGAGCTTTGATAACAAAAAATCACAACAATTTTTATTTCAATTAAATAATTTATAGTAATGAAACGTATACATTTTATATAAATAAATGAATAACCTATAGAAAAACTAGTTAAATAATTGGCATTAAATGTGAAAAAGTATATATACAAATAATAAATCAACGCGCGTTAAAAAAAAAGAAAGGGAAATAAAATCCAAAGCATAGTAACGCCGTAATTTTCCGACACATTTGAAAAATAATACAGCAACCTTAATACCGTTACAAAATAGGACATTTTATTACAGAACACGCGGCTTGGCGTGAAAAACATTCGTCACCGTAAAGCAGCTAAATCAAGAGATCTCAGCTTCTCGCCACCTAAATACCCTGCCATCCTTCACCCGCAAGTTTTTCTTCCTCCCGTAGCGTGTTTCGCACACCCGGGAGGTCAATCGTTAAAGTCAATTTTCCAACGGCTCTGACGGGCGTCTCTTTTTTTTATTACCTCTTTTTTGGGGAAAACTTTTCCGTCCTGGGATATAAATATAGCGCAATGAACAGGGATGAAATTTTCGTAGGGTTGATTGGTGAGAGGCCCAACTAGTTTTCCACTATAACTACTTGTCGCGAAGTGTGAAGAAAAATTATTATTTAAAATATGAAATGTGGTGCCATTCTTTTTCCTTATTTAAACTTTGGAAAAAGTAATAAAAATGTTATATATTTTATAATACCGTATATTGGGAAAATTTCATTGCGTTGCAAATATTTGCAATTGAAAGAAACAATATCATACTAAATTGACTGAAACAAAAAAATTAACAAATAAATGATCACTTAACCTGCAAATTACCAACGTAAAATGGACAATTTTTCTGTTTTCTCAAATATCATTATATACAATATTCAAGTTTTAAAAAACCAATATAATATTAAACAGTCATATAATGAAAATTTGAGAATGTTATGTTTGAACGGTAACGTGTGTAATATTTTTTTGAATGTGGGTAATATTTTTGAAAATCATAACGTACTATAATTAGTACAACCTTTAACTATACTTCATTATGATAAAAGTATATAATACTTATGCAATAAATAATTTAACTCTTAACAGAACTTTGAACAGAATGTCATATACATATTATTATGTAATTAATTGACCGAGAATAAAGTCACAGTTTTTTAACCAGAAATTAGAAATACTAAAGCATTTAATAAAACTTCTTCTATAAACTAACAGATTCGCATTCGACAAATGCATACATGGAGATGATTTTGGTTAATAATACGAGGAAAAGTACTTCATAACCTCTTAAAATATAATTCAAGTGCCTATTCAAAAGGCAAAGCCACCTTAAAAAAAATGAAAAAAAATCACGTATAAGCGCATGTTTATTTCACTCAGAATTAAAAGTATAAATTGATTAAAGAGTTCGTTTCCTTCAGTTATTTACGAATGATATATTCTAAAAATAATGTTTTAAATTTCGTGCATATAATTATCAAAATTTTCAGTGACCGATAATAGAGGTAGATACAATTAAACTTTGACAATTTTCTTTTCACAATTTAAACGATTATGGTTTAATTAAGTATATATTGGCTTTTCTTTTTTGTATTTTTTACTTCTGTTTAATTGAGTTCAATCGGTATACGATGAACCGTTTGATTATGCCGTTAATACCTTTATGATCGATAAAAAAGAAAAGAGCATTCTTAAACTGAAAAGAACGATTGCTTTTAATTTAATTGCTCGGGGTAGTATATAATGAATTTTACAACGACTTGCTCTTTTCTACTTTAAACGGTCTTAAATTAAATGTTTGCAGTCGAAATGTCACAAAATTAAAATTTAACATTATTCGAATGAAATAAAAACCTTTTTCGAGGTATATATACCTGCATCCTCCGTAATAAAGTAAATGAAGTTTCTCGGTAATTTAGAAAGCACGTTGCAATAAAAGAATAACAATAATAAATAAATAAAATAAATTAATAAATTGAAGCAATGTTGTAGTAAGATATGTAAGTGAAAGAGCTAATAAGATAACAAATATAAAATATTAGATTGAAAGGGATAAATTAAGGAAATGAGGATAGTAGTTGTTGTTTGAGTTAAAACGATTCCTTGAAATTTTGTAAGGCTGCACGTGCACCGAGCTGGCGTAAGAAAGTTTAGACTTACCAGTGTAGCCAGGATGGCACTGGCATAAGTAATCCGCTCCAGAACCTGGCGATGGTAGGAAACAAGCACCATGTTGGCAGTCATGATGAGCACACGGACTAGTTTGAGGGTATAGTAAGGCAGTTGATGGTGCAACTTCGCAGTACCTCCCTGTATAATCTGGTGCACACTTACACTCGTAATTATTTATGCCATCGATGCAGGTAGCACCATTCTGCAAACAAACGACAATTTTCATTTTACAAAAAATTTCCCTTACATCATACACGTATATATAGGTATATATATCGTGAGCAAAAATACGGTGGATTAGTAAGGCGTGCCCGCGTACACACTTTTATGCGACGAGTGAAATATTAAGAAATAATAACTCTTTCTCTTCTCAACTATATAAGTACGTGAAGCCATCCATAACGATTGCAGCACGAAAAATTCCAATTACAAAATAGTTTTACACCCAAATGGATTTGAATCTAGGTGTGCCACGTCGACACGTAAAATCGTTTAAAAAAAAAAAGAAGCTTGAAGTGTAGGCTCGTGTATTATAAGTCCGCAAATAATGACGTTTAACAAAGAGCATTGAGATCCACCATTAAATCTATTAGAGGGTCCGGGTTAAAGATTGAGGTCAACGGCTCGCGGTATATAAAGCGGATTAAGTGCCGTATGCTCTTTGCGGCAAGGTTCGCTCTCGTCGCCTCGTTTGATATCACCTTTCCTTCTTTTCTATCTTTCTCTTTTTATCCTGTCTATTCGTGTATACATATGTACGTGTGCGTGTGTGCCGGTCTGTGTGTACTTGTAAAAGAGGCTCGGAATTTTCACTCGTAATCTGATAGAAAAATAGAGTGCACAGAGTTTTACCTTTGATAGGACGTTGAAATTTCCTTTGAAATTTGATTAGCTTTTCACGAGTCTTGTATGTATATATACATATACGTATACAAGTGTGCATACAAGTTTTCACTTGGATAAATAAATCGCAATGTAAATTACGCGATACTTCGATATATGGATGTATGCACACGCATACCTTGAAAATATGTACTCGTCCGTTTGAATAACGATGGTTCGATGGAAATAATTTAATTCAATGTGATTTAATATGGTCACCGTTATATTATAAAGATATTTCGAGATTTGCGTGATGAAAATTAATTGCGATCCTAGATTGGTCCATACCGTATATACGAACTTGACACGACGGTATATCAATATATTCTCTAGAAGCATTTTTAGATAAAATTGTATACGATGATGGAAAAATAACAATCGCTCGAGTATAAATTGCTCACTAAACTTTCTTTTTAATTTTTAATTCTGTATGAACAAATATTGGCTTATACAATTTGTAATTTTTTTTTATGTAGCAGATTCTGGTATGAAATATTAAAAATGAATATCTTAATTACTTAATTAAGAGAATATTATTGTTCATAGTATTAACGTAATAATCAAGAAACTATTATTATTTTTTATAAATATACACTCGCATAAAGTTTAAATAATCTTGTTAAAACTTTATCAATAGTAATAATAATAAAATGCAGTTATTGTTAATTCTATCTTCTCTTTTTTTACATATATTTGACTTTAACAATCCAATGCGTTTTTTTAGGTTTTATCAACATAATATATCAAATTGATAATAAATATTTGAAAATTCAATTTGAAATCGCAAGGGATATAATAGTTACTTCGAGCAAGGCGATTTTAAAACTCTCGAAAAAAAACCGCTGATTGAGCATCGTCAGAAAATTCGCTTTTTTTGTTTCTCTACGGATTTAAAAAAAGGATTGTTCAAGCTTTATTTTCGAGATTTACTGGTGAGATTATTTTCGTGAGAAAAACATTTTTTATTATTTGTGGTACAGATTTTATACCAGTACTGCAATTATAAAGTTAATGTTAATCATTTCATTTTTTGCGATTCTTTAACATATATTTTATTATACCTAAATTATTATGTAGGTATCAAATCAAATATAGAAAACACAATTTAATTTTTCACCGCACGAAGAAGTGTCGCTTTGTTTATTTCCGGAAATAGATTGCTTAGGAAACTAATGGGTTAATTCCCTTATGAGAGATATAAATGATTGATCGATTTATTGAATCCGTCGCCGAGTTTAAATAGATTTTTTCCCGTTAGTACGCATTTACCAGAAAAGATTAACTGATCTCTAGTGATGGGGTATAACAAAATGTTTTAAAATGTATTAAAATTTATTTGATTTTATACTGCAAGTCGTTGAAAATTTTATTTTTTAAAGATATAATCTTTATGTATCCTCGATCCCGAAATATATAATGCTTTTCACTGGAAATTGGTTCATTTTTTGTTATAATTATAAGTTTAATAATAAGCATGTAATTTAAAAGTTGTAGAAATAAGTTGATTATGTATTTATTTTGTTTGAAATAAACAATTGAATTATAAGAAACTGTATAACAAATAAATGAACACGTTGATAAAGTATAAATTATAGTATTTTATAATTAATCGAATTTGATTAATATGAATATGTCATAATTTAATAATACTCAAATGCAGTTATTGTAACAATTATTTTAAATAAAATTAGAATCTTCGAAAAATGTAATTACTGTATAATAATTAAATAAATTATTTCTTCGAAAAAAAAAGAAATTCTATTAACACGAAATTCAATTATTACGATTTGTCGAAATTACGCAATACAGATATTAAAGTGTCCATATCACTGTCAATCGGTAATTTTAAGACACTGGTAACCGCAATTAAGCAATTGTTCTCTAATAAAAACTTGATAAGTGAGATATCGACATATGTCGGAGAAAAAGAGAGAGTGTAATATAATAGATAATATCGACAGTTTAATATAATACATACCTGGCACAGATTATTATCGCAGTCGTCCAAGTTGTCAGTGCAATTGGGACCGGCGAAGCCGCTCGGGCACTCGCAGCTATAGTGGCTCTGGTGGTCGATACATCTACCTCCGTTCTTGCAAGGATCGTGTTCCTTTGCGCAAAAGGGTATTTTTGCTTCACAGTACTCGCCGGTATATCCTGGTAAGCAGTCGCATCGGTAGGACTGGATAAGGTCGTGACAAGTGGCGTTGTTGGCGCATTTGTGATTCGCACAGTCGTCGACGTTATTCTCACATCGGAGTCCTTCGTACCCGGGTGCACAGTTGCAGCTGTTATTTTTATTAAAAAAAAAGTAAAAAAAAACCAAAAATCGGTACATATTAGTTATTATTTACAATGTTTGTGAACAGAACGTTTGAAGAATTTATAGGGGTGACTTTGTTGTATATGTTTACTACTTTTCCGATTGTACTTGATAGTTGTAAGTGATTTTGACATTAAGTTTAACATCATTACAATTTAATCCAACATAGATATTTTCAATTTGAAAAAATACAAGAATGCCTAATGGAACTTATTGCACATGAATAAAAAAAATGTCAAGTCTCCGTCAACACCCCTTAAATATATGTTGCTATAAACATTTATTTTAATTATAAGAAGAGAAAAAACTACGTTATAATATACGCATTCGATATAATAAATAATAGTGATAAATTAATAAAATTTAAATGACGAAAATTGAAATAGTATGCTATTATGTCATTCAAAGCGTTATTAATGTACCTATATACGCGTCGGCAGAGAAGCAAATGAAAACGCAAATTCATTGCATATTTAGTAAATATAAAGTTAATTAGAAACAAACTCATGTATACTGCGTGTTATTGTATATATATGTATATAAGCGAGCAGCCTTTTCGATAGAAGACCTCCAATTAACCCCTCTTGAACGAAGTTGATTAAGGAAAGAGAAAGAGTTGAAAAGAGAAAAAAGGAGACAGAAAGAAATCAAATAAAACTAATTAGATTCATTCCGTTCAAGATAAAAAAATGTGTATGTATATATATGTATATGTATCCAATATATATATACACACACATATACACCTGCGTAAAAAAAAGAAGAAATTCCAATTTAACATCTAATTTGCGCCGATTAACAAGAGAAAATTAAAAGCAAAACTTTTTCACCTGCAAATAACAAGACAACTTGGAAAAGGAGCAAATTTTTCACAGAGCAAAGTGCATTAATCTTATATACGAAACTTCTTAATAAAGTCCCAAGACGAGAGGTGATATATATATATATATATATAAAAAATATACCAGTCAGCGTGTTTCGTGTGGATTTAGAGAAACTCTGTGGGTAAGATAAACTAGGTACGTTTAACTTGTACGCGAATATATTTATATACATATATATGAAGTTAGAGTCAAGTAGGGGCCTCCTTAGGCTCTTTGTTTATTCGTACCTCGTTATCGTGACCTACGTTTATGTTTATTCGTAAATCTACCACGAATGAGGGCACCGCGTATATTTTTGGTGGATTCGTGTAATAGTTGCAAATTCAGTACGAATTGCATTAACGTCGTTAATATCTTTTAATTGATGCAAATATCGATATTTAATCATTTTTCACTAAACACAAGCAATTATTCTTTAATTGATATTGCAATTAAATTTATGAAGAAAACAAAATTATTTACGACAATTTACCATTAGAATAGACTCTTGTCTCATTAAATTTAATTAGGTTTTATGATTAGACAACTGATATATTTTATACGAAGTCTGTAAGTAATTTGGTATTCCTGAAGTTGTCAGTTCGATTATATATCAAAAGTAGCAAATTGACAGGAATACAATATATCGCATGGATGTGACCATACTATAGGTGAAACATTGACGTCAATGAAGTATGATGTAAACGCGATCATATTTGTTAAATTCGCTATAGGCATTAGCGTAGTATTGATGCAAACTTTTTATTTCAAAGTATAAAGAAAACTTGTTTTTGGAATTTAAAAGTTTACGTATCTAATTATTGCTCGTATTGTTGTTAATCGTCGTTTATATTGTAAGTTGAACTATCATAGTTTAGTCTAGAGGAATCGTTTTCAGTTTCAATTAATGTGCAGAGAATCGGAACTTTAATTTGATAACGCTGATTTTGTTCATATGGATCTATTTCCTTATAATTATGTATACGTTGCCATTCAACACATGATCTAATCCATACATTGAGATATATTATCTTCTTGGCGATTAGGTGATTGTAAACCTAGCCTTTAACACTAAATCAAAAGCTACACATTCAAATCTTTCCTATCGTTAAAAAAATAAACCGACTTTATAGAAGCCCAAAAAAAGAATGTTCCCTCAAAAACAAAAAAAAAGTAGGATTCGCGTCAAATCACCTGAATCTTCCTTCCTCCAGTACTTTACAAGTTCCGGCGTTTCGGCAAGGATTTCCATAGCACGCGTCAATTTTATGTTGACACCGGTCTCCGTGATATCCTGGCGCGCATTTGCAACGAAACTGTTTGTCCGGTAGCGCCTCGCAACGTCCTCCGTTTTGGCAGGGTGTGGTATAACACACGTTGCATTTAGCAAGTACCTCAGCTGGCTGTTGTTTGGCTGCGCGGAAGAAAGGTCTACGATTAATGAGAAATTTTAGTATTTGACGAGGCCCGCGACTGGCTGGTTTTGTGCAGATAATAGCAAACAATTAACATTACAGCGAGATAGATAGAGTTATTAAGATACATCTATGCAGTGATCATTTTTAGCATTTTTTTTTCTTATTGCAGCAGAGTCAAAATTATTGTATACATCGTTAGGAATGAAAACGAATTTTTTTTATACATACGAAACATGGTAGGAAATTTTTAAGAAATACGTAACAACTTTGATAAGTAATGAATTATTGTCATCAAAATGTGCATAGCTTAAAAGTATGTTAATTTTGGGTACACCTAATTAGCGCAAAATTTTTAACATTGTTGTCCGATGTAGGCCAAAGTTTTTTCAAACTTTTAAACACGATCATTCAAATCGTTTATGAATATATATTCGCGTTGACTATTTTTCACTTTTAAAAGTTGCACTTTGAACATTTTCCAGTCTAAACGGATGGAAAATTGGTCGTTTTTTGGTAATTACAACAAAGTTTTGATTAGTTCGCGCGCATAGTACTATCCGGACCTTTTCATCTTTAAGCATAATTTTCTGTCGTACTTTATGAACCTACTTTTTTAAACGACTTTTCCTGTAATATTGATTAATTGTCGATACCGTTTTTCAATCAAACGAACATCTATTATTAAACTTTTTCTTCTTAAATACTATGATCCGCCGTTTCCGTTTGTCTTTCTCGTAAAATAAATTAAAATTTTAATTATTTAAGGTACGATTAATTTTCAAATCGATTACTAATTGCTTCGTATAAATATTATACCTACATTATTCCGTTAATAAAAGGATATGCGTATAATATATAACTGTGGCATATAATTTTTGTTGGTTTATTTTTCATTTTAACAAAATGATTCGCACAGATCGTTTACAAAAGAAAACTTGCCGGAAGGCAATAACTGTTATGAGAAAAATACGATTTTAATTACAAAACCAATTGTAAAAAAAAAATACATCGAACAAATATTTTAAATTTGAAAAATAAAATTATTTTGTTTAGTTTTTAAACTTTTTAATAAACTATTTCACATTTAAAACTTAATTTACTATGATAATATAATTTTTTTCAAATCAAAAATTTTTCTCTCACATTGTTGTTAACAACGGAATATTGCGTGTACGGTTTCCACATTTAGCATCAAAAGATTTTAATGAATCTCAAAGACATGAAGTTGACACACCCCGAATTCTTTAAGTTTGTAAAAGAACGTTAAAATTGAAAAACGTAATTATTTCTCACTAAAATATTAGCTAAATTATTTGAATATTTTAAAAATATGAGATAAAGTAATGTAAGTAGAAATTTGCCCATTCGATTTAAAATAACGATGTATATTATACGATTAGTGAAATACCAGTTTCGATACACAACTGTATTACCTAGAAAAATTCGTTTTCATCCCTTGATGTGCACATTCACTCTCTCCCTCTCTTTCTCTCGCTAAAGTTGACATAAATAAGAACACTACAGACAGTCAGCGTGCCATAAACAACACCCGTGCACCTCGCAAAACAAATCGAACAGTATCAGTAAATGTATCAATTTTCGGAGATATATATATATAATAACGTAAAGTGTTTTTATCGATTAGTATAGCAATTCTCTTATAAACACGTTATGCATTAGCTCAATATAATCGTGAACTATTCATCATTTACCAGCGAGTTATGTATTGCAAATTCAATGACTTTACAACGTGTCGTATATTTTGCAATTATATATATATCTACGTATTTTTATTATGCGAAATGTTTTGGAAAGGAGTTAAATACAATGTGATTAATTAACTCGTAAAATAATGTTTACGTATATAGTGGATTCAATTATTATTTAGTCATGTTCGTATGACATTATTAAAATATGCTTTAAATGCATTGTCTGATATCGATTAATTATTCTTCATACGCTTTTTATCGGTATTAAAAATTGTACGATTCGACGGGGAGTGTATATTAGTATATAAAACAAATTTTTTAATTGCATAATTTGAAACTTAGTTTACGACTATATACGTTATAAAAAAAGAGACGATTCGATGTATATATTTAAATTATTATTTCAATCGATCATTATTTTATACGTTGACAGTAATTAAAGATACGTTATGGCACAATAATATAAAATAATCGTTGGATGATCTATTAACATTAGATAATGATTGCAAAATACAGTGGTGTAAAATTAAATATAAAATCGTATATACAAGTATTCTTAATATTACAATAATGCATGTCATTTTTCTTTTTTTGCACAATACGTGTTCCTCAACATTGTACAACACTGCAAAAAACTACCGCAGAAAGTTAAAAGAGGTGTAGAAACGTATATAGTACGATGTACGACTCGGTACAAAAAATGTATATAATCTCTTTGGTCCAAGTTTAGACATATTTCAACGTCTTTTTTAATAAAAATAAATATTCCAAGATATTTTTTAAAAATTTGGTAAGCATTAACAATTTGCTTAACGCATTGCACAAATCGATAAAAGAGCATTGAACATGAATCGTCACAAAAGTAATAATTGAAATCATGAATCCAATCTATACATTCGTTGATTAATTAAACTCATAACCACGAACGCGCAACCAAAGATATTATTTCCACAGGGTTGTCAAAAGCAAAAAAAAAAAAAGAAAAAAGAACACAATCAACGGGGCTCCGCGGTAATAATTTTTGCGCATTGTCCTTGCAACCCGAATCCTTTTTGCACCCCTCGATTGATTTATCCTGTAGGTTCAAAATAACGACGCCGCGACACTCATTTTTTTCACACCCTTTCTATACGAGATGATTTAAGAGAGATTTTGCTGATTGAAATAGTCATATTTGAATTAACTATCGATTATATTTTAGATGTTAAGAATGTTTGATAAATTCGCAAATTCATTTAAACATTTTAACCTTTTTTTTTAATGTGTAACCAGAGAATATATATCAATAAGTTTAAATTAAAGATTTTGATGGGAATAAAATATCCCGATAAAGAACGTTAGCTTCCATTACATTGCTTTTAAAAGTTGCAAAAGACAGCGCACAAGAATCTATTTTAAAATTCTTCATTTCGAAAATAATGCTGCAGCAATCTGATTAATAATTCAAATCAATACTATTTATAATTGAGAAAGTAAAGTGGCTACAAATTGAAGGTAATGAAAATTACTTGAAGCATTTATTATGCATTTAAAAAAAACCGTTAAAAGCTTACACATAATAATGGAAGATTGAAAATAAAATATATGAAGTCGGTTGATTAAAAAAATTTAACAACATCAATTTGGTAGTCTATTGTTATAAAATAAATGTACTAATTATTGTTTAAATACTTCGACAGAATCGTAAAGTAGGTATTTAAAATTTTTAGCTTCTCTTTTTTTAGATCGTAAGTTCTATATACCAGTGTATAACTGCATAAAGTTTTCTTACGGTTATTCGGATAAATTTATCAAACGTTATCAATTACGCAGCTAACAAAAATTAATCAAATTTGTACAATATCTTTCAGTTCCAAAGAAATCGATGGACTACTACGTATAAAATTCTATTTCGTAATCTCCATATAGCAAAATGATGCACTATTAAGCAATAGTCAGAATTTACCTTGAAGCATACCTTATACGAATCGATAAGACGGGCAAAGTAAATATTTCTCAGTTTCGTCATTATCGCGATTTCTGCATTATTAAGAAGAGCATAATTTTGCTTTTGCATAATTCACGCGAAAAAGGGCCACAGGCTCTCCCTCTCTCTCCCCCTCTCTTTTTCTCTCGTAAACGTCGCTTCAAGAAACGGGAATTTATTTTTATGATCCTAAAGTCTTTTTCCTTTTCTTCTTCTTTCCTCTTCCTTTTTTGCTCTCCCTTGACTTTGTGCCAAGCTCGGTGTTGCCATGTTACTTTTTTTATGCGTGTTGTCTTTTTATATATAACCGTCGGCTTAATTAGGGAAATCGTTGGATTTCTTTGGTTCAAGTTAATATTAATGAACGTAGACGCACGACCGAATTAGTGCCGAAATTTTAATTGGCATTGTGAATGTAATAGGTATCCTGCTTTATTTAGTTTATTTTTTTTTTTCACGTTTTTCAGGATTTTTTGGTTTGTACGTCCTTTTTTTCGTCGCAGTATTTCAGTCGATTACTGTTACGAGAGAAAGAATTTTACTACCGTAATTGAACCCGCTATAAAAACCACAACCACAAAACCTTTATGTACCAGTCGACGCACAGGATGTTAGAAGCCTCGGATCGAACATTCGAAATCCAATATATGAATGTAGGTATGTATATATACTCGGTTTCTCTGCGCTTTCATCGGCAATAAAACAATGTGTAAACCCGTAGGTGTAAAGGGAATTGAAAAAAAGCATTATGTATTAGTAATTAACGAAATTAGTGGGTGCTATTTTGATCATTCAATTTTAGATTTCGGATTGTTATTGATTTTAGTTATGACGCTACAAACTGTTGGATGTTTTTATGATATTTGTCAGACATATCATGAAAGTGTAAAACAGTAATTATATAAATATATTAATATTAATCCAGATAATTTGTAACACTTTTACGGTAAGTTAATCAATGATTGTATATTCCTTAACTAATACATTTTTACATGCTTTTACAAGTTCAGTAATTGCAATATGTTGCCTGTTTAAAAGGCAGAAAGTTGCTTCTCTTACTCCATATTTCTTATAATTTTTTATGTTTCTAAAACTTTTTATAACAAGAAGCGTTATTTTTTTCTTTCGAAAAGTTAAATTATAATTTTTTTAATCGTCTTACAACGATCATAAAACATCAACAGTTTTAAAAATAATAGAAATTCAACCAACCAACAAATTAACGAATAATAGTTATATTGATCAAATGATACAAGGCATGTGTAAAAAGTATATCCTTAAGTCGATATTTTTTCGCGTTATCATTCGAATAAAAGTTCGATACCGAATAATAAAAAAAATGTACCAAACAATTCTAATCTAAAAATCCTCTTCTACTAGGAGGACGAGTGTATACAAAACAGAAAGAAAAACCCCACAAAAAAAGAGATAGCGCCGAAAAAATGAAAATGGAAAAAAAGAAGATCAAGAGAAAAAAGTGCGACGCGCAAGCAACGTTGAAGAGCAAAACTAGAAACAGAGTTAAAATTAAAAAATTATACGATTTATAATTCTTATAGTGAAACTTCTTATTTATATACTTTTTGCGTCACCGAGTAAATTAAATTATATCGAGCGATAATTAAATTACCTTTGTGTTTAACACTTGAATTATATTTTTACAATGTCAAGTGGTTTTATTTGCGTTACAGTGGATTGATTTGCGAAACCATACCATTCATTTTTTTTTTCGAACTCAAGTGGTAGTATTTTAACTTGAAAAAATTGAAAGAGTACTCTCGATATTCACCGAGATCGAAAGTACCCTTATATTCAGAATCAGAGGAAATTTTCATGCGATTCGAGTGTAATTTTGCACGGCTTAATTGAACGAGTAGCCAAAATAATGCATAAATTCGTTTGATTTTAGTATCATAGTTTCGCAAATAATCAACCAACGACTTAACCTATTGTACGTATATTTAATTATTAGCTACTTCGAAATGAATATTTGCCTCCGCTATCAATATATCTGGTCAATTTGAAATTTCACTATAAAAAAAACCAATTCACAGCCAGTAAAAACCGCATTAAATACGAGAGAAAGCGAGAACAAAATTAGTTTGGTGTTGCGAATGAATGTATTTTGCTGGTTGAAGGCAATTTTTGGCAATTTGAATAATCGATTTGATAAGGTAAAATATTGATTGAAATACGTTATACACGTTAATAACCAAACTAATAAAATAGTCGCCCAAAACTCGTGAAGTAGTAAAACAGCCAGTATATAAATATAGATAGAGACGAGCATATATGTAAGAAAAAACTCTAAGAAAACTAAAAAAATAATAAAAGTAAATAAAAAATGTTGATGCTTACTTTTACATTGGAACAAATGAGCAGGCGTTGTAAGTAGCAACATGTCCTTCATTGAAGCTGGTTCAGCACATCGTGCAATTCCTGGCTCCCTGTCGTCTCGCTTGACCCATTCGGCAAGCCATCGCATATTGCAATCGCAGTACAATGGATTTGAGCCGAGAGCCCTAAACAGGTTTACGCATCGCTCAGTTAAACTGTCCACGACCAACGCTAGCCGTATACCAGTAGCATAATAAGCCAAGGGTCACGGAGTGATTCACCCCCTTCGCACACTCTCTCTCTCTCTCACTCTCTCTCTCTCTCTCTCTCTCTCTCTCTCTCTCTCTCTCTCTCTCTCTCTCTCTCTCTCTCGCTCTCCATCTCTCTAGATTCTAGGCTACTTACACATGTGCTACGGATTTCAGGTCTTCGAAGGCGCCCTCCGGTATAACCGATATGTCGTTCCCATGCAGCGAGCTGAAACAGATTATGAGTATGGTCAAATTGTTGATCTGATTATAGTTAGTTTAGTTTTTGGTACATGCGCACACGCATAGAATTTTTTTAATTAACAGATTAAAATCAGCTTATTGTTATGTAGATTAGAGGGATCTAAGGGGTTGTTAGCGGTAATTGGATTTGTCCAGTATTTCAATTGAATTATTATATTTGTTAATGATTAATCTAGACGGAGATTACATAAATCAAAAATACTCGTTTTATTAGCACTCCGTTTACAGTTTTTCAATTTCACTAGTTTAAATGTTTAAAATAATCTTCGTATTTCTAATTATGGTTTGTATTGGTATGAGAAATAATTAACGAAAAATTTACTTGAATTTATACACTATGACTATCATATAACACAAGCAACTTAAAAAGCTTTTACACTTTTCATTATACGTGCTAAAGAAATTTTAATAAATAAATTTTAATTAACCAGTGCTCTAGTAAACGTTTACGACACACATTTTCTATTTCGGAGATGAAAATAAAACATGCAAAATCGAGGGAATTATTAAAAAGTTAAAATTAAAAAAAAAAATTAAAATCCAAACAATTCCGTTAATATTTTCAAATTTATTGTGTACATTCATAAGTATTTCCCATTGACGTCCATTGAATCCTAATTTCGATACCGCAGAAATAAATTTTTAATCAAGGAGATTTAATTTTATTTTATATTCACTCGAATCATCGAAAATCCAATTCAATTTAACGTCAAAACAGTGTGACCTAATTCAACAATGCAATTACTTTTAGTTATTATTTGTATGCAATAAATTTTATATATACATAGATATATAAATTCGGCACTCTTCATACTGACGTCAATGACGTAAAACATTAAATCTAACAATTACAATTTCAGTGATACAATTATTTTGCAATTTCTAACATGATTTCAATACATCAATTTAGTATAAATATGTATACCGTCGTAACATTTGGGTTAATGCAATACGTTAAATTAAAAATTACACATACTCAACGCGTGTATCGTGTTATTAAATATCCCGATCACATACACTAACAGCCAAAAACGACTAAAAAGAAAATAATACTATACATGCTCCATCTAAGAAACTCATGTAAACTTGCATGCTTATACTTTGATTTTTTTGCTATGATTGCACCGATAATTAAAGTAACTAGAAATCTATCAATCAAGGATTTTCGTTCAAAGTTATACTTACATGATACGCAGTGACTTAAGTCCAGCAAGTGCACCGCGTTGCACGCATTGAAGCTTGTTGAAACTGATGATTCTGCGAAGAGATAAAAATGTAACATTAACCAGTCTATTGGAAAGAGTGAAAATATATATAGATATACGTGTGTGACCGAGGCTACTTACAAATGTGCCAGTTTCGTAAGGTTCCTGAACGTGTCTTTCGATAGCATTCCAATCTGATTGTTACTCAAGTCCCTGAGATTTATCATGAAATAAACAGAAAACGCATCGGTTAGATTGCTCGTGGACTCTGCTATAAACCGTTTTCGCAATGGGCATTCATTCTCTTTGATATTATTTTTCTATGTGTATATATATCAACTTGTTGGATCACTCGATATTGGTGGAATATATTTGTAAAGCAATTATCGATCATGTTATGGATGTAAGAATTTTCTTTTTGTACGTACCGCTTCGTTACTTCTTCTTAATAAATTGATTAAATATTCTTTGCGCACCAAGCAATTTTACTCGCAATTTTTTTTAGTATTACTAAATAAATGGTCAAAAAGTAGCTAATGAAATGAGAGAAATGTGGATATATTATTCACAGAACGCGGTGTATTTCCTTCTTCTATTTTTAAAAATATAAAAATTTTTTCATTAACATAATAAAGTTTGTGTGCATCATATTATTATTATATTGTAGTAATAAAATCTCTATAAATCGTAACAACTGCAATTCGAAGAATTACTATCTCAAACCGTATGATGTAAGTGGATGTTACGATTTATAGGATCAAATAAAATAAAAGGGAACAAAATCCGCAGATAATATATCAAAGTGTAAAGAAAAATAGAATCTCTTTTAAAAGTCATTGTATACAGTTTTTTATTTTTGTTTATTTTAAGTACCAATGATAGATTTCTTACCACAGTAATTTTAATTACGATATTTAGAAAATTCTTTATTTTTAATGGTAAAATGCGTAGTGTAAATTTCAAACACATAGAAAATCATTACCAAATTATTAACAGTCAAAATCTTTCCAAAACTTGTACTATCATACTGATTTATACGATAATTTTAAAATTAAATTATTTTGATTAATTAACGTTACGAATGCCATTCTCTAAAAAATTCATATACGTGCTATTGAATCTTCGAAAAATGTAGTAATTATAAAGATCATCTATCACTGATAATTTCATCGGCGAATTCTATACAAGTATGAAGCTCAATAGTCGTATTCCCCATTTCATTTTACAAAGTAAATGATGACGATGTACATGGGGAAACGTGAAATTCTTCGGTCAAATGTATACCCGATATAAAATACGTATACGAGTCGTGCAATAAAATCGTTTAGGCCACACGTCTCAATGGTAAAATCATTAATCTTCGTCGGTTGGTGAATGAATATAAGCTTGTATTATATTGTACCCTCAAGAATTCGCGCAGGCAAAAAACCATGACAATAAGAGAAATTGAAACTCAATGACACGAGTCTGATCGAGCAAATCTTGAGAGGGTAAATGTCAATTATTTCTTCAAGTTCATAGTATTTATAATACTGGAATATACCTGCTTTATTTTACAATTAAATACGCGACTTTTGTAGGACACTTTAATTATTAATATTGTTGTGTACCTTTAGTATGGTATATATTTAAATGACTTAAAAATATATATATTTGCAAAACCCTTCGTTGTATTTATATAGGTATTGACATACTTACGTAAAAAATATTTCAAAAAATAAAGTGAAACAATGTAAACTCATTAATGTGCGCTGCATTATGACGATTTAGGGGTTCAACAAACTTTAACCTATTTTAGAAGGTTAATAGAATTTTTAAAGCGACTTTAATTTTCGAAACTCGTAACATTACAAAATTCCTTTGGGTGACATCACTTTAAGATAATAATATCAAATAGTTCTGTTCTGTGAATTTAACGTTATGAGTATTATCATAGGGTATTATATATTTTAGCATATATACAAAACTTCAAAATTAAACTTAAACATCTGTATTGATCCAAGTTAATGGAAGATAAAGCAATTTAATACAAATGTCAATGGAATTGTATATGTTGCTTTTAACGTCAAAATTAAAAATACGGAAATTTTTATTTAGAAATTGAAATAATTAAAATCTAATTAGTTTGAAAATTTATATAAACATTTATTATTGCCGTAGAGGTAACTGATATATATGATCAAGAAGATGCGATCGTCAATAAAAATGATTTTTATCAAATTATCTAAATATCTAATTGTGCTTGAATTTTGTACATTTTTTAGATCAGTAATTTATTATCAGTTTTTTCCGATGAAAAAAAGATTTGCACGCGCATAGTCAAATACTCTATACAAAAATCGACATTACAAACTAATAATACAATCGTAATTAGTATTTCGATACGTTAAAGTATTCCGATGAATGTATTAAACCTAATTATTACACGAAAAATTCAGGTACAAAAAATAAATTTTAGTTTTTTATGGATTTCGTACAATATATAATCATCTATTAAGTAACCGTAATTACTTGAAAATTTTCCTTAACCACTAAAGCGTTGACCATTATACAATTATAAAATAAGAAATACGTAAATATTTACTTAATTAAAAAAAAAGACTTGTATTAAAAAAATAGAGAATTTAAAAAAAATAAATGAAATAACGTAAATAATATATTGTGTATGGTATAAAACGAATGCCCAAAGCAGAAACAAGTAATGTGTGAATACATATATGATATATGATATATAAGATACGTACAGTCTGGTCAGAATAGTGAGATGCGCAAGCCTCTCGGGTTGAATCGTCTTGATGCGATTGTCGTCGAGGTAAAGCTCGGTCGTCTCCGGTGGTATGCCGCGTGGTATCTCGGTAAGCTGGGCCCGTGAACACCGAACAACCGAACCCGCGCAATTGCACTGAGGAGGACAGTAGTCATCACCCAAGCATCCAATGCTGTCACCTACACAAACACATTGCGTTATTTTTTTTTCTTTTCAACGTTCTGTCTTCGAATATAATTCGCTACTTCATTTTACTGATGAAACTACAATAATTAGCTTAAGTGTCGAATTGTCTTAAATATTCATAATCACATAATCTTTCATAAATTAATTTCCTTGTAGAACAAACGTTTAAAATATATCGATCATCGTATTCAAGATATATTATGTTCAATGAAATTTATTAATCCTTATAAACTTTTAATTTTCATTGGAGTAAAAATAATAACCTAAGGAATGATCAGAACATGATTTTAAAATTATCGATTCCTATACCACCATTAACTTACAAATTGTAATTTAAACACACCCGTATTAGCCAATAATATCAAATCACCTTTTGAAAAGTACCCAACCACGTATTGCCCTACAAAAAAATTCCTTTACATAACGCCGGTGAAACTGTTCAATCGGTAACTTTTATCGCACATTTTTCGCGTTAAGCTCAACCGCTGTCATCCAAGCAGCTAGCGTGCAAAAAAATGTCAAAGCCAACGATTTGACTGGGCAACTGAGGTTGAGGTTTCACGACGCGGAATGAGCTTTGCGGATCGATCGATGATTTGCGGAGCGAAATCGGGTCTAGGATCCGCATGCGGTTACCTTTCTATATGTATATTATATATACATACGTACATGCACAAAAACACACACACACACACATATATATATATATATATATATATATATATTGTTACTAGTTTTTTCTATCTGGTTTTCTACCTTTTTAATGGCTTTGTTTTACTGTCGGTTCGTTAAAGAAACGCTCGTTTTGCATTTCATGAGCCGTTTGTGGCATTTCTGTATACGTTAAGGCCCAGTTTGTACGTTGCATAGGAATTATCGAATTTAACGTTCTGTTTGTTAAATTTTCCTATTAAGGATAAAAGGTTCTTGTTGCGTGATTTTCAAATTTTACACAAAACGTAAAGACTCGAACGAATTATGCAGTCAGTTTTAGGTTGAAAGGAAATGCAATTAGTAATTTTGTTATTTTTAGAGCTACAGCAAAAAAGGCTTTACACTTTTATTGTTACTTTACTGGCGGAAATATGTTGTTTGTTATTTATACATTTCAAAAATTACTTTCTTTTTAATTATTAATTTGTATGATTTGATGTAAGATAACCATTTTTTTATTTATTTAATTATTGACCTTAAAGATTTAAAGTTATTAATTATATTAAGAAAATAATAAAACAAACAATATTTCGCTTACTTTTTTGTTGAATAAATTCCGAATTTTTATAATGTTATAAAGTAACGTTCACGTCATAACAATACCATCGTTTTTGAAAGAGAAAAAACTACAAAGAACATTTCATCGGTAATAATTGTGTTAATTTATTTTTATATAATACTGTACCAGAATATCGCATTCTGACAGTCAAAAAATGAAATTCAATAAAATTACATACACAAATACATATATATATATTTTTAACTCGTACAAGTTATGTATTGTAAACATAACAACACTGCATTTTAAAATACAATAAAATGTATGTATAATACATCCCTTTTACGGAGTCATAATCGAAATGTGATTCCCGTATAAAAATAAATAATCCCGTTTAACGAAAATCAGTGGTACGAATTGAACCTTAAATCTCCATCTATTTGATAAAAGTTTATTGGTAATGGGAAGTCGATGAAATGGAAATATTTTATGGAAATATAAATGCTCAGGATTTGTAAGGTGTAACGTATAAAATTAAAATGTTCTTGATTAAAAATGGAAAGTAGCAGAACTACATATTTATGGTTTTATCATCAGATAATATTTCATCAAAAGCTATAAACGCTATTTACTTTCATGCGTTCTTTAAGTAAATATGGAAATGTTTGAGAGAATTACATAAAAAATGAAAGCCGCGAGGAGAAAAATTTTAATTTTCCTTCCAACCAGGTGACTGTTCGCCGCGTGAAAAAATATTTGTGAAAGTCAATTCTCGATTAAATTTTAACGTCGAATGAAAAATCTATAAAGTCGTTTGTATTTATACTTGAAAGAAATAATGTATCGTATGTGAACGTAGATGTACAAGTAACGTACCCACGTAGCGCACCGTGTGCATTTAAAATTAACCCCCGTTGTTGTTTCGCTAATTAAAAAAGAAAAATTCCATACTCAATGTTCGACATGGTTTTTCATTAGTGTTCCACGTCACGTGAAACAAAATGTAATCCCGTTATCTACGAAACGAATCTCATACTGTTGGCTATATACATACATACATATATATATACACATATGAAACCCGAAGCCAGAATTGAAAATTCCAATCTACGATCGAATCCATAAATAATCGAAATCGGCAACGTGAGTTTATTTTCCCTGTTCATCTTCCGTAGTTGAATTAAAAGAAAGAACAAAAATATTGTGCGTCGTCAACTTTCACATATACGTGTACGTGTGTATGTGTGTATGTGTGTGCACGATGTGTGCGCGCGTGTGAGTGTGCATATATGTATAAACGTTTTCGAATATTCAATTATCCGCAATTAACAGAGAAAATTTAAAGATAATAAGCGAACGTTAAAGCTTATAGATCGAACTGGCTGATTTACCATAAATTATGCAAATCGACCGATTGGCTCGCAGAGGAAAATATCCCTAAGCGCTCCTGAGAAATTATAGATTACTATATATGCACGTAGTAGAGCGATTTTCCCTGTTTACACGCGACCGATATGGTAAAAAGGAATTTTATAAATTTTATGGAATTTATTATATAGTGCATTAAAAACAATGTTCTTATATTTTACACATGTACATACATACAAAATTGAACATTTCATTTTATTTTCTATACAGAACGTTTAAATGATGGCTTAATTGGTTCAGGTATAAATTGAATATTATTGATTTTTTGTGTTATACGATAATATCTTTAAACTTTCAAATTTTAATAGAGTCCATTACTGTTGTTGAAAATTACATGTTGCTAACATATTTCTAAGAATCAACTTATTTTTAATTAACTGTTACAATGTCAATCGAGGTCAATACTTACAGAAATCGACGACGAACGATATAATTTAATTCGTAAATTGGTAACATCCATCGAATTTCGACACATTAAAATCTTTATAAATATTAAATCTTATGTAGACGATTACATCCACGTTTATCAAATTGGTGAACGTCGATTAAATCAACACTCGTGTAAAGACGACCGATACATCTGGGGTCACCACGTAAAAATTACCTTAAAGAAAGTCTGTTGCGATTCGAAAACAAAGATATCAGTTAAAATGAAATCGCTCAGTATATACGTATATAGAGGTACACCCAAGGTTTCCAGTAAAGGTATTAAAACTCACTTAATTACCAACTTTCAAGGGAAAAGTTAATTCAACTCGACACTGTAGAGATTAACATTTTATCGTTCGTCTCTCTTGTTCACAATGATAAATAATTTACAAACACATTTAAAAATAATGTGTATACTCACCGTTGCACTTAAATTCATGGCGTGGAATGTCATTGATAGCCGCATCTTTCAGCCTAGGTGGATCCTGGCAGTGTCCGGTAACTGAAATGTTGCGTTTTTTCAACCACTCGCCAAACCAGGATAAGTGGCAGTTACACGACAACGGATTTCCCTGAATGTTTCTGGAAATTCATTAAATGGAAGATATCTGAATTATACAGCGTTTACTAAAAATCTATACTTTCAGTGATTTTAAATTTAATTGATTTAAACTTTAGGTAGTAGATTAGCATAATTTAGTGGCGGGTCTATAACATTCATAACGCATTATGCAATATTAAACATCATTTTTTGCCATCTTTTATCTATTTTCATCATTATTAAATTTAAGGTAAATTTAACATTTTAGTCAATCACATTTCTTATTAACATAAAGTAGCACATATGAAATTAAATAACCTTTTTTTACACATAAAATTGTTCGAGTTTGATTCAAATAACTAAGTTATAAAATATATTTTCTCCAACGAAAAAATGTATATTTTAATGTTGTACAAATTTAATTATGATAAATTTTAAACATTATAAATCTACTCAACTGGTGTTAATCTTTCTGTGTTATTTATGTTTTTATTAAAATAAACTGACAATATTTAATACTTAAATGTGTATAATATGATTTGAATATGATACGAATATATAACAAGATTTCCTGCTCGTACTTGCTTTTATTTTATTTCTTGCTTTTATATACAATGTCTTTAAAACTTTAGCATTTTTGTTATTTAAATTCACTTTATTAAAATAACGTGTAAATTAAATTAAAGAAGCTTTCTATTCTAAAGTAAATCGAAATTTCTTAACGAAACTATCGCATGCGAGAAAATACTTTCAATTTCCATCAGGTTGTATTTTTCAGTGATCGAAGTCAATCGGAAATCCAATATATATATATATATATATATATACGTAAAGCTTAACGAGTCTCCATAGTACTTACATGGAATGCAAGCGCGGCAAATTGTCGAAGGAGCCCGGCATTATACACGTGATTGCATTGCTGTGGAGGTTTCTAGGGGACACAAAACGAGAAACATGAATCTTCAATAATGTTAGGTTCGATGCGATTTGGGTAAATATCTATAAATCTATACTCACAGGCTTGTCAGATTCTTCAAACCGGTGAACATTTTCGTATGGACTTCTCGGAGCTTGTTGTCGGACAAAATCCTGAAAGTTTGCAAATTTTTTCTCCTTGAATTTAAAGATATCGAAAAAAGAAAGAAACTTATTGGGATCTGTTTAAAATTGGATATTCGAGAACTCGTAAAGTTCACGTCAAGTTGTGAGATAACAAAATTTTACCGAGACATTTCATCATTATTATCTTTAAATTTGATTTTGACTTTGTCATACGGAGTGGTAACTTTTTTTAATAAAGTTTAGTTAATTGAAATGCAAGAGTTATATCGTATAGAAGTTTTACCTAGTGTATGTTATAATAAAGATATTATTAATACCAAAATGTAGGAGAATTCCAATAAATGAATTTAAATGTTTTAGGTATAACATTTTTTAAAAGCGGTCGTAATTCTATTTTAACGAATTCAATTATTTCGACTACAATAAGTATTACATATATACATACGTAAAGTTTAACAATTATGCGACTGATTTTCTACTATAAAATAAATATTTTAATTTTCGTAAATGACATAAAATAATTATTGCAGCATAAATAAATAACACATATATTTACGACAATGCATTTCAGTTATAAATCGAATTTTCAAATTCAATTTCGTAAATAATAAATTGATTAAAAGGACACTTAACCTGTTCAAATGAAATATTCTATGTGACTCTGATCCATCTATTAATTAAACATTAAATGCAATCGTAATAATTTGCCAGTACCCAATATGTATGTATTGTTAGACTAAAAAATATTTAATAATCCGATAAAAAAAAGAAATTTACACAATCGCATTAAAATAATCAAATATAATAACAATAAAATCCAGTGACATAATAACGAAAATTACGACGAATATTCAATTAAATCGAATGAATCAATAATATACAAATAGTAAATTAAAATACTTACAGATCCGTTAAATTGTGCGCTCCTTCGAATGCAGAAGCCTCTATACGAGATATCTTATTTCCCCTAAGATCCAAATGCTGCAATTCTGGTAATTTTTCAAAAATACCTTCTGCCTTGATTTTCTCGATCGCATTATTTTTTAACAATCTGTCAAAGTTATAAATCTAATGTTAATAACGGCGAGAGAAAGAAAAATATATATATAGAGGGAGAGAGAGTAAGACCATCTCGTTAAATTGTTTGTAAAGACGATATACAACTGAGGCAAATGCAATCATTACGTTCATTTGCATTTCAATGGAATTCACGTACACACGATTATATTAACGTATTCATTTGTTAATTGTTTGTGTGTTGTACATATACACACATAAATTCCATCATTCTTATTAATTATATATAAGTGTATGCTAGGTTTGTTGTTCAAATAACGGGAAAACGAATTTATTTACAGCTATGTCTATCGATTCAGTCGTCTGCGTGTATATGTATTTCATATTGTAATATTTCATAGATTTAAATGAATAGTATAATTATATCTTGATCAATTATTTATTGGTACTTAGGCATCTATCAATAGATTTTATCGGTGAATTAATAATTCCAGTTATCTAATAATCTTGTTTAATAAGCTGCTCAGAAATGTGTGACTTATTAAGTAATAAACAATGCGATTTAAATTTCATATTTATTGTAATTGAATCAGTCAATTTAACACATTCTCGATTATAAAAATATTAACTTGTGTTGCCTTTTATCAAGTTTCTATAATTGACTGTTGTACATTAAAATTTCAAGATATTCACCTTCTTTTATTACAATTGAATTAGTTGAATACAATTTATATACCCGAGTTATAAATGACTTTTTACATTATTCGAACAATATAAATTAATTGAAGGAATTTTAACACTTTTTAAATTTAATATAGATTTTAACGCCGCATTCAATACTTTTTAAAATCTTTTCTCGTAAATTCTACAAATAAAAATAATTGCATCAAAGACAAACTATAATTCGTTCTACGTACAAATAACCATAAGTTCCATAAACACATTTTTCTCTCACATGAATAAACGTAAAATCATGCAACGTTTGCCTCGACCTCGTCAATAAGAAGAAAAACAGGCGTTCAGCATCAAACTTACAAAGTAGATGTGTAAATAGGCAAGTCCTTCGGAAACGACGTAAGTTTCCTATGGGAACAATCGATCGTGGCACCATTGCAGGAACAAGCCGAGGGACAGGGTCCTGGTAAAATGCATTCGCCCGCACGTTTTGTCAAAACTTCCTCGTCACCTTTATAAAAAAAAATCAATGACCTCGATTAAAATGCGAACTTGGTTACCAAGTTTTTTCCCCCTTTTTCCTCACAAAGTTAAACAAAACTTAATTAGTTCAAACATTTTTTTTCGAAGCGTCCTTTAATATACTAAATTAACACTTTTATAGTGCTTTTGTAATAGATACAAGGAACTTGAAAAAATGGAGGTGTTAATCGTTAAATGAGGTTTGGATGAATAAGATTAATTTATTTATATATATACAGTATCTCAATGTTTGAAAGCGAAGAATTTGGTTGTTTTTTTTTCCAATTGAGAATTTAATTTGGATTTATTCGATTATTTATATTCATACTTTTAGAAATCGATAGCCAATAAAGCATGAATTCAATTTCAGAGAGTAAAAAAAAGAAGCGAGCTCTTATAAGTCGGTGGATTCTTTAATTGAATAGCGCACTAATGCGGGGAATTTACATAAAAATATTTCGCGCTCGGTGAGTAAAAATAATTTACTTAAAATTTTCATCATCAGAAATCTGTTTCAAACACGTAGAGTCAATGCATAAGAATATAAAAATTCTGATACACTATCTTTTTTTCCTTTGGATTACTTTTTCTTTTCCTCGTCTGATATTCAACGTGACGAAGGCAAACTCGAGGAAAATGTCATCTTGGCACACATCGAATTTCTCGATTTCAAACGAGCAACGCGCTCGAGCTTCATCCTTTTTACGATGGATTCGCACGGTTAGGTATGAATAGCTAAAAATATTTGATTTTAAATTTTAACATCGACTTTATTATTTATTCAACGATTTAACTGAATTATACGGATCGTACGTACACATTTTCAAAGAGGTGGAAACGAAAATTCTGAATTCGATAAATAGTTTATTTCGGAAATTGATCAAATAGATCCATTAACTTTCAGCGATATTAATTTAAGTACTTCAGTATCTATTTAACGTGGAAATAATCTCAAGTAGTAGATTCATCATTATTTTTTGCTATACGATATTAATAGTCAAAAACAGATTTAATTAAAGAGAATTTTAGACTGTTATTACGTCTAGCAATGCAATTGAAACAATATTAATTTTTTACTGACAAGAGTAATATACATTTCAAAAAGAAAAACTTAATTTTTTTTATAGAAAATATACTTAGTATCTTAATTATTGTAGTTTAATTTTACGTAATTTAACAGTATAATTATATCAAGTCTATATACAGTACGTAGTCACTTCCATAAAATTACAAAAATTTTCTCACTACTAACACTGCAACAAATATGCTAGTTTTTACTGCTATAATTTTGTTCCTGGATATCGTTAATAGCTTAACTATAAGGCCTATATCCATAATTTTAAGATAATCGTTTTAAAAATTACATACAAATCCTTGCATTTTACTACATGTTCAGAACTCTATAGTTTTAATGATAAAATTAAAAAAATAATTTTATTTTTAATACGTTTAGTACAATAAACAATTCGTATAAATAAATTATTTAATAACGGTATTATCTACTAAAAGAAACTTAGTATCAATTAAACATGAAATAAAATATTTCGGAAATATATATATACTACATCTCATTACACTATACACTCAGTTATAAAAAATTGAAACTAATGCATTAAAACTTTTAAAATATTTTAATAATATTATGCATGAATTATTGTTGAATAAAATAAAATAATTCAGAAATAATTTTTTAAAAATAAATAATTCATGCTGATTTTTACATTGGAATTTTAACAATTCTAAAAAATATGTTTTACCCGACGTGTAATTTTCCTTGTATATAACAGTCGCGCCAAAAATTACACGTCTTCCAATCGAGAATTATTTGCGTGCAATTAAGAATGAGGGAGTTATAAAAAAACGAAAGTTAAATCATTATCGGAAAAATTCCGGAATTAAAGACGGCAGTTGCTCAGTATTATAATTCGACTAGGCTATATATGTATACGCAATCGCGCAATTTATCGCGGAACCGCGGCATAGGACACGCTCGCGTGCGCGGCTAATTTCTTGCATGCGAATGATTTCAATGCTTGCGCGAGGTCCTTGATTGTGGACGCGCGCGCGGCTTCTTTTCTAAAGGAGGAAAAAAAATCCGACGGACATGTTTATATACTCCACTTCATACGCCGTTGCAGTAAGGAATGAAGTATATAAAAAAAAGATACGATATATCTGATGGGCGTAATGGGAGTGAGAGGGAGAAAAAGAATTTTCGAGGGAAGCTTTAAAGCTCTCCTCTGTGACTCACGATTCGTCGTACTGAAAATTTATGGATGTGGTTAATGATTTATTTTTCTGATTCGAGAGTATAAGTGGTTTAAAAGTATTTATTACATTATTATTAATACGGAATTAATTTTATTTTATTTATACATTTTTATTAGTTTTATATGATTTGTACATTAGTTTATTTTGATTAAAGTAATTGTTTATTTAATCCAAATAATATCTTGATTTACACGATTATCTACATTAACTAATCTAATCACGAAACAAAATTATTCCATTTATATATTACAAGAATACAAATGCTGTCAAAGTCTTTCATTTATATTTTTGTATTGTGAAAAGTTAATATGTAAATCACCATGTGTTTAAAAAACATACATATACGCTGTTACTTTTTTAAGAGGTTCCCATACTCAATTTTAGTTGATTAATGTATTAAAAAATAAAATAATTAATTTTCTATTAATTTTCTTTAATTAATTTTCTAATACCTCTGACAACATTTATAAAAAGAGGGTTTTGCGCAATATTTGAGAAAATATTTAGCAACGCAAATTAGTTCCTAAATACCGATTAAATTCATCTATACATTTGTAATAAATACATGCACGAACGAGTCAATATTCAAAAGAAAAAAATAAATAAAATAGTTTGCACAAAAATAAGAGAAAAGGCGCTTCCATTTTTCCATAATCTAAGTGTGCTAAATTTCAGACTAACATATTATTGCGTTTTTGTGAACCATCCCTCACCAAAAATGTCAAGTATGTATACAGTCTGTTAAAGTTAGGTTCGCATTTTCGGTAAGACTTTTCTCGAAAACGCAATACTATCTAATTATTGATTATTGATAAAAAAAGACTTCTCTTCTCTTATTTTTGCATATATATTGGTGGTTATAAGACATACATTGCGTAATATTAACTTTGGCACCCCCTTATGGGGTTTTTCAAAATAATTAAGAAAACAATACAATCAACTTTTCAGGTTAGGTTGACTCAGTACACATACAGAATTAATTATACATATTCTTGTCAAAAAATCTGTCTATTATTTCGTAACACTTGCAGAAGCTCTGCAAATCCCCAAGCTTTGTATATTGTGTCCATCATTAAATAATTGGGCACATTGAAAAATTATAAGAACATTCAAAATCATTTGAACACCCGAAGCCGACAAGCCACTGCACGTTCGACGAAACCGTTGGATATTTTTACTTCGGGATATAGAAGTCGGGCATGCGCATAAGGACATTTCACAACTTTAGGATTTCTTTATATATTATTTTTTTACAATTTATAATTGTAATATGCGAAGACGTAACATTTAATATATTAGATATTGTAACAATTGTTACTAAAATTTTATCCTTCAATTGAATGGTTACTTAAATACTAGTTTTTTTTTCTCAGTGAACAAAAATATAAGCAAGTAATTAAAGATTCGTAGTCATTGTAACAATACTAAAAATGGAAAATGTAAATCAAAACCAATGTATTAGGCTTAGACATATGTTAATATATATGGGAGGAGATAAGATAATATTGCGAAATTTCTTCTACTAATTTATTCACAAATCTACTAAATATATATACTAATTCGTTAGATTTATATCATTATTTTAAATATTTAAAGGTAAAATTAATATTTTATATTACAATTGACTATATTTAAATATTTCCATATCAATACAAAAATTTCAAATATGGCTACTAAGTATAAAATTTGGATTGAACCCATTCAATGTTATTTCAAGTAGTGTATATATTTATTCATTCATCCATATATTACCAATCTGTCTAACCGAAAGAGATTCCCAATATTAACTGACATAGTTCCTCAATCAATTAATTTAACGAAACAAAAATAAATGTTATATTTAGTATAACTTATAAAGGCAAACCAAAATAGCCGGAAGAAAATAAAAAACGATTTAAATAATCGTATTCTAATTTGAGGCAATTATAAAAATTAAACAATGGTATGATCTTGTCGTTAAATCTGAGGTCACCCAAATCGTAACTATCAAATATATTATCTGTGTATTCGTAGCTACAAAGGTGAAAAAAACCGTTCTCTCTAAAAAGACCGAACAATTTCTCATATAACCTGGAAAATCTATGTGTTGTGACAGGCAGACATAAAAAAACTGATACCCGGCAGACACGTTAAAAGAGAGACGATCGCCGCGAGAAACGTGTATTATGCGGAGTTCCCTTTTGGCGTACATACACCTATGCGTATATATATATATATTCATGCACTTTTTTCCACGCACTCGCGGCGTTTTATGCTACATCGCGCTTCCCTCGTTTTTTTCGGACGCATTTAAATGGACATAGACGTATATATAATAAAAACGAAAATTACGTTGATTATGTATGAGACTCTCGACGAAATTGGAATAGTTTTTGATTAGCATATTTATTAAAAATTTCTCGTTGGAAATTATGTTGCGCTTTTATATGGTGAATGATAAGATGATGTTTCATTTTTTGATCTATAATATAAAATATTAAAATGGTGATTTTGTTTGATAATATGCGGTTTTAAAGAGAGAGCATAAGTGATGAGAGAGAGAGATGGTGAGAGATGTGAAATTATTATTGTTGTTATATAGATATGAAAATTGTATATGTAGTTAAAATTTAAATATATGTACATTTCGTTATCGTATTTTAACAGGGTTATATATGTACGAGTGGTAGAAAGTTAGTTTTTGATGAAAGGCATCTATAATTGCTCCATGAAACTCGAATGATTATTTTGTTGGTTAAGCTCGACGGGCTGATGGTGTCAGTTTTCCTCGACTTATTTTTTTAATAATTAACATTTTTATTGAGAATATTTAATAATATGAATGATTCTTAGCGATTCTCATAAACTTTACTTTAAGAGGAAAAAAAAAATCCATAAAAGTAATAAAACGTAGCAATTTATTGTACGTTTATATATTGTATTAAAATGCTGTACACGGAATTAAATTAGCATTGTCTTCCAAAACCTTAAATAAATGTATAAAAATATACGATTAAAAAAGATAATCAACGGTAATTTAAAATTAACAAACAACATACAATTTACGAAATCCCACGATTTTCTTCACCAACAAAAGAAATTTTCGTAAAAAAGTATACAGCGGATAGCTAGCGATTATTTAAATTTTTAAGTAAACGCGGAAATTGTAATATACGAGTTAGCTCGTAGAACGTAGGAAAACTCACACTCTCCCGACGAAAGAGTCGGAATTATCCATCGATCCGATCGAGCGCGAAAGAAAAGAACTGTACGTGTATTAATGTGTGAAAATAAAAGAACCGAGGGAAAAAAAGGGTTATAGCTATCCGCAAAAAGCTGCGTTAACCATATAGTATATAGTATACATTGCATATAGTATATAGTATACGGATAGATATATGCATATACACATGTATGGGAAAGTAAAAGAAGGAAAAAACAAGTTGAAAGAGTCAGGACGAAGAGACTACATGGTAGTAAATGTGTGGGTGTTGTCTTTCACCAACCTTGGCCGGGCGCTCTCTTTCACTGCCTCTCTTTCTCTCTTTGGCCAAAGAGAGTGAGCCGCGTGTTGTTTGCCGCGCTCAACAATAAGCGGTTAAAACGTTATAGAGTGACAAAGTTTGTGCTTACCCTTACATTTGAATTTTTCATCTCGCATGTTGTCGATTCGCCGTTTGATCGCTCGCTTTGGTGATTCGCATCTAGCTCCCGATGTTTCGATCGGATTCTTATGCAGGTATTCGCTAAGCCATCGTAGGTTGCAGTCGCAGATGAATGGATTTCGTGCCAAATGCCTGAAACGAACATTTTTTTTCTTTTTATTTTTTTTTATTCTCCGTTTAGTTTCGTATACGCGGGTGTGAGAGACAAATCTTTTTTTTAGGAAATTACACGAGTACGTTTATGGATATCGTTCCAACGTGTTTCGTTTTTCCGTTCTTTACACAGAGATATATCCTGCTGGTTTATTGGATTTTGTAACTTTTTTAATAAGGTCTTGACTTTGTTCGTGGGTTTAGTTGTTTCTGAAATTTTTTTACTTGCAAACTTTCGTTATTTATAGTTTAAGTATCGAAATAATATTTGTGGATAAATATATATATTTTTTTTTTACTTTTATGTGTTTATTATTTTTATTTCCGTTATATTAAAACAAACAGAATACGTACATTTTCATAGTTTGTTTTAACATTTTAATAAAATATAAATATATATAAATAGACTGATAAATACGTAAATGATTTTGAATAGTTAATTGTACGTCAAGCAGTGAAATATATTGTGAAGGTGGCACAGTCAATTATAATAAAAAAATCACAGGTAACATATTGTAAAATTTTAATGTAATTTACCGCGACTACCTGAAGTAATAAAAATACAATATTATCCATATACTAAATTATAATAAAGAAGTATAATATATACGTTTTAATAACGTTCTATAGAAAGTTATAATTTTTAACGATTGGATCAGAAATTTTTACATTTCGTCCATTACCGAAGCCTAAAATACTGCCGTACACAAGAATAACGTGATTAAATCTATAAGTAGAATTTATATTTTCATTATTTCTTAAATCCACTTGACAAGGACAAGTCTTGTAAAAAAAAAAATAAACCAACTTTCACACATGAAAATTCATAAAAATACAGAAGTACGATATACCATATTCTTAATACATTCTTAACATGAAGAAAAATTGTATATGCATGTTTCGCATATTTATAATGCTGAGCATGCCTTTAAAATTGCATGTTATGCACGTGAAAAATATTTATCAGTAGAATGAACAAAATTTTAAAATTTGATACTGGAATAAAAGACGAGTTGAAGTGTAACATAAATACAAACTGAGAACAAAAAATTGGTAAAAATAAAGTTGGTTATTACGAAACTTACATCGAATTTCTCTCGATCCGACAGGACATACAAATATCCAAAAGTTTACGATGTAAATAAAAATGCATAATCAAGATGATTTGTCGAAAGTAATCGTATAACCGAACAAGTAAAGTAAGGGAAATACGGTCTTGTCTCTCTAATTTACTTTTTTAGATGTAAGCTTTCGATACGAGTGTAACAATACTTACAAAGTTTTGATGTTCCGCAGATTGTCAAAAGTCCCGTTGCTCAAAGACTTGATGTTGTTGTCGTAAAGAGATAAAAGCGTTAGGCTCGAAAGATCGCGAAATAAATCCGTTCTTATGCATGATATTTCGTTTGCGTTTAGTAATCTGCAATAAAAGAAAAATAAGAAGTGTTGCTTTCTCGTGATGAGAAAAAATATAAGTTGTAATAACAAACATTTTTTTCTTTCTGGGTAAACATTCGTGAACTTTTGAGGAATGATATAGGTAGGATAAAGAAGGGACAATAAATCAAGAAACGTTGACAATTATTATGGGAATGAAAATAAACGGCTTCATTAAAACATAGTTTTAACTTTATACTTACAAAAACTGCAAATTCGTTAGGCCTTGGAAAATTCCACTTGGCAACTCGGTAATTTTATTGCCGTACAGCACGCTAAGATTGAAAGTCAATTTATTAACGATTACACGTGCAGAAAAAATGATATATAGCTTTAATAATTAGATGCAACGAAAATTTAATTATAAATGCAATCGGATAATTTACGGTGATAGAATTTGTGTATATAGGTATATGGATACTCACAGCGATTCGAGATACTTTAGTCCGTGAAATGCGTCCGCTGCTACTTTGCGAATTTTGTTGCTGCTTAAGTCACTGAAAACAAAATAAAAAGATTTTTTCTTGTCGTATAACACGGATCTTTATACATGACGTTTTCTCAAATCTAATTGATACAGTATTAATAAAGTAAATGTAATATTAATTTGTTTTCCTAGAATGTAAGTGTAAATCACAAATTGTAAAGCTGCACTTAAATTTATTTATTCGAAGATGTGCTTTCCTTGTAAATAAAAAAAAGACGCACTATCGAATTAACTAATTTAACATCAATACATCGAGAACTAATTATTGCAAACAAATGTTATTTACTCAACAAATTGTTTAATTATCAACCATTATTAATATTTATCAATACTCTACTTGCGGAATAATTAATACTTCTCTGTAAAATTATATATATATTTGAATATTCACAATAATTAACAATTACTTAGTCAGCTGTATACGCATACTTTAATTTAGGAAAAGCCTTATCGATTAACTAAATAAAATAGTTTTAGAATCGCACAATAATTATAGCACTTGAAATAAGTTGTAACAATAATTATTCAGCCAAATGTGATTAACCTACTACTTAGGCTCTTTAGCCTAAAATGGTTTAAGAACTTTAAGATTTTTTCAAATCCCCTTTAAAGAACAAAAATGGTACCTATATATTCTTTCTTTAACTGGTGCATTAAAATTATGTTGATAATTTAAATAATCGTAAAAATGTTTAGGAAAATTTAAATATTAATAAATTTAAAAGGAAGACCGATAAACAGGGAATTAATTAGTATTGAAACACGTAGGTATAAAATACTTACATTCTCTTGAGTTTCCGGTAAGGCGAGAACGCTTTAGCGGGAATCTCGGTGATGCCGTTCTGCTCCAATCGCCTGCAAAATTCAAAACAAACTTGCACACCTCGATCGAGAAGTGAAAAAAAAAGGAAAAACACGCGGCAAAGAAATAAAACGACGCGGATAACAGGTATACGATCTCTTCTCTCTCTTTCTCTTCTCCCTCTCGTTCGTATAAATATACGAGAGTTCAAAAAACTTTGTTAGAGTCTTAGGAATATGAGCGTGCGTCTACTAAGCTATTTAAAATTTTCTCAGAGAAATTCGAAGGTATAACAAACTACGACAAAAATAGGTAATATAATATCAATTGAATAAGACAATTAATTTGTTGAAACGGTGAAAATGTAATTTAACGAAGAAACATATAACGGAATCCTTTCGATCGAATTACCAAGAAACTTGTTTCTCTGGAAATATTTTCTAATTATATAAAATTTCTACGTTCGCGTGAAGATAATGAATATAAATAAATAAATAAATATACACGCGGGTGAATAATACAAAGGAGAATTCACTTACAACTCGTCCGTGTCCTCGGGAAGGTAAGTCGGCACTTTCGTCAGTGAATTCTCTCGGCAATCGACGATCCCATCGGCGCATCTGCACGGATGCGGGCATTGGGGCTCGGTACTGCACTCGGAGCTCGGTCTCTCTACCAAGCTCAAGCACTTGAACTCGTGCTCCTGAGAACACACACACACACACACATAAATACATATAGATACATATATAACATACAACACGGACTTGGATGAACGTGCAAAAAATTTTTCCACCGGCTTTTTACGTTTTTCTTGTTCTATACCTTCCCGATGAGAATCGCGGTTCTCGATTCTTTTTTTTAGATACACTCTCAGCGTACACATGATATTTGATTTAACCGGATATTTGAAGATTTATTTTTTAAAATAAAGGTAACTTTACTGTTGGTTAGATGTACCTTGGAAAAAAAAGTTAAGATAGATGGATATTTTGAGCACAGACTGGTACTTACATTAAATAAAGAAAATTGATATTGAAGTAAGATTCGATTATTCATTCGCTCAAAAGACTATTTTGAAATAAATGTTAATTTACATAATAATTCTTTTATTTATTTAACGTTATGATTGATTTAAAATTTATGAATACTCTGATTTAATATCTTTTATGGGACAGAAAAACGCGTACATAAATAATCGGCAATATTATACTAAATCGATTTGATTTGCAATAAACATACCAAAGAGAGATTAAGCAATTTATTCAAATTATATTTAAAAGCGTGAAACTATTAATTCATTTAAATAAATATTTGTTTTTATTAATCCACCTGAATACGAGAATTACACGTCATTGAAAATGTAAATCAAATACAGTAGTTCAAAAATGGATAAAGTTTCCTTTCAGGCAGTGATATGAAATGAATGTGAGCAGGTCAAAAGTATGTCGCACAATTTTGCAAAATATTGCAAATACGTATGTATTATAATTTTTTATTCATATGTTATGTTTATAAAGAGACTAAAAGCAGGAATACGAATATCCTGTAAAAAGAATATCGAGTTTAACAAAAAATGAAAATACAGGTCTTACGTGTAATCGTAAGTATAACAATAAACATTTATCATCATAAGGATAATATCAAAATTAGGTTAACAGTCTGCACGCAAAAATTTGATAAATAATATAATTTAAAAACGGTTATTAACTTATTTACGTTAAATCTTTACCTCTCTCGTTTTTATCTATAATTACAATTTCAGTGAAGGTTCTATCTTATGGTTTATATATAGGAGCAAAATTCACGAGAGAGCACCGCAGACAAAATCTTGGGTAGGTATTGTCTTATCTAAAATTTCGATTTAAGACGCAGATAAGAGCTTTAAAAATTTTGTTGGCTCCTATTCAAGATTCTGTTGGGCTTGCCAACTTTCTACTACTCGGTACGATCTTAGCATTCGGTACCGTCTCATTTTCAACGAAACCTTATTATTTAATTACTTATTCAGTTGAATCTCCTTCAACTCTAATTGACAATCGAGACTAGCAAAAGGAACGTTTTTAAAGTGTACGACAAGCAATTCTTAGATAAGCGATGTGGAAAATAAATGATTTTTAGTATAGCTAGATTATGTATATACATAGATCGCTTTAAAATTACGTTAAATATTTACAAAAAGCTATTTTTTTAAACTAAGAAACTAATTATTTTTATAATCGAGATTCCAATTGTCAAACAAGAAATGTCGTTCGCTCGAATAATAATTAGGAAGTTTAATTTTGATAGGTTTGAAGAGAAACATTTTATCACGGAAATTAATCTCCAGGAAGTAAAATCACGATTTATAAATTAAATATTAAAAATTGTCATTGTCAATTATCATAATAAATAATTATTCTACGTAAAATTGTAGAGAAATACATCAATACTATCACTTTTTGTCGTTCTTACATTCGTTTGTCATTCGTAAATAAAAAGTAAAAAGGTAACACCGAATTCTCCAAGTATACACAAAAGCCAATTTGATTGATAGAATATTTGAATAAAAAAAAAATTCGACTCACCTGCAAATCCACGAGGTTCTGTCCTTTCAAATGCGTTGGCGATGAGCAAAGCGTGTTTTGTCCAAGCCGGGAGAAAGTTTTTAGCTTTCGTGAAAGCCACATCAAGTGGCAGTCACACATGAACGAATTATCGGACAGCTTCAGGGTGCGGAGATGCGCGAGCCCGGTGAAAATGTCCTTCCCGAGCGTCGTCAGCTTGTTATTGTTGAGCGTCCTGTTCAACGCGAGAGAGTTGACAAAAAAAGTACAATAGTTTCAGTGGAGAGGGGCAATTTTTTTCTTTTTTTTTGACATTCTGGTATATATATAAGCTATACTCACAGGATTTCCAATTCCTTTAGCTCGCGCATGGCCGCTTCGTCGATGCAGCTTAGCACGTTGTTGTCTAACAATCTGTGTCAAGTATTATTTTTTTTAGTTTGCTATACGAGAGTGACTGCTCGAGGAACAAAATACTGTTTGTTTCAAAAGAGGTGGGTTAAGTGTCAATCCTCTACGGAAATGAATTTTTGATAGGTGTTTGCTGAGAATATTATGAACTGGATAAACTGGTTATTGCATATCTTTTTTTTTTTCAATTTTTCATATATTACTTTTTTCTTTTTAGTCAAGTGGGTAAAATTTAATTGATTGTAAATAATACTTATATTTATGATTATTAGTTTAAACAGTTACTTTATACGAAATTGTGGTTTTTCAAGAAAATAAGTAAACGAAATTTATTAAAAGTATGATGTATTCACCAATTATATAAAATCATATATTTAAATTCATATTCAAACGTAATTTAATTTTTATTCGTCTATACTCCTGCCATAAATTTAACCATTGTTTATGATTAACGTGTTGATCAAATGGGAGGCTATTTGGTTAATATTCAATATATTAAAATATCTCTTTAACTATGGTTATATGTTCAATTATCAATATTATAATACGTTTATGTTAAAAAATATTAAATATTTATCTTTTACAACGAAATAATAATAATATGGTGTTTAAGTATCAAAATTAACTAATGAAGTGCTAATTATCCGTTAACATTTCTAGCAGGGGTAGATAAGATTTTCTTCCTAATTACAAATACTTTGCTTTCATTGGAAGGATTTATCCGTTGAATGTCAATTATTTCGCTGTACAAGAGATTTTTATCGGTTTTGACTTATAAATAAGAATTATTTTCCAACTATTTTAATATACAAATCGAATTAACTAATAAATAAATAATTGATTATATAAATATATATAAAATATAATTCATTGTAACAAAATCTTACACAATAGAAAGCGCAAATAGTTTTTTATAGAAATTGAATAGAAAAATGAATTAAAATTCTATTTTGTAATTAAATTGTATTTACACAATACACAATCGTTTTTTATTCACTATGAAATGATTGCGAAATGAATCCTCCTCTCCTTAAAAAGATTATTCTATTTAAAAAAGTAAAGTTTGTAGCACTTTATAGCCAATGGGTATCAATTGATTATGCCACTCGACACTTGTTACCGATTTCACATTAACGAGGTTGTCGATACACGACATCGCAACGTAAATCCTTTCAATGTAATTTATTGTTCAATCAACGTATACCGAGAAATAAAATTGTATCAATTTTTTTAATACACTTTTCTATATCGTTCGTTTTCATTTTTAGTTTTTTATATTTTTTTTCGTTAACTCTGGTTGATGAAAATGATACTTTAAATTCTATAACATGTAACTTGATCTATAAATTCAATTCACTGAACTTTTACTGTATTTTTAATAAATGTAATCTTCCTCGTTCTCTTTATTTCTTGATATACGTTTACTTTTTTATTAATTTATTGACAGTAAATAAATCTTACAAATGCTTCAGCGATGCAATACCCCTTAGCGTTTTCGGTCCGACCATTGCGATTTGATTATGACTGAGATCTCTGAAAAATTAAAAATTAATTTTTTATTAATTACTGAAAGAGACGTTAAATTTTTTCGAAAATAGCAGTATCTATCTTATCAAATACGAATGAGATAATAATTTTTTTGGTATGTCTACATGAAATACTTAAAAAAGATTGAACTTTGATATATGTATATATATATTAATAACAAATTTTGGTAACTAATTATACGAGATAAATCAGATAACTCAAAGTTAAGCTTAAGAGAAATAAAACTGCATTTTTGTTTGAATACTTACAATCGCTTCAGGTTCATCATATTACTGAAGAGAAGATCGGGCAAAAAACGAATGTGATTGTTATTCAATCTGAGTTTCTCAACGCTGACCAAATCTTGGAATGCTCCTCGTTCGATGGTGTGTATTTGATTGTTGGACAGTTGTCTACGAAAAAGCGATGAAAATTATTCGTAAATTTCCATACGTCACTCGCACATGACGGTAAACTTATTATTTTTTTTGTTCATCGCTCCCTTTTTTCTTCGTCGTTGTCCCTTTTCTCGCTATTTCGAAAAAGTTAAACGAGTCTAACTTGGTTGAGAGCTGATTAAACTCGATTTACATAAGTTGATTAAACTTTTTTTCTGTTGGGTGAAAAAGTCGACTGAGTGTCGTGTGATTGAATAATATGAGAACTTGATTTATGACAGAAAGTATATACCTATAGCAACGAGTTTGAACTACGTTATAACTTATTTAATGTGTAATTTAATTTTTAATTCGACTTTCTATTAACTCGTCCTTTTAGTTAGCCAAGCTTCTTTATCCTTAGAGCGTTGATTAAATGCGCGATCATTCACGGATTCTTAGTTAAGCTAAGAAAGCGGTATTATTTCAACTTTTGTTTACGAAGGCACCTCCCTATTTATTTTTAATATTTAAATTTACAAGTTCAAATTCTAATTTTTCTTATCGCAAATTAACACACTTTCCACATTACTTTTAGTAGCAACTTATAATGATTCTCAATTACAATTTATAACATTTAGTACATGGAAAAATATTTGACAGAACAAAATGCAAAGTTGGGTGAAATTCAAGGCGACCTTCATACACTCGTATATAAAATTAAAAACAAAGGTAATTGACCGAGAAATGAAAATTTCTCTGTGACCCAAGGGCAAAAACGTGAAATTGCAAAAGTTCACCGATAAAGCGGCAGCGTAAAAAGCGCGCGAATTTTAATTTCGAGTTTCGCGCGCGCCTGCGTCGAAAAAAAGTTTAAGCGCCGTATAGCAACGTACTTAATCAAGCTCCTACAAAAGCTCGCCCGACGGGCACACAACATACCGATACGCGCCACTTAACGCTTTTGACAAACTACACCCACCGGAAATGGACACGTACTCGTTGTGAGCGCTCGATTTTAATTAAATATAGCGGGAAAATCTTGCCGGAGGCTTAACGTATCACCGGCACGTATATTCGACCGATCTCGTTGCGCGCATTGCTCCTGTACCATTTTTCTAAGATGTTATTTCAAATCGTACGGAGGATTTCCGATATGTTTCGTGGTCGATTTATATATTGAAAAATGACTGGAAATTTATTTTATTATATATAACCTATATATATATATATGTGTATATATATATATATACACATATACACACTTGTATATGTATATTCACATATAGGTCATTTATGTGTATATGTAGGTTGCAGCAAATATTGCAATTTATCTCCGATGTAATTTTCATAAATTTTTCATTTTTGCGTGAAATAACATAAAAAGTTCTTTATAATATATTTTTAAAAAAATATTAAGACTATGCGTCCTAAAATAATTCTATACTATAATCTTCTTTTCCTCGGAATTTGTCACATGGTTGATTAAATTTTGTTGCACATACTTATTAGTATTTTAGTTTATTTTTTACTTTATTTATAATTTATATTGATATTAACGCTTACGCGTATTTAATTTCTTTTAGGATTTTCTAAATCCAATTGTAAAATCGTCTTACGCGAGGTGATTAAAACTTATTTATTAAAGTATAATAACCCACTTTAATTTACAAAAAAAACGCTTGAATTTATACAAATTTACAAAAATTTTGTTTAATCAACGAATATTTATTGTAAATAATAAATTATTTTGAACTAATAAAATATTAATTTTCCTTGTAAACTACTTAAATGAAATAAATGAATATATCTATATATATGCTAACATCAAAACATTTATGTATCCGTAAATGTTAAATAATTTTCTTTGATTCGAATAAATGTTGATATGTCGTTACATTTGTCACCGTCGTTGAGTATTACATGCAGTTCATTTCTTTCGTTCGTATGAATTTCATCTACTCCTTGCTACTAAAACTTTGAATTTATTTTTACACAAGCAGTAGAAGATATTTTCTACTCCGATGCATAATATAACACGTGTATCTATCTATTTATATACAGGTGTACATATACATCAAATAAATATTTTTACAATTACACGAAAGAAGATGAGATACTTTAATTTACGTACGAATGTCAGAAATATCTAGATGTTATCAAGAAAATATATTTTTATCAATTATCCGTTGGAAAAATGAATGATTTTACCCGGCATAAATTATCGAACTCAAAGATGAAAGAAACTTTCAAGACGATATATTTTTTTCTTCAACACGATATACAAAAGAGCCAAACAGAAGTTTCATTAACATGGGATACAAGCGGATTTACCGTGTAAAACTCGTCTCCTTGAAGCTCGGATAAACATCCTAAAGCTCACTCCCCTAAAGCTTAAATAAAAAGGATTTCAGATGGAAACGAAAAATGCAAAAATCATCCCTTCGCGCTAGTCGACTAGGATTTTTTGGTATATGTCTCGAGTAAGAAAAATCACCTCGGTAAAGAGCTTTGACACTTGAAAGCTCGTTGGCCACTTCTCAACTTGGCCGCAGTGTAAATTCAAAGCTAGAGAGATAAAGATAGAGAGTGAGGGTAGTACGGGCCTTCGTTACTTATTTTTAATTCAATTATTTTGCTCTTTGACATCACCCGATCGGTCGCCCAAGAAATTGCACATGAACGTCATTGCACCTCGTAAAAGCATCGAGCGAGTGACTTCAAAGGTGGAGCGATATACTTCTCTCACGCTTTAAACGCATCTACTTTTCCTATATATATGTCTATTTCCGTATAAAGGTAGTCGTCGTGCTATCGTGCCTTCGGCTCCCGACAGTAATTTTCGGATGGACCGATATATTTGAAAATGCCGTTGCGACCTTACATTTTCATCATTTAGTTTGACACTTTTAGTTATAAAAACGTAAATATTTTTCATTTTAATCGGAATGTATCAAATCGTTTATAGTTATAATTTTACAGTATACGTAAATATCGTTTAGATACTACACATATATAAACAGGAAAAACATTGCTTTGAAAATGTTAAATAATTTTATAAAGATCTATTATTGAGGTCAAATATATTTTTAAAAAAATTATGTATGCACACAGTTATGTTCTTCATATAGCAATTGATTAGTTGATTCTTACTCAATAATTATTTTAATATAACATAAGTTAGTCATACGTAATGCGTATGTTATTTTTATGAGATTACTTATTGAAATAGTGAAAAATTATATTTATGATAAAATTCAATTATAAAGTAATGTGGAAATGTTTGTCAAGTGCACACAATAAATTTATTTTATGAAAAGTCTGGAATACTTAGTTAAATATTACGAATAAAGACCCAGTTTAGTATCATTTTTAATTAGACGCCACTTCAGACATCATAATAGGCTACCCGCATTCAAAAAACATTTTTTATAAAGCAAGATATTCAACGAAATTTTACTTTTATTAAAAAGTTTTAGCGAAGCTACTGGTGAAGTAGCACGAAAAAAAAGTAGACACAAAAACGACAAGTCAAAGGTTTATATTCAGAAAAGACGTTATAGGCTAATTAAAATCATGACAATAATTTCTCGTTTGTAAGGTTTCATTCTATATTTTCCAAAATAGCAAGCTCTGATATTTTCACGTAACAAAAACCGATACCCGTTAACAGATCAATAACTAAATTAGTAACAAAATTTCCAAAATAATTTTACTTTTTATTAAATGATTGGAAATAAGATATCGACTAAACAAGTAATTTTATTAGAATTTTAAATAAAGAATGTGTCTTGAATAATAATAAGCAATTAATAATACAATCATATTATTAGACTGTAAATAAGGAAACCTCTTAAAAAATCAAGTCAAATTTCTACACACATTACATTCTTATTCAATTCTATTAAAATAAGTTTTAAATAAGGACTATCTATTTTGCCACTTATTAGATGTAAATATCAGAGATGTTTAAAATCAACCCTCATATTATTTTAACACATCGAATTAACCAGCGAGTTACGTAAAGAGAAATACAACAACGATTCGTAAGTGTTTCGAAGAAAACTAGTTATGCAACCAAGTTTCCAAACTTGAGTCTTACTATACCAGCGTATTTAACATTCACAGCATTGCGTAGAAATTTTAATAATTTTAATTGACCCATTAATAACGTAGGGAACAACGATGCGAATATTTGTATATTAGTTTTCATTTTCATTTTTTTTTTCAAGTACAACCAACTCCTATGCCATTAAGAAATACGTATATCTCTTAATTAATAAATAAGAGAGCGCTAAAGTTAGATAAAATTACTAGTATTTTATAAATTGCAAAAATTACTTTTATATAAATTGTGAATAAATGCAATAGGACGATAAATATTATATATATTTTAGCTTAATAATTTTAATATTATTAAAAAGCGTTACACTTACAGTAATCGAAGCGTTGCCATATCCTCGAAGTCCGTTTTAAATATAACGGAGATGTTGTTGCCTTGTAGATCTCTAAAACATAAAAAAATGTTTGCCATTAATGTTTTTATTCCTGAAAAATGTGTAACTATTAACACGATAGTCTCCAAAAAACTTGTTAATTAAATTCTTTCGGTCTTGGTACTAAATACCGAATTAACCTCCTCAATCACGGTAATTACACTCGCCAGCACGCACGCTCAAAGGGAATATTTAATAGAATAAGACACACGTCCACAAGAGTACATTAATCAATTAAGTCTATATGGACGAGTATTTCTATCTCGCTCCCTTTCTCACTCGCTCGCTCACTTACTCACACATTTTCTCTCTCTCTCTCTCTCTCTCTCTCCCTCTCTCTCTCCCTCTCTTTTGTACGTCTCATTAAAAAATGGTGGGCCGAAGCTTCATCAAAAACTTGTAATCGCCTCTAATTTATTAACAATCTGAAGTTGAAATTCTCAGGCGGAAAGGGAAAACAAAACGGCGCAGAGAGCTAACTGCTCATTAAAAGCGCGCGTACCGGGAGGAAAAAAGAGGACTTGTTTCGCTGGTTGCTACGAAGCACACGGGGAAAAAAAATTATTTATACACCCCGATGATCGTAAAGCGGAACCTCGAGTATTTTTCCTCTCGCGAGGGTAGAAGAATCAGACTGGGAAGGAAAAGAGAAGGAAAGAAAAAGAAAAAAACTGCTCCCAGAGTGTAAAAATATTTGTCTGGGAGTTGTCTGGATTATGTCCGGCTAATAAAATCTTTGCAGCTCTCGTGTGGTGAATATTCCAAGGTTTCTCCTCTCCTATTTTTTTGACAAATGGATTATATTAATAAAATTAATTGTTTTACTACAACGAAACTGTGTAATTAAAATATACTTTTATTATTAATTTTAAATGCGTGTAATTTCTTCATAAAGTATTTTGCTTTAATAAAATAAAGGGTGTTAATGTTAGTTTTTGCGAATGGAGCGATAAAACCTCTTCATTTTCATTAAAATTTAATTAAGCCGCGATAAAAATTAAAAAAAAAATGTGTAACAAACTTTAGAATACAGTAGAGCAATTTTTATGATTTTAAGAGTCTATTATTGCATTCATTATAAATACGGTTATACTTTCGTGAATAGTTATGATATTATTGTTATTTTATTTTGTAAGCTGTGTTGCAAGTCAAACTATAAAAAAACGTTGCTAAATAATTTCAACAAAATTTTATTTTTAGTTTACGTATACATAACCACTAAACTATCGACTAAGCTCATATTACAAAATTTAATGAAATCGATTTAGTTGGCATAAAAGTCGATAGTTTAAAATTTTTAAGAGATGCGAATAATTAGAATTTTTTTAAACTTGAAAATCTGTTTTATCGCGCTCAGCATAAAAACAATAAGAAAAATGTCTCTAATCATAAAGTTCTCGTTTTGAATTACTTTCAGTTTCTTATACGTAAATAATTATAAATAACCATGAGCTACTGTATTGGTTTGGCAAAAAAAGGAAAAGTAAAATTGATCAACGATTGAGGAACGATAGATCGCATATTTGTCTACATCAAACATATAATCTATTAATTCACGCTGATAGTACTCGCGTGTCAACAAAATTAGAATTCGAACATTTATATTCCTTCACCTTTCTCAAATATATGTTTGACGAGTAACTGAAAAAAGAATTAGAATTTGCGTAGGCGAATTAACTCGAATGATGTAGCATTCTTCGGTTTTCTACAATTTTGTTTACCTCGTTCGCGTCGACGAGAAGAGGAAGAAGAAAAAAAATGGTCGAGTGGTCTGACAGTGGGGTTTTTACGTTGGCTTATTGATTCTGCAGCTGAGTAAAATTCGCATATGTAAACCTCCAAGTTATTTAATTAACGTTAATGAGAAAATACCAAAAATTTTCAAGTATCTTCTATATACGATTGTTATTAAAGTCGTCTAACTTTTATTATTACCGTCGTTTTCATTATAAATTTCAAAAGTTGTAAATTTATTTGAAAAGCCCGCGTTCTTATTACTCAATGTTTCGTTATGCTAATTTACGATGGTGCAAGTTTTGAAATTTATAGATGTGCAAATTAATATCGTCCCATTATAAAATTTAATATTATTAAAAATACGTTTATTTGCTTTTTTAATCCTCTAACTTTATTATATCTATATTTTTATAATTTCTTTATCTTATATATTTATATAATAATTAATTTTATCAATTTGAGCGTGGAATCATTATATACAATATTTGTAGATATCATTTCAATCATAATATTGTAATTTAAATTGTTATCAGCTCCCGAGTAATCTATATAAACCTGTAATTAACTTTATTTAACTAAAAAATTAATATAATTAATTTCGTTGATTTGGAAATGTAGAATTTATTTATTTAGTTATAATTTCGATATCACAAATTTATTTACTTTCGTAAATTTACATGTTTTTACACGATATTTAATTGTGATATTCTATAATTCGAAGGTAATATATGTTGTTATATTTATTTCCATTTCGTGTATTTATAAGGAAATAACTGTATTGCTCATCCACATATGTAAAATTTCATTGTTTCCATAATTAATGTGTTTTAATCAAATTATACCATGCAGAGCTTAAACATTTAAACAATGTGTATACAATAATGTGTATCTCATACACACATTACTCGAAACTTTACAACTAATTAATATTTTAACAATTCCTTATTTATAAAGTATAATGTGCACGCGTATGAGAGAAAAAAATGTAGGAGCAAAGTGGATGTCAATTTTATTTATTGCGACGTAATCTCTTTAGTAAGTATAATGTATACACTTTAAACTTTTAAAAATAAAATGCCACGCTATCGTTGAACAGTAGAGAAGGTATTGATTTAAAGTGTGGATGTATTAAAATTCAAAGTACGTAAACTAATTGATCGTGCACGTTTCGATGTTTACACTTAAATTCGCGGTGATGTACAATCAATCATTTATCTAAAATTTCAATGCTCCGCATTTTTTCGACTTTTTTTTTATAGCAGACGTCAATTTGAATCGACGCGTACATGCCAAAGTCTTTAAAAGTCAATGAGGGATGTAAATTGACGGTTTCACAAGTTTAACATTGGTATATGTATCGGCAGAATTTTTGTTACATTGCAGTATATAAGGTGTATAAACGCAACGACTAAATTATTTTAAAAAATTACATTCTTGTCCGTGTTAGAAATTATGAATCATCGTACATGAAAAAGAATTCCTTAAAAGAAAGTAACAGAACAAACAGCATTAAAGAAAAACATCTAAACAAGTTACGCATGATAATCATCTTATCCTACAGTTTAAAATCCTGTATGACTTAAAAGAAACTACAAAATCTTTCGATCGATAATTTAATAATTGCATTTGAGGAAATTTTTTTTTTAATAATATAAGTTTTAAATAGATTCTCTAAAATTTCCATAATTCACAAGTCTGGAATTTAATAGTTTAACCGACAGCAAAAAGGAAGAAGAACCGAATGTACTTATATAAACGCATACGCATGACAATCGTTGAACGTTTGTCATTCGGGGCGTGGCTGCGCGCCACCGACGCCGCCGTTGGGGGCGGCTTCCAAAATCAATTTTAAGTACGTCGCCGACGCCGGAGACGCGATTATTCCTGGCACGTCTTTTTTTCCGTACAACGCGCACCCCCGCGCGCCGCCTTTGTCTTTCTCTTTCTCTCGTCCGTGGAAATCGAACGGTGTACAACCGTGATTGATGATTCGAGTCGAGGATCTTCTACTTGGCTTTTCGGCTGTTCATTTGCTTATATCCTACTCTTGCGGAATTAATGAGCCTGTACTTTGTGTGAACGTGTGTTTCTCTTTTTTTTCAGACGCTGATTAATGAATTAAAGGGATTCATATTCTCAGGAAATTTTTGTAGTTCTCTGGTGGTGATGCTTATTTATGAGGAAATATTTGAAGCTTTTTAGTATACACTATACCTGGAAATTGGGTTATTTAAGGTGGCTTATGTTGATGTTTTGGGGCTTCGTAGGGCATGCACTGAAACTGATGTATTTGACGTTAGCCTAGGCGGATGAATACACTTTAATTTGACGGGAATATTAAAATTCGTTGGCTTAAACGTTCATAGAGCAAATTTTGAACGTCGTTTGTAAACGTTTTATAAATACGTTAAACTTCTTTTAATATTAATATTAACAATTATAATTATTTATTCAATTGTTAAACAGTGATTTTTTATCCTTGTTATGTAGAAAAATTAATTTCTATTGTATTTACATTTAACCCTTTGAGTTACGATTTTATTTGCCTAAGAATCATAAAATTCATCTGCTAAAGATTAAAGGAAATTAAATTTAGAACTTTATTGCATACTCATATACATTTTAAGACCATTTACTGAAGTAAATAATCAGCTAAAGTGACTGTACAATAATGTACATTTTTACAATAATTAATTATTGTAAGTATAAATCAGATCATACTTGTACTTTGTTCTACAAACATTCATTTGATACGATATAATATCTCTTATGGAAGTATGTCAAAATTAAACAACTAATAAACTGTATAATAATATGTTAAATTATTAAAAGCATCTTAATTATTTTGTAAAATTTTATCTTATATTTACCAGACAATTGAAATAAAGTGTTTAAAGTAAATTTATTCCAATCTTTATATCTGATTGTAATAATTTAAAAAGTTTTCAACCAACTTATAATTTGTAATTTATTACTCTATGATCAGGTTCATTAAAGATTGGATACTAATGGGTTTAAAAACAGATTGCATCTCGATAACTTTAAAATTTCTATAAATGTGTTTTAATTGACAACCAACCATTTTTATGAATCGTCAGGATAAAATTTTCTGCAACATATTGAATTACAAAGACTCATTTAAGAATTTGTCTCAACTAATTGAGAATTGATGCTTCTTACAATTTAAAAAAATTTTAAAGTAAAAAGAAATGTTCATCATGGACTCTTGGAGAACTTTACAATCTCGAATTCTTCGTTAAGGGCCTAATGAGTTTAATGTCAGTGTGATTGTGATTAATACCAACATTGAGTGACAAGGCTTCGTTTTTTTTATCGTCACGTCGACAACTGTTTAGTTCGTTATGTATTTTTTGTCAGAAATTTTTTAGCAATTTCCCTAAAAGCTGTGTATATGATTATCTACGTTCAAAAAACTCATGATGAATTGAATATACGTTATCATTATTTTCCTCTTAGAATAGGTACGTAGAAAAATTTTTCATTCTCGCTTCGAGTTTTCTCGGATGTTGCAAACGCAGACGTTTTCCTCTCTTATGTACGTATGAAAGAGTTCAAATGACAAAAATGAGCGATGCGCAAATAGCAGAAAAATTCTTTATAAAAAAACGTAACTCGCTGACTTTACCAGTTTTATACGGGAATAATTTTTTTTATTTTTTTTTTCGTGTTAGAAAAATAATAAAATAAAAGTTTCTATTTTTTATGGGTTGTGTATAGTAGATACATAAAATTTTTATGCGTTGTAATTTTCAAACATGAATTTGCTAAATGATATTTAGTTATTTTTGAAATATTTTTAGGGGATTGTTGTTATATTTGATAGAAATTATTTCTCTTTAAATTTTAAAAAAAACATAATTTGCAAAAATTTTTTTATTTAACGTAAACATTGAAGTTTTCTATAGTATAGTTATTTTCATTATGATCCTATATTATTTCGTGAAATTGAAAGACGTAGATCTTTTTTTTGTTTACATCAATTATGTCATAATATTCGATCGATAAACTTATAAGTGTATTTTTGCCTTCCGAGTGACTATCTTTAGTAACTTCCTTTAATATCAACATTATCGATAATTGCTTCTTCGCCGTATAAAATTTCATTCTATGACAATGTATGGTAATGTTCAAATATATAATGTATATCAATATAATCTGATATTGAAAGAAGAGAAATTAAGAGAAGAAAAAGCAAAAAATGATTATAATATGTAATAAAAGTCAGGTACAAATTACACTAAAACTGTTCGACCAAAAATCTTGAAGAATTTCTAATATTAAAGGCTTTGCACTCCTCTAAAAAATGCGAAGGGTCCTAATATACCCTCTCGTTTCCCCCGAAAGAATACAGACAGCTTCTAATTCTCTAGATGCGAAAGGGTTTAAAGTGGGCAAAAATGTGAGCGACGTTGTATAGGCCTCTCTTCCTACTACCCACTTTTCTCCTCGACAACATACGGTTGAGCATCTGACTAAGCGTTTGATAAAAGTAATTGAAATATCGATCGGTCTTGGTTGAACTACGATCGAGCACCTGGTCCTTACACGAGTGAGATTCGCGACGCTGCAAAATCGCCGTCGCCGCGCGTTAAATTTCGCGCCTCCCGGAGAATATTTACGGCTACCGCGGCGGTAATTGATTTACGTCGTTAGATGAACCCAGGAAGAGGAGAAGAACGGAGGGTAATTGAGGAGCCGCGTTTAAAGGTTGCGGCGCATAAATTATGCCGAGTGCAACTGGGTGCCGAAAAGGATTGCACACCGCTTGATTTACGAGCATGTATACGTGAATTTATAACGAGGATTCGTTTATAGTTTTTTTTAATATGTGCGTGTATCTGTCTATGTGGTGTGCGCGCGCGGGTGCGTGTATTGCCGGTGTCTCTTTGTACGCGTATTTTTGCGTAAATCCGGTTATACGTAAAGGTAAATAAATAATATAAATGTTGCCGAGCGTATTTAGCGTTGGGATATACATCCTTTGTTTGGTGAAATTCATTGTTCAGAGCTACCGATGCATCAGTTGAAATGTTTTTTTCAATTGTAGGAAATATTATTCTTTTTTTTAATGTAATATTTTTTTTATAAAATTTATTGTATGTGTGGTTTACGGAATATAATTTCATTATCCTTTTTTAGTTGAGACTGTATATTTCCTTAAAATACATACAGTGGTGTATTTGATTCGCGCAGTTTAATTTATTTCGCTTGTTTAAATAGTAAAAAATAAAAATATAATACTTATTTTATAAGATATCAGAATTCGATTCAAATTAAAAAATTTTGGTAAAATATTTTGGGATCGAAAGTACCAAACTAATTTTTACCAATCAAACGATTAGAAACATGCTTGTGCGATAATATTAATTTTAGGTTGGAAACTTAGCACGCAAATTTAAATGTTATATTATACGGATTGAGATGTACATTCGCAACGGTATACTTTTCACATCTGACGTAGTTATAACAATACCTGGAATTAGCTGTATATAGTAATTTATAAATTCAAATTGATTACCTTAATTCCACGTATACTAACCATTTTTGACCTACTATAAAAATGCCCACATTCTTTTCTAGTTTTTTTTTTTAGTTTTTTGTAACTACAAGTGTATGTGTAGTTTTTACCAGGTGTATTTATTCGAGTCTTAAAATAATTTTGAAGTTAGGACTTTGTCACAAAATGAAAGTATTAGTCAAAACGTATAATATAATTTTTAATTTACTATTAATTATTAATATTAGTGTGACTATAGACACTATATCAAAAGAAAATAAGTTAACCAAAGTATTGAAAACTGTGTTATTAAAAATCATCGATCATTAATAGAATATACGTGTTGTTGGGTGTTGTATAATATTCATTTAGTCCACGTAAGCAAATGCATGTATATACAAGCACAAAATGTAATAACACTATATGTAAAGAGTTATCGATTTAACCCTCCTATACGACATATAGAGTTTTAGTATTAAAAATTAACATTTCGCTATAGTCAACCATAGTTTTGCATTTGTATTCCGTAACGCAGATACAATATGTATTTTTCTTTTACTGCTCTACTTACGTTATTGCATATTCAGAAAAGCAACGAGGAAATCTATCGAAAATAAATAAATTCGTGTCGTGTGAGCAGTATACGTACTTTTAAAATTAAAATACGAATTATGTATACGATTGATTCGAGTAAACTTTTAAAACATACCTATAGATACAACTATAGTTTTAAGAATATATAGGAATTAAACTCGGGAAGGACCACGCGAATATTAAATTTAACGGGTATACCCATTGTAGATTTAAGGCATTACGGGTACAATGTGAAAAGTTAAATGCAAATTGCTCCGAGCTGAGTTTGACCAATTAGCCAGCAATAAATTAAATTAAACGTTGTACTTAGCAAATAGACCACTTTTTCACCGCTTTCACCGCTTTGCACCAAGTTTATTTCATACAATTAGCTCCAAATTTACCATACTGTTACACCGATAGGAAATGACTATTGCGAAAAAGTTGTTGATATATCTGTGATATACTTTACTGAACCTATCTTTTTTATAATTAGTTTATTAGTATTCATTTGTTTATTTGCATATTAAGTTAATTCAATTAGAATTTTATGCGGAACCGATTTTGGCAGATACATATTGGAACAAATACAATTATTTATATCCACAGAAAATGAATTGTTTAGATATATATATACATAAATATAATTAATTGCTCAAACAAATACCAATTAAATAATTTTCAGTCCTTTAATTATACCCAATCCTCTACCTCATTTCAATTCGATAATTAAATTTTTAAAAAACATCACCTGAAATAACATAATTGTCTATCTGTGTGTGTGTAATCTTTTTAAAGATTTAATTATCGAATTGAGATGGGATAAAGGATTGAGTATAATTGAAGAATTGAAAATTGTACAATTAGTATATACGCTTGAGTAATTAATTTATTTACCGAATAAACTATATTTAACTTTATAATTATGTCGACAGATATCAATATAAGGATAAAAGAAAAAATATATATAAATGATTTAAATGATATAATGATGAATTTTTAAAATTGTAATGATTTAATGAAAGGCATATATAGGTAAAATTTAAAAAAGATGCTCACTTAATTTCATAAACACTTTCGCAATTTATTAAATATCTATATAGTGTAAAAAACGTTAGAAAAACTATATAAATAATTATATAATTGAATTTAATTTCGAAAGATTAATTGATGTTGCTCAGTAAGATAATGAACATTTAATTGTCACTAACATCATTCGTCATCCTCATCAGATTGTATCGTTCATAAATATGTGTACGCATACAATCGTGATATGTTGACTATAATGTTTAATAAACAACAGAAGGATGCACAAATTTAGGTAATATTCCGAATCCCAACGACGCGAATATTAACATTGCTGCAATATATATTAAAATAAATAACGAACGAAAGATTAACTTTGTAAAAACAGTTCTTTTATGTAGAACTTTTATCCTTCTCCCACGCTATAGACCTATCGCGCGCAAAAATCTTGTCAAAAAATTAAACCCCCTGAAAATAAGAAAAAAAAGGAAAATCGCGCAACCGCGTCGAATCTGCAGAAATAAAAAATCCGTTTCTTCCGCTCTCTCGGCACATCGACAAACAATAGAGCGTGTAGGGGGAGGGAATCGCATATCGGCATTATCGCGCGTGTGTCCGAGAGCTCGTCTACACCGCTAATCCCTCGGCCAACAATAGGCTATACGCGTAGGCAACCATACAAAAGAATTCGCGAGCATGAATACTCGTGTGTGTGTGTGTGTGTGTGTGTGTGTGTGTGTGTGTGTGTGTTTTCACGTGTATATATACGTGTGAATATATGTATATTATGAGAAAGAGAGAGAGAGAGAGAGAGAGAGAGAGAGATTGTCTCGAAGGCGGGAATTGAAGAATCATCTAATCCTCGAGAGATGGAGAGATTCGACATATGCCGAGAGCACATGAGGGTGGTCGTAATACATACACACGCTCACACACACGTACACAGAGACACACACACCCGAGGGTGCGAGGTACCGTCGCAAATTGCATTTAATTGTACGACGATTTTATGCTGGCGCGTGTCGATATACAGATCTCTTGGTATTATTTTTTGGGTGGGATATTGTAATCGAAACGTCATGTGGTGTATATTATTGGATGTTACGTGTGTAGATATGGATATTGAGAGAATTGCGTAAGAATAAATGGTGTATGGTATTATATATGAAATGTGTTGAAGTAAACGCGTGTATACCAATGTACGGTACGATACGTTCGTGTTACGGTATTATCGATTTAAATTTTATATTTACATAATTTAGCAATTTTAATGAAAGTAGCATTAGGAAACTTAGCGTTAAGTAAAATATTGTATTAGCGCCTGCTGCTATATCTTTAATATATTATAAAGAGTAAATATTGAATATTGTTAACTATGTATCTTTCCTTATTTCATAAAATATATAAATAAATTTTATATTTTTACATAACTGGTTTTGTCATCTACATAAATAAATTATCTGAACATTTTATTTTAATTTTAACGAAATTTCTTAATACTAATTAAACAGCGGCTATAAATAATTGTATTTTGAAATTATAAGAAAATGCTAAGTTTATTTTAGTGGATCGTTAATGTCAACTCTTTTTATTGAATTTTATAATTTTATTATTTATAAATCTCAATTATTCAACGAGAATTCAACCTATTTTTGTTTATTAACAAAGTGTATATCAATATATAATTCATCGTTTAAACTCTACAAATAATCCGTGTATAATTTTTTTATTTCCGTGATATGAAATCTAATAAGAATATTGTCACGACATAATCGCATTTGAACAAAAACAATATATGCTACACAAACTCGATGATCCTTATATTTTATTGCGTTTTGATAAATCGCGGACGATAAATTCGTCAACATAAAATAACAAAAAAGTTCCATTTTTCATCAGATTTTCCGTGTGGTATTATTAACTCTCATCTCGTCGCAAATGTATTATTTAAAAGGTAAATTTTAAAACCTATATTGTAAAGTAGATCTCAATATAAGAGAAAGAGCCATTTTAAATCTGCAAAAGTGCGGTTTCGAGAAAACAAGGATTTACATCTATATCCTTAAGCGGCTCTGGTATGAGAGCAGGAAGTTTTTTAAATCTAGTCACTTATTACGAGGAGCTTACGAGGAAAATGTAAACGCAAGTAAGGATGTTGCTTTAAAGCTTTGCGCGCCAAGTGGAAATGAAAATTATCGTTCGTGCTAAAAAGAAAGAAAAAAAAAACATTTTTTTATTAACTTGTATTCCTTTCTTGAGTGTATATAACTGCAATTTTCGCGGAGAATCGTTTTATATATTTTTCGTTATCTCGTTCGCGTATCAGATTAAACATTTGTTCATGATAAATTTTGACACGTATAACGTTTTAACGAGTTGTGTGTTATTATTATTTTTTTTTTTCATTTTATTTATCGATACATTTTTCAGTGATGACAAAGGTTTATTAACCATTTTAAAATCTTTTTATATATTGTCGGTTTAAGCTTATTTATGTTCTCGTGATAGTGAGAGTACGTTGTTTTAAGATTTTGAAGATTATTTAATAAAATTAAGTGTTCGTGATAAATAATTAGAATCGAATTCTAATTTAAATAATATTCCCTTTCCAGATTTAGATTTTGTGGGTTGAATAAGTATGATTGTATATTTCCAGTATTGAAGGAGATACAGATGTTTCATCTCGAGACTGACGCGTTAATCGTATTTCGTTGTTTTAGGTATTCTAAGACTACTTTTTTCAAATTTGCAAATTTATTTTGTTATAAATAAAAGTACTCTTAAAGAATCAAATGAGTACTCTTAACCGATTTCTGTATTGATTTTTTATGTATTTTAACAGATTTAAATAATAAAATATATATTTTTAAAAATAAAAGAATAAATTTTTCGATTTTGTGTAAATATTTTAAAGGATTCGAATATTAAGAGCAGGCGACAAAAATAAAATGAAGATATAATGGTTCAATAGCAAAAGGGTGTTGATAATTATTAATTTCACCATACGGTCTCGTTTTCTACTTACGTTTCAACATTTAATATACATATGAATGCTCAACTCATCAACATGACAATAATAATCTAAAAAATATTAATATACCAAATGCAATAACACAAACAAAGTTATATACCCTGTAGGAAAAACATTCCAATTTCATCTCCCAGGTCAATACACATCAAGTTTCCTCTTAGGATCACTCAATGCAAAAAAAGCTTAGTAAACCTTCTGTATGTGTATATATAAACGCCGTTGATGCATCGCCACTTGAATGGGGGCGAATTTTCTTCTTCTCTTTCCCTTCCGAGTACGTGCAGGATAGAAAGAGAGCAACATCCTCAGGGGGGGATCGCCTTCGTTCGTTGTGCAACTGGATACGCATGAAAGGCCCGTCATCCACGAAGCAGAATTCATTGTCGGGATTAAGAGGAGCGAGAACGTCTGTGTTTACCCGACGGGCAGTCGAGCGTTGCAGAGAGCTGCTGCTGCCGCTGCCGCTGCTGCTGCTGCTGCTACTGGCCCGCATATATGGGATAGAAAGGGAAAGAGAGAGAGAGAGAGAAAGAGCGAGAATGTGTACACGTGCTGTCGGACCCTCACCTCTCTTTTGCCCTATCCTGACGTTTTATCTTTTCAGAACTGAGAGAGGCTTCGTGACAAATTGGATGCCGACCGGTTAATCCTAATTGCTCCCTTTCAGTCGGTCTATTTTTCATTTAATGTGACGATTCACCATTTCCGGCATATATGTTTTTAACCCTCTTTTTTTGGCTTCATGATCCCACATCGTTTTTAAATTCTTGTTAGGTGACACCTTGGTGTTTGGGTTGCCTCACGCTTTCTGAGACTGTTACTAACATTTTTCGAGGGTGAGAATCTAGGCGACGATCGTCTTGCTTATATAAGGATTACTTATTTAGTCATTTTTCAAAAATCTTGGTTGTATAAGTTGTAGATTAGCTGCCCGTTTAACAGGTATGTGAAACCTAATACAATTATGTGAAAATATTTGAGAATTTGACGATTGTAAACTGAAATATATATGTATAACAAAGGTATATTTAATTTATCATTTCACACCATAATAATTAATAAAAGAAAATTTATTTTAAATATTTATTTAAAATTTTTATTGCGTAGTAATTTCTAAATAAAATTTACAAATTATTAATGATTTAGTTTCCGCGAAATCAATTAAAACCACGTTAAAAATATGTATAAAATTAAAATTCATACTGACAATAAATATTTTCCCGAAAAGAATTTCGAACACGCGATAAGAGTATTTGAAATTCCAATATTACTTTGAAATTTCACGGTGTGAACATTTTTCCGATCGCGAATCACGTGGATGAGCGCATAATACCGATTTCATGTAAATTTAGAAGAGATCACGTTAATACATCGTTGATATCTTTACCTGCGAGATCAAATATGAAAATCCGATGTATCCAGTTACAAATCTGCATAATAATTTTATTATAGTTCTTAAGCGTAAAACACTTGAAAACTTTAAACAAGATTGTAGAAACGGTCGACGATTTCTACAAAAAGTTAAAATTTTTTCATTTTATAAAAAGGAAGAATAAAAGAAAAAAGAGAAGTCAATACTTATGTTTTCACTTGGAGAGAAACTATTCCAACCAAGTTTGCATGCGACGCGTGAAAAATACATATATACACAAGGATATTTGACGTAGAGCCATGTGTACTATTTTCTTTTTGAAAATTGGATAAACTTGAAGAAAAGTAACGGGGAAAGAGAGGAAAAGGAGGGTGTGGGGGTATAAAATGTTGAAATCGAAATAGTTTTATTCAAACGATTCGCTCGCAACACTTTTTACGTAATGCCACGCTTAATTTAACTTTAACAAGGGAGATACTTTTCTATGTATCTGTATGCTTGGAATAAAAAAGAAGTTTGCCGTTACAGTTTGATGTTTCGTCTTGTGGTACACGGTGTCGAGTAATTTAACTTTGTCAAAGAAAAATTGTCTCCTTTATCATTTTTTTTCTTCTACTTTATAAACACCACTTGCTCGATTTAATGAGATATTTAAAAATGCTTACGTAAAAACTTGTCGATAACGCTATTCTCGTTAAATCAAATTTTTTTTAACAATGTGTACTACGCTCTTGACTTGAAGTAGAGTATCAACGTTAGTTTGTTACTAAAGTTAACTAAACTTGCGAAACTCGTACTAACGATTGGCGGCATACTAACGAAAATTTATTTAAATGTTTCTCGAGATATATGTGTGGCAGTTGGTTTCGTGGCGTGATATATCTGAAAAATTAAATTTAATAACTGCTTATTAATTCAACAGTTTACAATTGTTTCGAGCAAATTAAACAAATTTCAATTATATTTCTGTATGTGTATCAAAGAGGTAGTAAAACTTGAAAAATATTTATATGTCTATTTTCGTTTCCTAAAGAATTTTCATTGATTTTTTTACTTTATTATCCTCTACAATGATTTAGAGGAGTGAAATTATATGAGTAGAATTTAAATAAAGTGATATTAGTTAAATAGAAACAATAATAGGTAGTAAATGAAGAAGCAAAGTGCTCATTTTAATCAGCATCGGTTATGCGCATGATTTACATTTTACATCAGTCAGCTCTTGTTTTTTTGTAACATTTACAATAGCCCAGAAAACGATAGTCTATATCGACATACTTATAGATAAACCCGATAAATAATTTAAATGGGTGCTATATCAATATTGATCCAGACATACTTGAATAAAATTTCAATGTAATTCTTAAAATGACTTCAAACGCGACGAATACAATGTTATTTTCTTAAAATGTTTGTCGTATCAATTATTATTAAGAAAATCTTTTCTTGGATTGAATCAATATAAGTATTCAATTTCCAGAAGCATCCCTGTCTTACTTTATTATTTTAATTATGCATTCCAACGAATAAAAAATACCACCGATGACGTGACAGCAGTTGAATCTAAAAAAAAAATAATTTGACGCGGTAGCGGAGTGTAGAATATATAGCGCGGAATTCGCTACAGTTAGTACTTGGATAAAAGGTAATCTTTTTGTCCCGCAAGGTTTGGCCACAAAATTTCTCTTCTTCGCGAGCGATATTCTGTCCAGTGTGAGATGAGATGGAAAACGAAGTGAGAATGGGGTGAAATGAGATTAAATAATAAACGCTTGTAGAAATTCTCGGAGGGCAACATACATTAAAATTGCTAAATCTTGATAAAATAGAATATTTGTAGGATGATTGTATGAAATTCTTGATTAGAATATTTCGCAAACTGGGATGGCGAATTGGTATACAATATGTAAAATTTACCGTGCTTTAGAAATATCGACTGAAACTTTATATTTAAAAATTATGATTTTATATTTGTTAATGTCGAAAAAATGAGTTTTAATTAATCCAATATTTTATTATAATAATATTTAAAATATATATTCTCAACACGATATGTGTCATTTATTATTCAGTCCAAATAACTTAATATATCGAATAACAATATTACTCACCAACGTTATTAATTTAATCGTGTTATATATATATATTAAAAAAAGACAATACTTTAACCTTATCTAGTTATTATTATAACCAAATACGTTAAAATTTGGTGCTAAATATCTAAATTCCCCTGAAATAAATAATAATAATTTGCTTCAAAAATAAATTTAAAAGTATTGGAAATTAAAATTCACAGGATTTTCGTGATAAAGATGTAAGATGTAAAATAGTTATATACGAAAAAGGTAAAAATACGAAACGACATGCAGTAAAAGCAGTTAAACATTTAGCGGTAATCCGGTCGTAAAATTAAATTCGCCCGCGAACGATCGAGAAAATCGATATAGTAAGAGATTTTAAAGTAGTTTGCATGAACGTTAATAAACATAGACAGGCCGATTCCGAGTCATCCCTCCATTTCCATAATACGACGTCTCGAAGTAACATTACGACTTGAGGAACCATATAGTCGAGCAATTTGTATCCCTCTCATAATTACGAAGCCATTAGCAAGGTAGGTTTTACACGGCTACCGATCGGTATCGGGAAATTCTTTTGGTAAACACGAGGAGAGATAAAAAGAGAGACAGAGAGAGAGAGAGAGAGAGAGAGAGTGAAAGGTTTCCACCAATAAAATTTCCAAACTCTACATGCGGCGTCGTCGTTTTATTCTCAGCTCCCTTTTACCGAAAAAGCCATTCCGGACTTATCTTATCGTATATATATGTGTGTGTCTGTGTGTGTCTACATATATATAAATATGTATGTATGTATGTATGTATGTATGTGTATATATATATATATATAAACCCCCTCAAGTTTTCGCCTCTATCGGTTGATTTGTCTCGTGTTTTTAGTGTCTTTCTCCTCTATCTCTTACTTATTTTCCTCGATTTCCCTCTTCAAGGGATTCTTTCCTTTTTTACACTTTTCTCCTTTTTTATATCACCTGCATTTTTCTTATACTTTGTTTTTTTTATTTCTATCTTTGTAAATTTTGCACGATTTTTTCCAAATTCTTCCTCACTCTTTCTTCTTATCAATTTTATTTTTCTGCCAATGCTTTCGATTTGCGGAAGAATTTTAAGTTAAGTAAATTTGTCGATAACAATTCTTACGAATAGGCTGTTAAAAGGCTTTTTTTCTATATCTTGCACCAAAGTGGTTATACTTGGGTATGTTTGTTTATGCGATTCGAATATAGCTTATTGGAAATAACATTTTATGATATTTCAAAAACATTGTTGTACGAATCTGTACAAGTGCGAAATTCTATCCAAATATCAAGTTAGAAATCTAAAAGACTATATACGAAAATCTTTTATGAAAAGATATTGTTAACAATGAACAAATATATGTATATATTAATAATGAACAGTTTTGCATATAATTATAATACGATACAAATGTAAGAATTCCTCAAGAAAAGTTTAACTGTGAAATAAACTAATAATTTAACACTTTAATTTATCCTCTCCAATGCATACTCTATAAATATAATGGAATTCATTTTACATTTGCTTAAAAGGATGCAAACACCTATACATTTAGATGCGTCAAATAATTGATTACAACTCATACGAATATCTCACGAAAGCTCTTTTCCTAAGAAGTAATGTAATAGATATCTGATTAAATTTTCACCAGTAATACCATGAATATTTGATAAATGAAACTGGTCCCATTATTGTTTTTTTTCCCCTTCAAAAGGTAGCCTCTTATCACGCGAAACAAATAATTCAACTATCGTAGCCATAGACATAAATTCGATCACGATAAAACATTAATGTTAACTTTTCCTTTCAATACATACCTATAAACTAAAGGAAAGAAAAAAAATCAACGCACAAGTTGAATAATATACGTACGGATACGTTAACAACATTTTAACACTTGTATCTGAATTTTAAACGCGCAAGGAAATTATGATTGCAGAAGCCAACAACAAAAAATCAAAGGCAATTTTCACGAAGCGATTAGTTGACCTCGATTTCACCGATGTTACCCGAGAAAAAATCGGTTAAGTCAACATATAGATACGATATATTCGCGTTATTACAGATATTAGGCGTTGAATTAGCTTCTACCCGCGTAAACGTTTTCATTATTTCTAATCGGCCATCGGATTATGCAAAGTGCAAAAACGTTAGCCTCTAGTGGAACTTTCTCTTCGCATCCATACAACAGAACAATTACCACGCTGTGAAGGAAGATAGCACTTTGTATGTTATACTTTTCGAGCCTGTCGCAAATTCGCACCGATTGCAAGCGTTGACGCTTGTTATTAGCATTGTTTTTTTTGCAAAATACTGGGTTACTTTCCAACCGTATGGTTTCTGTGAATCGATGAGTAGTTATGGATACTTAGTACCTTGGCGCGGTTTATATATTTTTTTTAATTTCTCGACTCGTATTTTTTTTTACTGTACCTTGTCTATTTTTCCGTTATTAAAGAAAATAATTTAGTTAAGTAATAACCGGAAATCGATCGATATTGTTTTTCGTGTAGTAAAACGGGTTTGCAGAATAAAAGGGCCAATATTTAAGGGAAAAATGTAGTGCAATATATATAAATGAAAATGTGTGAGGAAGCCCCGGTAAAACGTCCATCAACGGTGCATCAGACTGGTCCCCAAAGGTAACGAGGTTACCAACGTGGGCTCTCAACGAAACCCTGTGTCTCTCTCTACGTAAGATCCCGTAACCTAATAGATAGTTGTATATATACTTACAGCTTCTCGGCATGGGTGAGAGTAGCCAGGTTTCCGGGCACCTGGGTAAGACCTCGATGAGCGCAATCGAGTTCCTGGCCACCACAGTTACATGCCCAAGGACATCTCACCCCGTTGCGATTACCGATCGTCCCGACTAGGGTATCGAGTCCAGATCCGTCGATCGGAGCATTGTGGCAGCCTACTTGGGCGGCTCCCAAGGCAAAGATCGCCAAGAATACGAGCCTCGCCATCTTTCTTCAGTCTTCGGAGAGTTTCTCCGCGGGGGTTCCTCTCTGCTTCTGCAACATAACATCGTCACATTTTTTAGGTACAACGTTTATATCAATTTACGGCGCGATATTTCCTTCTCCTTTTTCGCTCTCTCTCTCCCTCTCTCTCTTATTTTTATTTTTTCGACGATGGCGAATTAACGGTTCGTTCATGTCTGCTTGGAAATGTACGCCTGGTGAGAAATGGTTGGAGAAAGGTAACTTTTATCCTTCCGAGTGTATATACTACTCGTTTACGAGGTTAATGTTTGACTCATCGTTACTATGGTAGACATTTTATCAAGAATTATATATAAGCTGTTAATGGGTTTTTACGGTGATCCACATAGTTTCAAAATAGAAATAAGACCTTCGGATATTTACTTAGCATTCTTCTATGCCCACCTGATGCTTATCGTGCATCTTTATTTTTGAATCCTTAGAAATTCCTAGTAAATAATACATTTTATCAATTTGGTCAAAGATTTTTTTAACAAATTTTACGTTTCTCTAAGCGTATTGGTTGATTAACTTTCTAAGGCATTTAGGTCATCTTGGAGCAAATAGTAATCTATGTGTTCACATCTGTACTCCGATTTATGTAACTCATCTAATTAAAGTGAAATTCAGTTAGTTCAATTTTGGAATCAGTTTTAGTCTAAACTTAAATTTATTTAGAAAATACAAATTTGCGAATGATTTGCTTACCTGTATGCAATATGCCTAATTTTGCGTAAATTAATTAAACGGTATAGTATGCACAATATCGCTAATTTTTTAGGATACCTTTATATATTACTCTTAAAATATTTCGTTTCATTTCGTAATTTATATACTGGATATTTTAAAATTCCTTAAAACCATTTCTCAGAATTCAACAAAATGTTAGCTTTCCAAACGATACCATTTTCAAGCAGAAAATAAGAAAAGCTTACACATAGTTTTTTTCATAACTTTTTTTTAAACTCAGAAACTAAGTTTTAAAATTTGTAGGCTAATCTAATTTTATTTTAGTTTATCATCTACGAAGATAAGTTTTACATTGATATTTTATTTTTTAAACTGTAGAACGTTATGCTTTCATCTTTTTTACATTAAATTTTAATGAGAAAAATTTATCTATCGTTCGAAGTATACATCCATTAAACTTCCTTTTCCCTAATTTCTACATTTAAAAATATGTCAACAAGATATAATATAAATATATAATATTTCCCATGGAAATTTGATTTATTAGCGTTCACTTGATTAATTGAAAATTTCATTCTCTATTAATAAAGAGCGATTAGGTGACGTTAATAATACGGAAAGCGAAGGTAGTGAAAGCAACGTAATTTAAATTAGATTTTAATTGATATAATCAACGGATAAAATTGGTTTTCTTTTCATAGCCATGGCGTTACTTATAAAAATGGAAAAATAAAAGAACTTTTCGCTCTCATATTATTTAAGAGTATCCAACGTCGTAGGAGAAGGAAAAAAGTTTTCTTAAAAAATAAGGTAAATAGGAAATCAAATTGCTCTTAGGAAGTGAAAAGGAACGTTGGATATCAGAGATTGAACTCAATTTCTAAAGGGGAAAGGGGGGGTGGCTGGGAGGAAGAGGGGTAAAACTCCAAAATCGATGCCGTAGATCCTACCACTTGGGAAAAAGTAATAGCAAACAGAAAGAACCTGAAAGCTTTATACTATATAAAGTACAGAAAGTTTGCGGAAAGTTTACAGACTATTTTTCGATCGAGTTTTAACTGTATTTTTATTTAAAATTGTAAATCCACCATGGCTGACAATGATATTAAAGCGATTTTGTACGAAAATAACGCTGACAATTTATCGGTGCTTAAAAATATAACTGTTTATTTTCGTAAAATGTATTTTTTTTTTAAATTATTCCACGCTTATCTTCTCACCCTTGATTTTCGCATGTAAGTATCGTTCAGCACCAGAACACTGATAAAAACTTAAGTCTTACACCTGACGACCCCACAAAGTCACCAAAAAAAAAATATACAACATGTCGTAAAAGAATGCAAGTACTACCGCTAGAAAAAATAAAACAAACAGAGTATAAGCATAAGCCAACGATATGAATAATTACAGTATTCGGCCGAGCTCGGTAAAAACGACTGGTAGACCGACGGGGGGTCCGCTCGCAGTTCAGGTGAAGGAAACGACGCGCAGTCTCGAGTAAGGCGGCGCTATCGGCCCTTCCCAGGCCTTCGGGACGTCCCTTCGGTTCCTCGTCATTTCGACCTCTCTCTCTCTCTTCTCTTGGCCTCCCTTCTTTCCTTCCACTCGGCACGAGAAAGTCAGCGATGGCTTTCACCTGTTCCCGGCGATTTCTCGCCGCCTCCTGGAGCTGAACGCGCGCATCACCTGAAAACACACGAGACGAGACATGGGTTATACGGTTGAATCTTTACTTACATACTTTGGATTAATGTCTACCTATATGAGATTTGAAAGTCTGATTATACAAGGGAGATGAAATTGCGAGTTTTCTTATCGACAAAGCCTTGATTGAGATTCGTTTAATTTATTCAAAAGGGTTTTCTTTCGAAATACCTACTGTTTTTCTTTAAATCAAAAATAGGTTGGGACTTTCGAAAGCGTCTGAAGAGTTAGAGAGTAAATATTTTGTCATATTAAGAAGCTTTAAAAATTATAAATATAGTATTTAGTATCATAAATTATTTGTATGAACGACTTATTTAATTAAAATAATAATCTATATACTTTTTTTTTAAATTGTGTATTTAATATTAATATTACGAGATTCAACTGGAATATTTAAGACTACTGTAATAATTTTAAATATGTATACGCATTTTGTTTAAACGCAGTGCAGTTTATTCTATAAAGAATTAAATTTGAAGAATAATAAAATTTAATTTATTTTAATTAGTTATGAATCAATTTTCAAACATGCCGGTAAGATCAATCAAGTTTTCGATTATGGATTGAATGGTTTAAAACAATATAAATATTAAATGATGATATGCATGAATATAATTAAATTTTATTCGGTTACGTATAAGCTGATATGTTCCATTAAAACATGCATTCAAAAAAATGTAAATATTAATTTTTTTTAACAAATGTCGAAATCAATTGCACGTTTAATATTGTACATTAATATTCACAAATTAAATAAAAGGAACGGAGATAAGGCAGATTCTATTAGTATGCATTATAAAAAGCGTGCTTAATCATATTTTTTACTGTTTCGTTGGAAATTAAAAAGTTCTTTGAAATAAATTAGTATAAAATATTAGTTTAACCGATTGTCGACAAACGAGCGATGAATAATTACTGGTTAGGTAAGATAGTAGGCAATGTTGGCGCGGAGAAATTTGTATTTTGGCAATGTCATTACCAGAAAAATTTTTTACGTGGTCTTTTATATGTCTCAGTTTACACTTTACGCCAATTTCCCATGGACAACCAAGTTCTAAATACCTATACTGACCATTAAATAATTTTCATTTTAATCAAAAATAAACTTTGAAATAGCAGTAACTAATAAAAACTCACATTTTTTTCTTGTTAAAGTAATACAAACTATTACATGAAAAAGACGAAAGGACTCATAAATATATTTTTATAACGATACAAAATTTTCTCAATACGTTTCTCCATAGTAATTTTATCTTATTCAATGCATACAAATTAAGGTTAGCATACGAGATTTCCATCTGACTATTTGAACGAAACATACATTAATCGATATGCCTATGATTGCAAGTTGCGTTGTTGGCATTTTTAATTTACGAACATTCAGATACGTAATCAGACGAATATCAGGATTCACGAAAAAAAAACAGATAAATTCGTGTAGTGCAAAGGATTACTATGTATTAACGAAACAATAAATCTTTCAATATTTGGTACAAAAATATATAAATAATACTTTAAAATGAGGAAGGAAAATATCCAGCCTGCTATTAAAGTATCTATTAAAGGATCATTAACGTTAGCATCGATATTCATATATAAAATGTTCTCATATATGTTGGATGATGTATTTAAATTCCCGAAATAAATGGGCATTGCTAAGTTTATGATTTCAATGCGATCCAATACAACATGAATATAAATTAATTGGTAAAACAATGCGAAATATTTTTTGGGATTAATGAAGGAGAGAGATGAGAGGCAGAATAATTATTTTAAAATAAAATCAATAATTACTATGTTAAAGCTAAATTTTTACATTTCTTACGAATATCTATTACAGGATATTTAAAAACATTATTGAATATTTTAGAATGCATTTTTTATTGACATTTGCTCTACTAAGTTAATTAAATTTGTTTTTACACACAATAATTTATGTTATAGGTTGGTCAATTTTGCAAATTACATTGAAAACTACATTATGTAGTTATAAAATAGGTTCTCAGCAATTTATAACGTAAACTTTGATGAATTTTGTAAAACTTGTTAGGGAGTTAGTCTGAAAATCTGCAGCTTCATTTTGTTAAATGACTTTTCTAATTATAAGTAATATAAAAAACCGTAAATATTATTGCGTATTATAAAAACAGAACGTAATGTAATAAAATGTATCATATTATATTCTAAAGTTTTATGGATATTATAAAATTTAAATTCATCGATAAAATTTAAATAATTTAAAATGATACGTGTATATTTTTATTTGTTAATACCTTATGATGGTATTTTATGTATATACAGATATTTGTTTATAAAATAAATACAGTCGTAATTTTGCCAATATAAGCAAGCAGCACACATTCTGTTTGCATTTATGTATGAATTTTTGTTTCGATTTTTGAATAGAAATTGCATATTTAAAATAAAATGACGTCTATACATTCCATAAAGTAACTTTTTATGGCGCTCTATTTGGATCAACATAAACAGTCAATTTCACAAATCGTTGTCATTCATATATGAATACATTGAAGAATTTATGAAAAAATTCATTTCACTTGCACACTACGTGAGTAATTAATGTGGATAAAAGTGTTTTGTATATGCTTGTTATACATATTAAAAGGAAGCTGTCCGTAACTATGAAAACTTTTACAAAAATGATAAGTTTTGGTATATGTGAGGGAAAACCGAGATTAATTTTCAAATTTTCATATTTAGTATTGGAAGTATATCTGTATATGAAGGTTCATGGGCATTTTCCTTTATCGTATTTAATAGGACTCCGAATATTATAATTATTTATCCGTAAAATATGCTTTCATCGGACTCTATACATAAAATCCAATTGACAGCATTATGCGATGTAAATCTTTTCCACCGTGTAGAACTAATAGAGAGAAAAATATGCATTTGATACATTGAAAAAAATACCTGCATCGTGAAATTTTTCGAAAATTTTGGGCTTACGCATATATATCACCCAAGAGATATGCTAATTGCCTAAATATATCCGTACGAGATGCTTATCCGACATGTATACACAAGGGGGTTAACCGAGTCGAATATGAATAGTAATAACACATTATTAATGTTACGTTGGTTAGTTGTGCATCGCGATATTATTCTACACATACGTATCTCTGATTTTAATCCGATGAATACCCGAAAATCGCCGAGGCTCGAATAATCGGTAATTAATCCAAAGGGCATATTTTCCTAGGTGTTGTTTGTTCGTATAACAAGCAGGTGTCAATTATATTGTTGGGTAGTTGCGTGTTTCGTGCGTCTGCATATTTTGACATCGAGCTTGTCTCCAAATATGTTTTTTTTTTTATTCAATTCCGGTTTATACGTTTGGAAAACCGGTATCAATCGATAGGATTGTTTGTAAGGATTTCTAGTCGTATAGTGCGTGTTCAACATTTCTAGATTTGCTCGTAATTACATATTGCAGACAACATTGTAGTACATTGAAGTTTTTGTTTTATTTCTTGTTTATAATCATATTATTTATACACCCATATATATACATATATATATTTTCATGAATTTCGTGTCAACTCCAAAAAATTGTGATTGTTATCGAGCAAATAAAATTTGAAATGACTTTAGTTTATTTTTAACGGAGTATATTTCAATTACCCAGTTAAGTTGTGGCGTTAAGCATTTAAAATTTAAAATAAATCACGAAATTCAATTTTCCAAAACGATAAAACTTTACAAAATATTATTTCGGTTCCTTCTTGAAAGGTATACAAATAGTCATATTAAAACTGTTTAAAAAGATATTGAAATTAAAAACATCATTTTAATAAAATAAGTTTATGATAATCGGACTTCCGAATAAAACAAATTCTATCTGTAAAAGAATTTCAACTTTGTAAAAACATGAATTTAATTAATTATAATTTCCCTTTAAACAAAATAACATGCATTAAAGCGCTTATAATTAAAAATATAATTAATATAATGAAAAAAAAAAACAAAATAAAGGTCCAGAATTTTTAACTGACATTAAAAAATAAATGAAATTCCTCTTAATCAGAACGAAACGAAAATAGAATAAATAAACGTCGGAAATTATTTTAATCATTCTCACTTATAATAAACCACGTGGACATAAAATTATAACTACATTGAGATTCTTTTTTGTTGTAATTTAAAAAAGAAATTGGGTTTAATTAAATAAACGGGTAAATATACATATATATATATATTTTGCGTTAATTATTTTCAGTGAAAATAGCAGTGAATGTATATACTTTTAAGATTATTATCAGATTTGGTAAATTGAATAATCAAAATTGTCTAATTAAATGAATACTCGATAAGTCAGAAAAGATCGATATCGTGAGGGTAACGTACGGGCGCTTATCGTTAACGCCACACAAATCGAGAATATTAACAAAACCGACCCAATTAAATATCGATGAATCTATTTTCCGGTTGCTCGAATACATTCACATTGAGCTGTAGCTAAGGATCCAGATTTTTAAATTTTCAACATACAATATAAAATATGCGTAATAAGCAACGTATAGACGTCTAAAATAGAAATTAATGAGACTTGTAAGATTTATTTTATTGCAATGATTTGAAGTTTAGAAAGAAGTATTCGAGTGATATAAGGATTATTGTATATTTTTAGTATTCTGAATTAAAGCGGTCTTTTTATATTATGTTTTTTTTAATAACTATTGGGTATTACTATTCATTTGTGAGGCGTTAAAAATAAAAAATGAATAAAAAAGTCTATAACACGCACTTTATAACATACGTATATTGATATACCTGCCGAAGCGCATAATTCGGTGTTCATCACGTATTCATTTTCTCCGTTAGAAAAAATCACTTTGTCAAAAATCTCAGGTTAACGGTAGGGAAGGTTAAACAATGTAGACGCCCTCGGGCTTAATCACAATTGATCGGCGGGCGAGCAAGTGAGATCGAGAGAGAGAGAGAGAGAGAGAGAGAGAGAGAGAGAGAGAGAGAGAGAGAGAGAGAGGGAGGGCGAGAGAGGTAGTGAGAGCTAGAGAGAGATAGAGATAGGGAGAGAGAGAGTGAGAGAGCCCGAGGCAATAATAAATGGTTCACCATCGTTCCAGACCCCCTAAACAATACATGACAACAATTAACCCGACAACGTGCTAGTCCCACAAAATTAAACGTTATACCTGTCGATCAAAAATTAATAAATCCCTGATATACATGTACATGTGTAGATGGATACCAGCAATACCTCTGGTTTTGCATAATTTCGATCCAGCAGGTCTATGTACGAAGAGCCAATCGAGCTCATTAATGCTACCAATCTTTCCAGGAAACGCCATTTGTAACCGAGCGGCTGAAAAGACGACGCCGGACACAAAAAGAGAGCTGAGCGTAAAAAAGGTTAAAGCCCAGAGGGGGTAAGAGTAACGCGAAAGGGAAGTAAGTCGACGGTGGGTGAAAAAAAAGCGGTGGGTTGGCCATACAAAAGAAAAGTGAAAAATCGCCTCGAAAGTTCGCTCCCCTTTAAGGGTAGTTTCCGCGACTTCTCGTGTGTACTCCCGGAGTCGCTGTTGTCTCCTTCTCTACCTCTTCGCCCTCTCTTTCTGTCTTTCTCTCTTTCTCTCTTTTTCTCTCCTTATTACTTTTCTCCTGGGGACTCTTGCGCGCCTGTGCCACCCCTCCTTTACTTTATCTGTTTTCCTTCTCTCGTCGCTTTTTCCCTCGTTATCTTCTTTGGATTATTTCTTTTTTTTTTTTGTAAGGTGTGTAACGCGCGTTACTTGTGCGTTTTCCTCGCGTACGACTTGTGATCTAATAAGCTCTTTACTTTTCCCATTATCGTGACTCTTTCGAATATCTGTTTGAGGTTACTTTTTCTTTTGACGCGTGTGCGACTCTACGTGTTACTGCGAATGTTTGCTTGTTTCCCGCGTATATTAATCAAGGATTACCATTGTTTCAACTTTGCAATATTTTCTTTTTAATTAGCCAATGAAAAATAAGGTAATTGTTTATTTCAACGAATTAACTGGAAATAATATTAATGTGGAAATTTCGTATAATTATCTATCTACCTATATTAATTCTTGGAAGCATATTGTTGCGAGCAGAAATTACGTAGTTACAGCTTGGGAAGGGGTGTAATATACCCTGTCAAGTTTTTCAGATTGCCTTGCATTAATTACAACCGGCTTAGGAGGAGCTGCAAATATTCAAAACATTTGTCGACTACTGATTGCCTTTGAAATTTCCATAAAAGAATTTTCATTTAACGTTATATTCGATTACGACTATTTGTTCATATTAGAGATAATTGTATAATATTAATTACAGACACTGTAACGTGAGTATTTATGAACATTTATGGTATAATTTAGGGAATTAAATAGGTACAAACTAGGTTATAAAAATAAGGAAACGTATTAAACTTTTTAGAGCTCACAGTGAGCTCGTAAAATTTTAGAATAAGTTGTCGACTTTGTTTTTAGGAAAAAAAAATTATAAAGTTTCGTAAGATTAGCTCAGGTCCGTAAGGGAATTGCGCATAACATTTTCTATTATATTATGTTAAATAATAACTTTTTCAGTAAATTGCATAATTTATTATTAATATAATAAAACAATTTTATATGTAATTTTTAATATTTTTCGACTAAATTATTTAAAGAATCGGTGAATATTTTTGATTTACTCTCATAGATGTATTTAAACAAACTGCAAACCATCATAACGTGAACGCTGATTTCCTGTGGGTCCATTACTTTTTATTCTATTCAATCAAATCCATGACCCGAAGATGCGTTCTATTTTTCAAAATACATATATATTAAAAATTATACAGTTCTATTTATATAGAATGCTAAAGTGACAAGACATCAAAATATCAATATATATATATTTGAATTTTACTTTGAATTATTATTAACAATAGTTTCGTTCATAAAAATATTCATCGTGTTCGTATAAGTACTGTAAATTTTGTTCTACTTTAAGATTATGCAATATCCATTATTTTAATTAAATTTTCAATATACTTATATATAATGAAAACCTAAACTTTGAAAAGTCTGATTAGAAATTCTAATGTACGGCTACACAGCTCTACATCGACAGGTATAAATATATAAAATATGACATATATAAGTAATTAAAATTTATTTATCTGAATATGTTTATATACTTGTTTCAAATACTCGCGGCTTTCTGTTTCAATGAGCTTAATAAGCGTTTGTATTTTTCAAACTGTCTCGTTAAAATTTCGGAAATATACTTTGAATGCCAGATAAATTTAAGGTAAAATTGAGTATTATTTATATTGCCGTATTAATTATTCCTTTTTTTAATGGCAGTCGAAATGCTGCAGCAGTACATCGAGGGTTTATATAATGTTCTTATACATAAATTCAACTACCTCGAAGCACGCGATTAATCGTATTAATTTACTGCTAAATGCTATTGAGTTGTATTAATTAATTCATACGAAACATCATAACATTCTTGTACTGTCTTTCAATTAACAGGATGATTGGCTATAAGAATTAACTTGTTTTATAATCAACTTTTTACATTTATATAGAAATGTACATATATATAATTATGAGTTGTAATTTTTTAATTTGATTTCATCCAATTCTATAGTTATAAATATTAATGCTTATAATCAATTTATATAGTGTAATTAATATAACTAATTTTACGATGCTTGTCATTCCAATAATTTAATAACGTATAAATTGTTAAATACACGAAATCATTATTGTATAGAAGTATTAGAACTTTGACGAAAGATTATACGAGTAATTAAATTTAATTTCATGGTTATTTTTATAATTCTTTTAAATTCCTTTCTTCAATAGTATTTAATCAGGATAACAATTCGACAATACATTCGATACGAAAACCTAATATCTTTTGTTAAAACTATGGTCGAAATTGTTTAAATTTGACTTCACCAAGAAGTATGTACTCAAGAAGGGTAAACTGTAGCTTTCACGATTACAAGACCCTATCATCCTTAATCGTTTCGAGGTCCACTCCAATCAAGTTAAAACGTCTTCGCGTCAGCATTTCCAAAATTTTCCACGCTTGAAGAAATTTTGAACCAAGTTTCCCTACTCTCTTATTACATTGAAAATATTCTAACTTTATTTCCTAAACAAATTTGCCGTGTTATCTTTTACCGTTTTTGTCACAGATGTCATTGATTTTATTTAGTTTGTTTAGTGATTAGTAAATTGCACATGCAGGTCTTATCTACTACAATCTTATCCTAGGTATTGCTTTTCTGAGTGGCTTTAACAGTTTATATTATCTTTTTGCAATACCTAAATAAGGAATATAAAAAATGTATTGATTATTTATATTTCATATTTACCAGTCAATGTTTGATAGACATTTTACCGAATATAGGTAAAGCTATTTATTTCGTTTTATTACTGCTTCTTTTTCTACCTTACGTTATTTATACACAATTTTATAGGATTTCGTGCAAGCTACGGACTATTATAAACTTATGAGTCTTTAACACGAAAAGAAATTTTTAAGTTTCTTAACTGAAATAGTATCGGTCACGAATCACTTGGATATATTTTGGGTATACATAACTAAACGAAAATATTATAGAGCTTTGTAGTGTGGAAATATTCAGGGGAGGGATTATGTACAATAAAACGTCTTAAAATTGATTTTAATAGGTTCCTACCTGCAATGCACTCAACAATTTGATCAATATTTGTTTTTAAAATATTCTTATTAAAGTAAATATCTGCTTAGCGACAAAACACGAATGAGACATGAAATTGCAAATGCATCATAGTTGGGATGTGCCTTACAATTATTAATAATGGATCGGTTGACATAAAATGTATAATTTAGATTTGTTGCTTTGATGTTTTCCAATTATAGGAATTTAGATGATAGTTAATATTTTACATCACGAGTTAATTCTCGTCATATTTCAACTAAAAAATTTAATTAATAGATACTGTTCATAAATTAGAAACCCGAAAATTAACTATATTGTATTTATTACGCTTTAGTCTATATAAACGTGATAATTACCTATTCAAGTAATAACTATATATTTGACTTCTAGTTAGTATCCGTTTTCACTATATTAAAAACTACTTATTTAACATCTTACAACTTGATGAAATATTTTTTTAATCAATCCTCACGTAATTTTTTTTTCTTTCGTATTTTACTTTCCCGTGAAATGCGCATTTCATACATGTTTCCTGAGGCATTGCGCTTTTCCCTTCCAACGTCTGGATTTTAAGCCATTAATTATAAATTTATATGCCAACTTGAAACGGACGATTTTAATCTCAGGGTAACTGTATTTACACTAAGAAAATTATTTCATTAAGATATCGCGAAAATGATATCGTGTAAAGATAATTTGTTTAAATTTTTTCTTAAGTAAATGTATATATTAAGTATTAGTAAGTGTAATGTGTTCGATGGTCGCGATGCTATAACTCTGAGTAAGTGAAGAAACCAGTCACTTTTCGGTTTGATTATTCATTCCTTCAGTGTCTTTGGAACTCTTTGAAACTAAGAAACATAAAAACACTTGAACGAGATCTTGAAAAGACCTACTAACGCAACTAACCTAAAAATACACTACCCCAACAAACAAGTCACGTCAGGGAAAAGAAAGAAAGAATCCACCCATACACCCAACGACAATAAACAAATTCTTTCCCTCATTATTGCACCGTCATCGTATCATTTTTATCCAACTACTTTATATACATTTTTTTCGCGTCCTCAAACACGCGCGCTCTGTGTTGCACTCGCAGCCGGCATATCAACGAGTCAAGTAAAGCTCTTTTGGGTGAGAAGAGATTCACGAGAGAGAGAGAGAGAGAGAGAGAGAGGTGCATGCACACCTACGTGCATAGCGTGTGCACACGTATATTTGTATATACATATATATGCATATACACAAGTACACATATGCCTCTCTCGGTTCATGGACCGGCAACGCAAGACGACCTCGTCTTCCCCACCTTTTTCTCAGGAGGAGGAGGAGGAGGAGGAGGAGTACGGGAAGGGGAGGGAGGGGGTCACGTTTCACGAAAGCCTTCCTTCCCCCCTTCATGCGAGTGAAACTCGTGATCGCGAGCGAGCACGGTAAAGTGCACCGGTCGATTCCCTTGGTTAAGAGAGAGAGAGAGAGAGAGAGAGAGAGAAAGAGAGAGAGTCGAATGCGGCGACGCACGCACCACGGGTTTTATTCCTACCTTTTTTTCGGCGTCTTTGTGTCCGAACGATAGATGTACATGTATATATGTGTATACACACACACACGTGCACGCATATACATATATATATATATATATACATAATATACATAGAGATCTATATAAGTCCGTCTCTTACTCTCTTTCTCTGTCAGCATCATATCACACAGCTTTTAGCGCTCCCGGGCTTGATTCCCTTTTCTCTATGTACCCGAAAAAGGGAGACTCTTGCTGGGATGGTAAATAGAGAGAGAAAGAGAGAGGAGGGTTTTAAGACGGGAGCGGAGAATTAAATGAGAGAGATTGAGCCAAAGAACTTTGAGTAGTAGAACCATGTATAGTAGTTTCACGTTTTAAAATTTGGTCCTACTTTGCTGGCATTTGTTAATAATAATTTTAGATTTTTCTCGGATAATTAATCTTTCGTGAGATTTTTTCCAATTATTTTGATTATTATGAATTTTCATTTACAGTGCACATTGTAATTGTAAAGTACAGCAAAAAAAATTCTTTTATTTTTTGTTACGTTCATCGAGTATGTGAAGATATTAAATCAAAATCGTAAATATAAAGAATTGAGAAACACATTTTGGAATAATCTTGACATATTTTTAATTTTATTGAAACAACATTTTCCTACTGTAATCAACGATACAAGTATAAAATTTGTAATATCTTTTAAATCTATTGAATTTTCTGTGGAGCGAAAAATTTGTTCTCTGAATTAATACCCAGAATAGTAATATCTTCCGTACATCGATGACTTTCCTCTGGATATTATGCAATACAGATATTTTTTTAATTAAAATTTTTAAATAATTAATTTTTAACTTTGTGGTCTTGTGATTGAATGAAATTTTACAGTCATACGTACATTTCATTGTAACAAAAATAATTGCTTAACAAATACAACATAATTTTACAAAAAAAAACAATTTAAGAGTAAAGTAAACAGTATAATTGTTAATTATAAAAATCCGGTGTATTTTACGATTACTTCAAACGGGAGATATGACAATTTGTGTCAACAACCAATCTATCCAAGAAATTCTTTAACTTCATCCATGGCGTACGCGTATGATAACATAATTGATCACTCTCTGGCAAATACGTTATCTACATCATTATGCATTCACGCGGGAAATTGAATATTTTTACGCGGAACAGCAAAATGAAAAAGAGGGATGAAAAATAAAATAACAAGAGAAAAGAGAAGATTGATGCTAGTAGACGGATAAACTTTGTTTCAACCCTCGGGTGCAATTCTCTGGGTCATGAAAGTAGCAAATGCAGTAATTACAATACTAATTTATACAACGCGACACACGTAGTTTTAAATTAAAAATTATGAATTCTAATAGTTTTGTATACATACACATCTCACGTTGAAAATGTTATCAAACTTTCACATTTCGCAGCATCATAAATTCAATGTTCGATATAACTCTATTATTTTTATCATCGGTGTAATTTCTTTTAAATATTTTCATTCGATGTACTGATAAATTCCAATGACACAACGAAAGCTGTCGATATGAACTACTGAAATGCAAAAACGTCTTTCAGCATTCGTAAAAAACTTCACAACTCTAGCTTAAACACTTGTATCGACGGAACATCGCATTTTCATATTTTCATGATAAAATTCACCCACAATAATAATAATACATAAACGCAATATGCGATTTTGAATGGGCGTCAGAAAATATGATCTAATAAGAGTAATAAGTACAAAACCGGCTAGGGAATAATTTATTTATTTCATTCACAATAGGTTGACAATTCACTAGATTGCCGAACAATGAGAGGGAGAGAGAGAGAGGGAGAGACTTACGCTCTCGCACACGCAAGGATTATAAGATCCCTCCTTCAATTTCTATTCCCCCCTAGTCGCACACACACACCTCTATATACACACGTATACAGTTGTGGTTCCCTTCCACAAGGATGGAACGGCTTCCCGGCCGTAAAATTGATGTAACGTAATTATCTGGGCCTGATCTGACACCTGAACATGCTGATCAGGCCCTGATAAAACTAACCTACAGTTTTGTCGGACGATTATCTGATTCTTGTAATGGACATGCATTTGATGTGCTCGAGACAACGGACAAAATTTTGTAAACTCTTAGAAATCATATTGTTTGATGTTACGCTGTGATTCCTACCTTTTTAAAAATGTAGAATTCAAAGTTTAATAGAGTTTCTTCTTCTGAAATTTATAAATTGTTATTGTGTAAACTACACCATTTATATATTATATAACTTTTGGTTGTTGATATAAATATTGGTATTAGTGAGAAATATTTATTAAATGATAAAATGTTTGAATGATTCGCACAGATATACAATACATTGTTTGTTAACTTTTTTTCAATTTTTGAAAATTTATTTTAATACGCGAAACATAACAGAGTTCATAGCGTACATTTGAAACTAACTTTTAAAAAACTTTTGATAGAGTGAGTTTAAAAATTTACAACGAACATTGTCTGTTATATTTTATGTTGTATGATCACATCACAAATTGTTATACCAGTTTATTAAAAATGTATCTAATTGAAAATGAAATAAGAGAACGTTGAACAAAATTGGCCAGTTTATTCGAAAATAAAATATTATTTTCGCACGTAACAGTTATTGAATTCAATGTCGCGTTAGTGTTTAGATATTACGAACATGAATAATAATCGAATGATCAAATTAGATTTTTTCACTGTGTTGTTTATCATACACAACCTCCGTGACATCGCGTAATAAAATTATAACGTACACAAGTACACCTAAATTTCTTACAAATGGATACAGTTACATACAAAATAATTAAGAAAAGGTACTTATTATTTCACAGGACTCGTAGTAAATCGAATTTTCACATCCCTTACATTGAGAGCACCCCTACATAGAAAACGCTGATCAATGTCTCATTACATTCTACTTCAGCGTCAATTAAGTCACCTATATAGGGAAAAGCCCATATATTCCATTGGTACCAACCAAAAGAAAATTCCCAATCGGGTTTAATCTACTTTATCCAACCCTGGTTTTTCTCGCACTTGGATTCGTTCATTTTTCCTTTTTTTTCGATCCTGAGCTTTTCCCTCCCGCGGGTGCAATCGATATTTACGACTGACCAGTACTGAAGAAGGGGGCCATAACGCTCTTTTAATTATCGCGTGACGATAATTCTCCCGTTGGTTTATGCCGCGTGCTCGGGGTTGGCCCTTTTTTCTCCACCGCGTTTTTAGATCTGTGGCTCACTCGACATTAAAGAGTTTACCGATGAGAGATGAAAACTTGGTGGTAACTCTGTACTTTAATATATAATTAATTATTTGGTTAACAATGATTAATCGTTCAAGTAGAGCCTCGGATTCGATTTCGTTGATTTGTTTCCTTTTATCTTGATTACAGTAATAAGAAAATAATAATATTTCATTTAAATATGCAAAACTGTCTCGGTGTATATCGTTCAATGCACTCATTAATATTAACTGTTTATAATATAATCGTAGAATCATAAATATTAAGTTTTCTAGTAAATCACAGGCATTTCTTGGGTATACATGCTATACAAGATAAATTTTTAAGCCCTACCAATTCGAGTAGGTTAAAAAAATATTACAAAGGTATACTATCAACGTATTAGTATTGAATTTTAATGTTGTTACATTATTTTTATAAAATATTCTAAGAAAACTTTATTCTATAATAAATGATTATATCCCGCTTTTACAAGCCAAAGATATGACTCCCATGTTGAAACTTCAAACTTCGAGTCCATATATACATTTTGTTTTTACCTTATAGTACCAATTTTTATACATCACGCAAAGTGAAGTGAAGTGAATTAATGAACAATTAAAGACATTACTGTAACTATTAATGTATGTGAAATAGAATGAGTATGTAATAAATAAAAAGTACAATATGATATACGTGTAAAATGCTTTTATAAAAGTCTATAGAGTTTTTAAATGAAAAGCTCTTCTCGAGAAAAGTGGCGTATAAAACCCAGGTCAAAAAGACAGTATGTTATTAAGCAATATAAGTGGAAGGAAATATGCATTTTATGAATTTATGAAACTATCGTACTTTGTTTAATATTCCTCACTCGTACGAGACATATTTAACTACTTTTCCGGAGAGCACGCAAGCCTAAAATAATTAATTAAAAATTTCGTTTCGAAAAAAGTCGACAAAGAGCTTCAAATTTGAAACTGACTCATAACGTTTAGTTTACAAAATATCTACCTTTTACCAAAAATTACTGAATAATGCATTATAATATGAACCTAATATCTTGGATGAACCGCCGGAGATTTCAAGAATACATAAAAATCGAAAGGTTAAAATATTGGTGAAACGTGACGCGACTCTAATTTAATTTATTTTGGTTATAAAAAAAAGGAACGTGTGTCTAACGCTCGTTAGACGATCGTCTCTCTTTTGGAAAACGTTGGTCGTACGCCCAGGGAAAAATGCGATGGGAATATGCGATAACGTAGCCGCGCGTCGTGGAATTCCGTTTCGGGAGAGATCGATTTTTTAAAAGAAATATTGTCCTCTCTATCCTACACATGCAGTCGTTCGCTTGGGGGGTCTCGAGTTTATTAAGGGTGGATTTATGGAAGGGTGCGGAAAAACCATATATACGATGTTATAGGAGGGATGAATGAGAGAAAAAAATGAAGGAAAGCGTGTAGTACGAGCCTTTGTTCAAAAGAAATTAATTGAAATCCACGCATACAAAATATTTGTAATGTTATATGGGTATCTATATTAACATAGATCAAGATGTTCGTGAGATTATTACTAAAAAATATGCAGTGCTGTCAAATTTGTTTACGTAATTATATCTAAGCAACAAATAATTTTCTTTGTAAGATACCGTTCATCTGAAATTAACCAAAGTTTTAAATTAGTATCTAAATTTGTTAATTCGCGAGAAAAATTATTTAAAATTTTCCTTTTCAAAATACAGTATAAATTATTAAACTTTAATCGAGAGTCTCTGACGTATGTAAGCGGAAAACACTTTGAAATTAAACAAGAGTACTCAACAAGATTAGTAGTAGGGAATCGATCACTTTTAATAGACACAATTTTTCAACACTCATGTTACTATTAATACATTTAAAATTTCATTCCATCCGTTTTATTTAAGTATTCATTTCTCGTAGTTTCTAATAAACATCATTACAAGTACAATAATTAAATAATTAAGTGTATCTATCAAAGTTTAGTACATGATATTCATTAACTTCTAGTCCTCAACCAATAATACGTTGGCAGTCACGAATTGGTCATTGGTACCTATATCAACTAGCCCAACAATTAATCCGGGTATTCAGAGTATAGCTTCGATTCGGCTCATTGCTACATTATAGACAGATATTAATAGCAATTTGTAATGTTCGACTATTTATCATTTAACTAGAAAATCATTTTGGTAAATGATTATTAATTATTCGTGTACTTAAATTAATTACAGCCTCCAATAATGATAATTTTTTCAAACCTCAATATTTGATAGATACTGTAATATAATGGAGTTGATTACAAGTGGAATTGTATAGTTGAACAATCGTCAAGAAGTTTTGTTAGTGTTGCATACTCATATAAAATTTATATTGTTTTTTGTGTCAGAGGATACATTATTAAAAAGTATTATCTTTTACAAATATAAAATAACTTGACTCTATATTCTTACGAACATTTCATATTTCGATGTATTAGAAAATGTATTAGAAAAGTACTTAAATTACTCCTATATAATAATAAAAATATTTGAATTGGTTAAATTTCTAATTATAGAAAATGTCAAAAGTTAAAGATTCACGATTGAATCAGCTTTTCCACATTGAGTATATTTAAAAAATAAAATAAAAATTTACGGATAAATGTTAAAATAATTACATCAAAAGTAAATTCAAACCGTACACGACGAAGAGTCTTTACTCGGTACATCATATCCCCTTTATTAAACACACGTCAAATGTAACTTGACTCTAAAATTTCGCATTATCCCGTAACAAATCCACCGTTTGAAGTCTCCGCTCAATAATTTATTAGCACTAAGAGAAGAAAAATAAATCCCTTCGCAGCGAATCAGCAGTAGTAAATTTTGTTTACGGAATATAATTAAATGGAAAAAGTTCCTAAAGAATTACAACTTGTGAATTATATATTTAAAACGAACGATATTATGAGTATTGTTGTTAAAAAGAGCGTCTTGATAAAAAATCAGTAACAAATCTTCTATATACGTTCATCCCTCAATCGTAAGGTGAGCTCTCGTCATACGTAAAAAAATGTCAAGGACCGGATTTTCGAGCTTGCTTGACGGGTGCGGCGCAAGCGGATTACACTCGTGCGCGCACTTTCGATAAGTCGACGCGAGGGATTATAACACGAGCGAAATCGAAGGAATAAAAATGTCGCGTTTAAAAGCATACGCTTAGATAAGGTGAATAAAACTTTTCGGAGGAAGTTATATTTATTTAATACGAGTTGTGTACGTGTATACATATATGCATGGTAATAACGGAACCTTTTAAGAGAGAGTATACAATGGACGTGTAATAATAAATAATGTTTATGTATTCTTTTTTACGGCGACAAATTTATGTCGTGGAAGAGACGTGTGAGACGTATTATTTCGAATTCCTCAGTATATATATGTATATACCTATTCTCGACTACACGGTATTGCTTTCTCGGTTTTTAGTATGAAAAAATATTCTGAGGATTAGTTTTATAAGGAGCAAACTTTAATTTTGAGTAATGTTTTGCAAATTTTTCGAAATATATATATATCTACTTTTGATTATTTTAAGTGTTTTCCCTTATATACGTGAGTGGCATTATATGGAGGTATACCGTAATTTCAAAATTTGTTCTGGAACTGTCAGGTGTGCGTAAGGCTCGTTAAAAATTGCCTTTGTTCAATCCCAGGGACGCAAAAATTATGCACACATGAAAAGACAATTTTAAAAAGTGGTACTCAACTTCTCTCAATCTTTTGTATAAATAATATAAAAGTTAGAAAGAATTTTGAATAAACAATTACGGGGATGGTGTTTCTTTATATTTAGCTTCACGCTCGAGATAAGAACAATATCTGTTTTACGACGAAAATATTGTTCTATTTTTTTTCCTTTTGTTTAAGATAAAAATTCCTGCCGTGAATTTTACTATAGCTTTTGTTTTAATGCATAATTTAAATAATAATTATTCGTAAATAAATAATAAACAAATTAACTAAAATATATTAAAAATTATATTAAAAAAATTACCAACATCAATGTTGCTCGTAAATTACGCAATTATCCGCGCATTAATTATGAAAAGAAGTAATGCAAGTCATATTTTACAAAAGTTTTTCAACTGTCGTATAATTCATATTACAATGCCATTCAAATGATTGTAGTGGAAAACGTTTACTGCACTTATCCTAGCTGAAATTAGGCTACAAGTGAAACATATTTTAAGCCACAATACATCATTTGTATCATAAATTTAGTATATTATGACATTTAGATAAACTATCGGTTAAATCTGTAAACTCGAACATTTTAATGTTAATTTGTAATACGAAAATTTAAGATTAATGCATTATTTTTAATATCAAGTAACGTAAAAATTAAATTGCGCAGTTTTAAGATTTTAGTAACAAAACTTTTGGCGAATATTTAATGTTTATTATTATACAATAATGATTTCAGAATACTTCCAGTATGGATAAGATTTCATTTCAATTTGATTGATACATTCAATTCAATAATAATTTAAACGTATACCTCCTTGGAGAAGCGTAAATTAAATCTTTAAATAGAAAAAGAGTGAACTACCTTAAAAGGAGTATACGTTATAAATTGCATACGCATTAATCGCATGTCAGTTATGTATGTAAAATATCTGACCAGCTTTTACCCACGTGTAAAATAAAAGGGATCGATGAATGTTTGTCCCGTACTCGGTCAAAACGTCGTCGTTAAGAGTGCCTCAGATATAAACTCTTCACAACTCACCTGAAACAAAAAAGAAAAAGAGAGGTTGCATATTACTTTGACTGTCACTGGCAATAGGGAAATGTTTAACGAGTACAATGCCTATCACGCTCTCTCATCGAATGAGGCAGAGGGGCGGAGCGGGGCGGGTAGAGAGAAGAGTGCATAAAACATTCATAATACAAAACTGATCTCCCGACGATTTTTCCAGCTCGTGATGTATACATAAGTGTGTTCGCGCATCTCAAACAAGGGCCCGGCTGTCCACCGTTGAACAAAGGAGCCGTATTAGCATCGCGAAATAATGCACTCTTCTCTCTACACCCCTGTGTGTGTGTGTGTGTGTGTGCGCGCGCGCGCGTGTGTATATATATGTATAAATAAAGGAATGAAGAAAAAAAATGGGTTTAAGCTACGAATTCAAGCCGGCATATAATGCGGCTTATTGATTTAAAAAGCAGTTATTTGTCATGCTAATTTTTAGAGGGCGTCTTTCCCCTTTACCTTGTAATTTTCATTGACTACCATATACCTGGTAGCGAAGTATTAATACGTATCAGCGAGTTTTCAAATTATTTAATTTGCGTTTTATTCCGTTACCAGCAAGTTCAGGGATGGATATTTCAGTTGTATGCAATGTTTTATGGAATTTTTGAGTATAAAGTTTATTTTTGTATATTATGAGTAAGTAAAAAGTTTATACGTATGATTTGTGAGAGGGGTATATTCTTAGACTTCAAAAAGTTAGCAAGATGTAAATTTCATTAATTGTCTAGATAAAATGTGCTCTCAATTTGAATGTCTAAAAATAAACCTTTGATGATATTTTGTCTTAAAAATGAAACTAATTCGTAATAAGTAACGTATTCAGCTCTAAAATTTTACTTTAATTCAAAATTTGATTGTACCATCAAATGAAATACGTATGATTTATTTAACAAAAGACAAAAACAATTTGTTTTGCATATATTAACCTATACCAGTTGATACCGTTGATGTAAGATTAATATTTTAATGGTTCACGGATAAAGTAAAATTTAATTTTTAACCATATAAGTAATTTAAAAACTTGGATACAAGAGTTTCATCCGTTTGCAAACGATGGATTAACAGATAAATATGCAATAAGTATACTGCTTCTATACGGACGTTTCGAAAATATAGATTTATAATTCTGATCTCCCACGGTATAAGAGGAGAAAAAATGTATAAATATCAGGTAACTCGAAAAATAATTTTTCATAAAATAATAACAACTCAAAATATCTTACATTCTTAGTTCTTGATCGAATGTACGATCGGGTGCACATTTGTCGAGTAAAAACTCAAATTTACTCGGTTGAAACATTGAACTCAGAAGAAGGAAAAAGAATTCCTTTCTCAGCGTATTAAATACACAACCCTTCTTAACCAAACGCACTATTAGATCGTAAGAAGGAAAAAAAGGTAAATAGAAATATAAGCTACTTCGAAAATTATATTCGGGAAGCTGAGCTTTCTGATACACGTAGGGTTGAACCGTTCTCAAGCGACGCGGGCCCGAAATTGCCTCGCACGCCTTTGTGTCTGTATACAGAGAGAAGAGCATCTATCGTCTTTATACTCGTCCAAGGCAAGGAGGAAAATCTAATCACAACGGGTGGGTTTAAGTCCCTGGCAGTTACGTCCTTCCGGGCTTAAGCCTCTCCCACTACCTCTCTCTCTCTCTCTCTCTCTCTCTCTCTCTATCTCTCTCTCTCACCCCGTAATTTACTGCACCCGCGCGTGAAGAAAAAAAATTTGTAGGTTGTTTCGAGGTAGGGCTAGTTTGTCTCTTAGACTTGAATTTTCTTTTATGAGTTTGCGGTAAGGAAGGTAAGTAACGTTTCTCGACCGATTAACCGACAATTTCTTCCTTTTTTAGTGGTTAAGTATATACGTACGACTTTTTCCAAGTTGCACGGAGATGCTTTTACAACGAAAGTATATCTTAAGGAAATAAATAACCGAATGGATTTGAAATAACAGAGAAAGATTCTGTATAATTTCTTTTATATCGAGTATGTACGTGTGCGGGTTTATGTTTCTTTTGTAATACATGGTTTTGAACGAGTTGTTTCTGATGTGTATACATTTTTTACTTTTTCACTACAGTTGAGAGTATTTTAAAAACATGATACTACGAAATAATAAATTATCTTTCGTCAATATTAAATATGCAAGAATATAAAATAAAAATAAATGTTTAATTATTTATCGTTTCATTTCAATCCGCCAAATATAAAATGTCGATTTTCATCATCCGTGTAGTAATCTATATATAGATTCTTTATATACAGCATAAAAACATCATCTAACCGAGGTAAAGATATTCTGCTTGAACTAAAAATTTAGAGTATATTTTTTAACAAATACACATATACACGCACACATATATCTCTAGCGAAGGTATTCATTACCGTAATTACGAGAGAGAAAAACAAACTCGTGTAAGATCGCTTCTTTTCACGAGTGCACACGAACTCACACACTATACAACTTATAAATTATACCTATACCTATAAGGAAACCCATTGGATATACTTTATCGAAGGCGCGAGCAACGCGAGATATTTAATTTAAAAAGTCGCATTAAAGTTTCCTTGGTTAAATCTCCGTTCGAATAAATCACCTATTTCGCGTGCAAAATTAGCCAGATTCTTATCGGTTAAGCCTCGAGTGAAAAAATATATATATATATATATATATATATATATCTATATATGCACTTGTGTTGTATGCGCGTATGGGTTTGTGCGCGTGCCTGTGTATGCGCGTAAAATATCAGAGTTAAATAAGACACGAATACATCTCAGGAAGGGCGGTGCATATGAAAAGATCGGCTCTTAAATCATCGAGTGTAGTTCCGAAGGAATTTCTTGAAATTTTGTACAATCCAGGCATTGATGGTTTTACCATGTTTTTTTCGTTTACGAGCACACCTCGCCAATTACGACAATTTTAAGCCTTTCTATATGGTGCCTCTGGTGATATACCATATGTTTATGACCGAAATTCAAGTTATTTATGTACTTGGGATTTACTTAATCGAGCGAGTTTTAATGCTAAGGTGATAATGTTTAGGTAAGTTAAAGGGATGCTCTCAACTTTACTAATTCTAATAGGTAGGGAAGTTAAGGAATAGATATAAACTTATTATAATTACTTTTTCCCAAATTTACTTGGTATATTTTGTTTCTGCAATTTTAAATGACTTTCTGTTGAATTTTCGTATTTTTTGCGGTATTAAACATTATTTTTTTGTATATTTTTGTGTTAAATTTTTAATATATAGAATTAGTTTAAATACATATATACACGGCCACGCGCACGTACGAATTGTTAAGATTTTCAATAAAATTTTTCCTTTAAATAAAAGCTATGTATAGTCACGCACGTAGCAAAATCAAACTAATCAAAATGAGAATCAACATTGAGAGAACTACCTACCGGAAATGAAAATATTATTTCTAAGAAAATATTATTTTCAATGTCGGAATATAGTTATATGAATTTATGATTAAGTCAATAGTACTCTAATAAGAGTAACGAATATTAATTTTCCAGTTTTTCGACAAAAATATAATAAATTTAACAATTCTGAAAATCACCATGGAACGCGCAATGTAATCCGAGATTTAATATGTCGTTTCAAGTTTTTTTACGAGACCCAATTACGGGGACATAAAGTTCCGATGGACATTTTTGCTGGTCGTTACTTTCTTTTAAGTGTATGTTTATAACTAGAATTTTCTTTTAATAAATTGTTCATGAATTAATAAATTCAACGCGTTTATAAATGGCTTCATTTTATATACATATTTTTATTGCTCGCTAATTAGCTTTGAAAAATATGACGACAATATAAAGAACATTGTTAACAAACACCCGTTTTGGACAACTTAATTGCAGATTCAATCATATATATAAAGCGGACGGTCTATATTAATGAAAATTTCTCACTCGATCAAATTAAAATCCATCACTCGACGTCATAACCGAATTAAGCAAAATTTATGCCCCATGTACAAAATGTATTATTAAAATTTGATAATATAAATATTTATATATTGCACGCGAAACATTTGACGATTTAAAAAATATATAGAGACAGGGCACTAGAAATTTTTTTCTTTAAGTGTTTTCTAGTTATCCGTCAAACGACACTACAGTAAGAGGGAAAGATTTTTTTCCACAAGTTTGTTATCGGTAGGACCTAAAATAATATTACACAGTCGGAGGCCAACGAAAACACGAGAAACGTAAGTAACGAGTTGCACCTTTCACCCAACTTCTCATCTGTTGGTGATTAAAATAACAAAACCGCATGTCCTCACAGTAGTAGTAGTATATAGATTTCTGTTGCGTAAGCGGTTTCGATTACGAGTTTCGTTGAAAATACTGATTTTACGCGTTTTAATTAAATTTGTATAAATGTTTCAAAGAATGTTTGTAGATCCTCTCTTATTCTATGCAATTATAGTTCGTTCAATCGGAATAAAAAAACTCTGTGTACAAGTGCAATTTATTTATATATCATTCGTAGAATAGTATGCGTGGGATGTCATAAGTGTTATTTCTTCTTATTAACATGACTCGCTAGAAATTAAATACCTACTTCTATATATATAAGGCTATAATTAGAAAATGTATTTTTTCCGTTTTAACAAAGTAACATAAAAATATAATGAATTATTTACATGTCACATGGAAGGTTATAATACGACGTTTACTACTAGTTTTATACGTTGCAAGAAATTTACTTCAAAGAATACATTTGATGGGATATCGCAGCTTTCGAAGCTGGTGAAAGTTTTTTGCACACGAGTGTCAATTCGTTCGAGACATCGTATCGTTCATTTGGATAGTTTGCTTTTCTTGTTTATACCGATTACGGTAACTATTAAAAAACTAATATATTTCGAGACAAATTTATAGAATGTTGAATTTTTTTTTAAAAACTATTACTGCCATCGGATAGACGATAAAATGGAATAAGATATTTGGTGCGGAAAAAAGCAAAAGCATTGTAATATCTTATGGCAGTCGTAAATAAGTCACTTAACTAGTGTGATAAAAAGTGACATTTATAGACCATCGATGTACTTCTGTAACAAACGCTAACGAAAACTTAGGTTTTCTTTCGAGACGTGATAAGATGTATAATACTATTTATTTGATATTTGCCACGAAAAATATTATAATTTTGATAATATAAACTAGTAATAGGTTGCAAGGATATAATATATATATTGTTGTTTTGTTTTAGAGAATAGTATAACAGAGCCAACCACAAAATCGTGTTGGTCGATAGTGAAGTAATGAGATTTATCACCTTGTACATGGATTATTAGCACAATTCCTGCAGGGCTGAAAACGCGGTTTATGTTTTGAATAAATGACGAATATACAATATACATATATATGTATTGGATATAATGCCAAAGCATGATATTTATCGTTCATCATTATCTTATTTGGGTATAATGATTTGAAGGATTTAAAATGCTTTTCTTATTATAACTAATTGTTGTCACCAATAAAATAGTATTGCATATTTATTATCTTTTACATTTATTTCGAGAGTTAACTTTATAATATTTTTCATTCAACCAAAAATCATATAGATTATTTAAGTTTCTCTTAAAAGACGCCATATTTTTAGCCAAAACGTGTTGCATTTTAAATTACCCTGAGTATATAAATTATTTTTTTAATATACATTTATTAATCGCACTTTGCACTCTCGAGGCCTATCATTCGCAGTACTGTAAAAAAAATTTAGAAGAATCTTTAGTGTAAAAAAATTTGAGACTGTTTAGCGTAACGACTACTTTTTATCCAGAAAATACGTTTTCATTTTTCTTCGTATATGAAAAGAAATGGTGTATCAAGTTATATATTTAAAATACATTAATTAATTGCAAAGTGAGAAAAAAGTTTTTTTTATAGCCACAAGAATAAGCTTACATCGTAAGAAGAAAATTGAGCGAAAACTATAAAACGTTATTGAGATTTTCATACCGTGGTAAGAAATCCGAGCATTTATGAAATTTTTTTGTTCAACCAGAAATTGGCCAATATTATATAAAAATAGTAACCACCGATGGTAAGCAATAAATAATAACCGCATAAAATAATAAAAATTTCTTAAAAGTTAGAATACAGTTTGAAAGGACAGTATCACTCTAAGCTTACAAACCGATTAAATTTGTAAAGATAACAAGCAACAGTTCATTAAACTTGAAACCACTCGTAAAAGAAAAAGTCTTCCAATGTAAAAACTGGAAGCTCGTATAACGTCGTCCCGTAAAATTCTTATAAAATGATAAAAATAAAAAGAAAGATGCAGCAACCTCAATGAAGATCTCTATAACGAGCCTCCAGAACCTCCAATCGTTATTCTCGTTATCGTAATTTTCGTGTCGCTCATGGATAATATCCAATCAGCGCCTACGTTCAGATTCAAGTTTGGTAAAAGTAATACGTGCACCAGGCGTTATTTACTCGAGCGGCAATATTGCTATCGCTTCCCTCTCATGCATTCTTTATCACTATACCTTTCCGACGGTGAGAGAGGAGAACCTCCCTCGAATGAAAAGATATTTTTCTCTTACTACAGCGGTTTTGCACAATGAAAGAGAGAAGAGAAAAGAGCCTAGGAATTTTTCAGTCTGCCCCGGATGTGCTATACCCGGGAAATTCCAGAATGCAATGTTTTACGACGGTGGGGCGAAAGGGGTTCTGGAAGGGATATACACACGTATATGTAAGTGTGTGTCTACGTGTGTGTGTGTGTACATACATATATATATACACACACACATATATATACATATACCCATCCCTTTACTGTCTCGTTCTGAATTTTCATGGGCTTGTCAAGTGGTCCGAAAATCTGACGTTACGATTCATGAGGGTATTTTTAGACAATTATGCGGTTTTAAGCTTGAAATGTTGGGTTCGAAATCTGTCTGGATAAGTTTTTCACGAGAATACGTTTATATCCTTTTTGAGTGGGTAAAAAGGTATTGTTAGTTTTACGTATTACATTATTAATGTGATGAACGGTATCTTTTATATTTGTGTCTTTGCATTTCAAAAATAAAGTGATATTTAACATTTATTAGATATACGTATATACACTTTATAATAAATATTATGTACCTACTTTTACTTATTCTGTAGGATATAATTTATACAACTTTAAAAAACTAATTAAAATAATATTAAGTATAATGCTCGCGTACGTAAGATACATGCTACTACAAAAAAGTATGTCACATATCTTCTCCTATGCTTTTAAGTTTGCCTCGTATTTCAGCAGAATAAATTACATTACGTTTATATAAATTTCATAAATATAAGGTGTTTGCAATTTAATTATTAAAAATGTTCAAGTGATAACGTGTTTATATTTTATATAATAAAAAACGTTACCGTGATTATTCAATTTATATTTGTAAAAGACAACATTTTAGCTACAGTGTTGTATACTATTTCCGTCGTTACGTCACAGTTATTTGTAATTTTTACTTTCTTAATTCGACAGCGAAGGTACAACCATCTTTTTTTCCAGTGAAAAACATCCCGACTGACAACTATAACTTGAGCTCCACTTTTTCTTTTACTTCGTTGAGAAGTTCAACTCGAAATAAAGTTCTACATGCATGTAAAGTATCTAGCATTTGAAAAGGTTTTGAAAAAGTTTAAATTTCGTGAACCGCAAAGAGAAAAAAAGATTGAAGTCTATTACATAACAATCTTGCACGATCTATCGACATTTTGATTTATATAAAAAATTCGGCATTAAGAAATAAATTTTCTCAATGAAAAAAAGATTTAGTAAAATTTATATTTTTGTAAAGACATTATCATAAATATCGTGACAATTTTGATACACGAGTAAGTATTTCTCAAACGAGCTTCTTACATTTTCCTGTAAAGGCGAATTTTTGTTAAAATAATTAAATCGATCATTTTCATCTAATACCCGTATATGCCTTTCTCTTTCACGCACATATTTCCTAATTTACATAATGTCTTTTTTTCTTCATCCCAACCGCTTACGTCTCTATTCTGCGCAATAAAATAAATTTCTCTCACTATCTACCTACATCTTTGTCGTATAGCTTTTATACGTGTTCAAATCGCAAGGCTTTCTCTTCCTCCCCTTTTCTTCTAATAAAATGAGTTTCTCTCCTGTTATTTACCTTTGTTTCATTACCTCCTTTCCATTGCCGTCTTTATATATCTTATTGCACTATCTTGGTATTGGTAATATATATATATATATATACGTTTACTCCACTTTAACCTTTGTAATATTGAACGCAAAAAATCGTTACATCATACATAAAATAAAAAATATGTATGCAGAGTTAAATTAAAATTGATTGTATATTTTGTATATAAAAGTAATAAATAAATATTTGGATAATCGTTTTATTACACAAGAAGGAATTTGAGATTTTGAAAATTTCAAGATAATTTGAAATGCCATTTGATACTCTTGTATCTTTGTAGCGTAAAGTGTAGGTTGTAATAAAGAAACTGATACTTTTATTAACTATAATAACATTCTATTTATGTCAAATAGAGAAACAGAAATAATGAGCTAACGTAAAAATGGAATAGTAATGAAGAGATAGTGTAAAATAATAATAAATACAAGTATACGATTTGTAGAATCGTCAAGAAAATGTTACGCCGACTGCGGTTGATATCTACAAAGTATTTTTATTTGTCAAAGTATTTCTTGATTAAAAAATAACCCAGATTAGCTCTATTTATACGAAACTAACCCATAAACAACTGTATACGAAAAAGTGAAAAAAAAACGAAACGAAACTACAGAGCTATCTGTCTCGGTATCCTCTCAAATGAAACAATCATACGACTCATTTGAAACAAAAATGTCGTCTTTCCATGACATCAAAGCGAAAGCAGAAAAAAACGAAGCTGTCGAGTATAGCACTAAATCAAAAGTATTTCAGTGAACCATTAGCACCACAAGTTAAAACAGCTTCAGACAGAGGTTATAAAGCCTTTTACCCCATCTTATTAAAATCTTAAATTATTTTTGGTGTATATATGAATGCAATTATCCTATATTTTTTAAGGAATATGAAAAATTCTCGTATACCTCGTTATACCCAAATAAATAACAAACTATAATAGCGCAAAAAGAATGTATGTATATACAGATTGAGTGGCAGACAATATGTGACGATTTTCCGCGATTGCTAATAGGTCATACGATGGGGGCGAGAAAAGAGACTCGCCCACACACACACACATATATACATAGATGTCTACTAATTGGGCATTGTGCGTTCGGTCATTGTTAGACCGTAGCATCGTCCTTTTTGCGGCTCGCCGAGAGAGTCGAGTTTATGTGGGTCGATTCGATTTCGAATTGCCGTGTAATTTCGCGCGTGGATTAGCCGCGTGGGAATTTAGCCTGGTAGCGGTTTTACTAAAGATTCTCCCAAGGAATATTGATGGATGAGGACGCTCTTTGAAGTGTATGTCTGTGTGTATGCATGCTAAAACTTTAAACTCTAAAGTACCAGGTTAGTGAGATATCTCATTGAAGAGTAGTTGGTTTTCTTTAAACGAATTTTATGTTTCTCTATTTTTTTTTGTTTAAAGTGGTAGTTTATTACGATTGATTAAAGGATTAGGTGTCCACGATTAGAATATAGCGGGTTAATTCGAAATTGAGGATTCGGAATGGATGAAACTTGCGAAAAATTTTGAATTCACACTATGCGGTCTTATTTTTAAAGTGTCAACTGATGTATTTGATATTTAATGTTGAAAATCGTTCATGTTTAAGTAATGAAATAAATAAGGACGTATTACTCAAATGGAAAGAGTAAAAGAAGATCCCAACTTTAACCGATTGTCAGTGAGTATGGATTAACTAAAAGTTTAAAAAAAACTTTTTACCCATTCTTCAAGATACGCTTTAAGAGGATGCCGTAGGTTATAGTATTAAATAATTATTTCGATATTTTAAAATGGTGGGAAATTGTAAAATAGTTAAAGAAAATTGAAAACTCTTGATTATTTCTTAAGATATTCAATAGTGCCTCTGGCATTATTTCGAAGCAATAGTAAACTAATTCAATTATTGCGTAAAAGTCAGAAAAGTGTTCTGCTTTTGAGAGCGAGGCTGTATGCAAAAATATCTAATGTATCTCTTTGAAAACTCAATTTCACTTATTTATATTTCACTATTTTTCGAATTTATATAATAAAGTACAAAATATGAATTTAAAGAAATAAGTAGCTAAACCTTAGATTCAAAAAATTTTATTTAACATCTTAATCATAGTATGGCTATTATAAATTTAGATGAATTTTTAATCATACTTGGTAGAATTCGTTAGGAATTTAATTAAGACTGGGAATAAAAAATTGAATAGTGTAAACTCAGCATTTCTTGAATTTTCATAACACTTTAAAATGTTGGCTGGGTTTAAATGGATTTTAGAGATGCATAATTTAGAAATGTAAATTATTTATTATGTCAGCGCAATAAATAGTTTGAAATGAAAATTTTTAAATGTATTAGATGATGTCTTTCATTACTTTTTTTTGCATAAAACTACGTTTGGATAATAATTACATTGTATAAAAAGTAAGTTCGAAAGTAGCTATAATTTGAAATGCATCAGTATCGTAACAATACGCTAGGGAATACCATGAAAAACTTATATATTTCTACCTTTCCACGTATTAAATAACTCGAAGAAAAGCAGGTGTAGTCATTTGGAAAGATATACCTATCTTGATTTACGTTTGCTTTGACATGAATAATTTCGACGTCTTTCAAACTCCAGAAAGTATCGTGCAGAGTATATTCGAAGGTACGACGGGTAGAGGCTATATTGGCATCTTTCGATCGCGGATTTTCATTGAGACGAAGGAATTTGACGGAGTCGTCGAATCGTTGTTTTATTGACAGCCTGACACTCTTTGCAAGAGAAAGGGAATTTCGTTTGATTTTCATTTGACGCTATGGATTTATTTTCGCAATGATGTTTCACTTGACGGGTACGATTATTCGTTGAAAATGCATGGCTTTGACCTATATTATCAGCTACTTTTATTAAATAATTCACTGTCAGAAAGTATAAGAAATGAAAAAAAATACGATATCTATTTTAAGATCACCAAGTTTATATTCGGGTATGTAGAAAAACGATCAGTTTTTTATCTTTCAAAGTTATGGATATTATTTTAAATATGAAAAGGGCATATTTTAAGAGACAGACGTTTGGTGATAAAATTTATTGAGTATTACATAAAATTCGTATTAAAAGTATTCGAGTATTAGAATTCATGGAAATTTGGTTCTGTAATATCTCAACAGATAAAAAATATTTTTCTGACATTTACAAATAATGGTTTTTAAACAAGTACTCGCTTAAAGAAAAATTTGTTAAACATTTTCAAAATAATTTAAAATTAATCAACTAAACCACCTTTCCGATGAATATTTGGTTATAAAGCAGTTGTTTGAAATTTGGTTGTCATAAATAATGCGCATAAACGCACGATGCATCCCCTAATAAAGTAAGAAAATTAGTCAACAAGCGAAAGATATCCCATCATCAAAACCGCATATATCGTATCATTCGACAAAGTAACGGTGAATAAAACGAGTTAGGTGCGAAAGAAAAGGCAAGAGAGCACATACAACCGGATGCGCCGAAAAAGAGGAGAAAAACGTATAGAGGCGTAGTCCGCATTCATAAATCACCATTCCTGGGCTTTTCTATTTCGGTATTTGTAAAACATTAATACACCCGCGGTGTGCCTTTTCTATGTCTCTTATTTTCTCCCGTCATATTTACCTCGGTGAATAAGAAATTTCGTGACGCTTTGCATTTTTCTTTATAGGGAGGAAAATACTACCGAGGTTGTAGAAAAAGAAAAGAGTAAATGTACGCATGAAATTTCTCGGTGAGAAGAAGATGGAGGGCGAAGAGGGAGGTATCCCGAAAATTCCAGATCGACGTAAATTATGCACTTCCATAGCTACACACGAATACGACGTAAATTTCCGGACTATGCTTTTATTCTCAAAGCGTGCAGCGTTTCGAACTGCCATCTTATATAACGTTCGTGTAATTTTTAACGCGGTGTGACTCGTTGAAACTTGGTGCGCGGATGCGATTTCAGGGAGAAGAAGGGGCTCAAAATCTCGTATTTCGTTGAATAAGTCAGAGATCAACGTGAGCGTTTTTACATGATCCTACGAATGGATATTTTATCAAATTTTCCGATTTCGTAATTCTTAATATATGTTTCTCTACACTCAAAAAGATGATTTTTCGATTGAGTCTACCTTAGATACATATCGATCTGACTTTTTTACTCTAACTCTCGGGTAATTTGTGTGTTATAATTTTTTATTGAAATTAGACGTACATATACTTATTAACTAGAAATTAAATTACTTTATTTTAAATATAATCTTTCCCAATTGCACTAGAATAGAAATGTAAAAAGCCGCTATAAAATAAAAATATGAATAACAAACAAAACACTAATTAGAAATCAACGAGGATACTTTCGGTAGATCGAGTTGATTAACGTTAAGAAACACTGGCGCAAGGTTCTTGATGATTAAAGATACAAAAAAAACGAAAGAGAGAGTACCACGATCCACCTTAAAGCCAAACTGTCAAACAAATAAAAACAAGAATTTTATATAATCGACTGGAAATTACAGGTTATAATGTAACCCCTGCCTATACAATGAACAGCGTAGTGAACGTATCATTACACGACCATGCCTACCAAATAAGAAAAAAGCTACCTAACAAAGTAAACATTGCGCAACCTAATAAAAGTATATTCATCCGTATTTTTTTCTTCAATATAATCAAGAAGACAAAAAAGCGAAAACAGAAGGGAATTGAAGTAAGCACTAGAGTGTCTCCCTCTTGTTCCCTCTTCTTTTTTTGTTTTTAAACTCGGATAACGCACGTGCATCCCATTAAGCTTGAGAATCGTTTAAAAGCGCACATGCAGCAACAAACGGGGGTATTTAAACCCTATAAAATGGCTCTTACGTAAAGCGACGTATACGCGTACGGCACTTGCAGAAAACGCGCGATACGTGTATAAACAATACGCCGGTTTTAATCGATTCGTAAATCATCTCCAGCTTTGAGCCTTTGAGCTACGTACACGCCTATCATCATCCGCACGCGTGGGTGAGATGTATATTCATACCCAAGCAGTATGTATGTGGATTGTACGTGTATACGTATAAAAAGAGGTTTTCCTGCGAGACCACGGGTTTATACAGTGCGAAATTACGGTCGAACAGGTTATTCAGGTAACACAATTGATAAATGAACGCGCACTATACGGATATGATAAAAGTTTTAGACCCCTTAGGGTTGTTCATATGAAGAGACTTCTTTTTTTTACTACCCTGGTCACTTTTGTTTATGGATTCGACATTTTCTTGTTTTTCTCTTTTTGTAGAAAAGTTAAAGATATTCGACGTTACTGTTACTGAGAATTTTGATAAGAACATTATTGATTAGTAGATAAACACTATTTTTTAAGGTTGCTGATAAAGTACATTGTGAGAATTAGTAACTATTTCCTACGTAATTGTCGAGGAAGTTTATTTTATTATAAAAAATAATAGATACATACATTTCAATTTAATCATAAATTTAACACTCCAGGCTACTATTTTAATTACAATCTTTGAAATTATTTCCCTTCGCAATACTGCACACTCACCTTATTTGACGTCATAATCTTACAAATGCAAATATTACAGAACGTTGCACGTACAAAGGATGTAAAAAAAATTTTAATTCGAGTAGAATATTAAGTTACATATTTTTAGAATAATTGTACAGTCAAAGGGATAATAAACGTATTCCCAGGTGGTTGAATTAAAAAAAAAACTTCATTACTAAAAAAATTTATATTATTAAAACTAGGTCAAAGTCTCGGGTCGAACTAAACCATATTTCACTACTTTATTAGGCATAACATTTAATAACCCTCTAATACCGATTCCGAATGAAAAATCGTTTTATGATACATTTCTGTCAAAATATCGTCAGACATAAAATAGAAGTATATATTCGAATGTAAAATGAAAGAATAAGGGAAATATAATTAAGTTACTGAATAATAATTGAAATCGATTAAAACAAAAACACTTCTTTCAATAAAATGATAGAAAGATGCAAATGCACGCAATACTTTCTATGTCACATAAAAACGTCAAACTATAAATAACTTTATTTTTAACAATTATTGCTATATCAGGATTTATCTCTTTTCTCGTTTTTTCTTTCATACTTTTTTACATATTTATATGGTGCTTTAGCAACCTTAAAACTCGTTCTACTGTATAACTTCATTTGACTGTAGCTTAAAGAACTTTAACTTTATTGAAATTCTATACCTCTCTTCTTTACATCTTCAGAGGAATGTTCAAGCAAAGTTAAAATCTGCAACATCGTTTTTCTTCGGGGCGCAAAAGATACGTTTATTCAAGTAACAATTGATAAATGAACCACTCAAAAACTTTTACTGCCGCATGATAAAAAGAGAATCTCTTTACCTATTCATATATTTTTTATTTTCAACTACTGACAAAGAATTCACTTTTTTTTTCTTCTTTGCATTTTGTTAAAATTCATTTTGTATATAGTCCTCATCCTAGAGAGATACGAGCTTATACGTACATCAAAGAATAAAAATGAGAAATTTTTTTTTACCTCCACGGGAGACAACATCGGGTAAATTGATAATCGCGTGCAGCTCCTACAGGGATATATAATTGATACTTGGTTTTAATACGCTCCTTAACGTCTTGCGGGGGCGTAAATTAACGATACTTGCTCGATCGTGCGTGGAACATGCATATATGTATTTTTTTTCATCTCTCTCTCTCTCTCTCTCTCCCTCTATCTATCTAACTATCTCGCTTGCTCTCTTTGGTTTACTCAAGCCGCGAGCGAAAATCCTGACTCGCAATTAACGGCGATCAAAGAGGGTAGCGCTTTCAAAGGGGGAATCTTGGAAATTACTCGAGATGTTAGAAATGGACGGTTTTCGATGAGACTTGCTTAATCGAGCGAATCTATCTGGATGGTGTGTTACTTTTTTGAGTACATATTAAAAATTTTCTTTTATAGTAACAAAGCATATTTCATTAAAGTCTCTTTTTGTTCAAACGGATCTTACTTAAGTGCCTTCTACAAGATGCTTTCCATTCTTTCTTGGAAGAATTGTAGAATTTCGTTAGTATTTTTATCACTATAAATTAAAATTTGTGGTACGATGAATGTAGAAAAGAATCGCTGTCCGAGTTTACTATGTGGTCGAGGTGAAACTAATTTAAAATCTCTGTGGGTGATTATAACATTAGGAATGGTCATAAAATTAAGTTCTTCAATTCCTTTATTAGAAAAATGACTGTATTATAAAGTTCTTGATTCATTTATTTCAGCGTATTATATATAAAAATATATATATTTTGCTTTTAACCGACGCGGTGGCGGAGTGGTGGAAGCGCACCTCGGCCGATCGCGAAAGTTAAGCAGCGCTGAGCGCGGTTAGTACTTGGATGGGAGACCATTCTCGTGCGGCTTTCGTGATCGGTTAGGTGTTTTTCACATTCCACAACGTGAGCGGGAGGTGTGAAACATTCGGTTTAGGTGTCAAGGCCTACGCAATGTGACTTTGACACCCAAAAAGAATGTTTCGAATACACCGGCCATCTCGGGTGAGGTTTTCCCTGCGTCACAGGTTTCCCTCACCCACGGGCATAACCCCGGGCGAATGCGAGATGGTGGGGTTTTTAAGAGAGGGATAAAGCACCCACACATAGGTGGTAGGTGGACACCGTTAAAGTCCCCCAGGGGATAAACGGTAGGAAGTGCCAGGAAAAAAGAGGGCACAAAATCAAGAATAAAAAAAAAAAAAAAAATATATATTTTGCTTTTTCGTTTCTAATTATACACTTACACATCAACTTCATCAAATATCAATAATAAAAATATATATTAGTTAATAACGTCCAAAATTCCAGGTGTTTACATTTAAAATAGAAACATACGAACGTTAATTATCTGTTAATTATATCATAGGACACAAAAGTCAACGCATATTATTACGCATATTCTAAAGGGATCCAATAAATCTTATTAAATTTGGTGGACAACTATTTTAGCTTTTGATAGGGATAGCAAACATGAGATAGCTCTCGAAACTTTAATTCTTCATTATAGGGTGTATTATACGTTGTTGCTTGCAAGTATTTAAACAAACATTGAAACGGCTTTGTTCAAACTGGAATCCCGTTAGCCTCTCAACAGTCTCATTATAACCTAACTTACGGCTTAACAAGAAATTAACCGTTCGCCTTGTATATGTCAGCTTAAGAAGTACGCGTTGTTCCCGAGACACTTACCGAAAAAATAAGTTATTGAGATAAGAGCAAAACGTTGTTCAGAGGCATTCCTCTTATTCTTACACGTTAAAGAAATATGGATTTTAATATATCATCCAAGGTAAAATTAAAATTTATCATCGTGGAGGCACATTCGATACGCAATAAAATGCAACATCAAAGGCGCGAGTTGTTTTCTTGTGAAAATAGAGCCTCTGGTAATTCATACATGAATTATTCATCGCGATTTGAAATCCTATATAAATTTCAAAAAAATAAAAATCCGCAACTAGGTTTCGATGTAAATCTATACGTTATATCTCGGAGAACTGATTAAAGACACATGAAATAGTTACCACTGATTTTTTATTCAACTTCGCGGAATAAATAGATATATTTATATCCGCACTGGCTGATTTTATCAGTTTAATTGACTGAATGTCAATTTCATTTACGTTTATAACGGATTTAATTAAATATAATTTTTATGCATAAGAATTTATACAAAGTATTAATTATCGTTAAAATATATTTCTATATAAAATGTTTTGAAAAAGAGGCTATCTCTTGGCAGATAAGAAAAAAATGTGGCAACAAAAGGTAACGATATATAAACACAGAATGATCATTGAGCGTACCAAGAAATTTATCAGCATATAATCCACCATCCCGCAATATACGATCGATCAATAAGTAAATCGATCAAAACCCCAGTAGCCGAAGAGGCGAGTTTAAAACCCGATCCCTTTCGTCTGACGATTAAACTTACAGTAAGAGTATAGCCCAGTGTTTACGCGGTCGACTTCCGTGCCTGAAGGAAAATAACGATTAGATTTGCTCCCGCGAACAATCGAGTAAGAGAGAGAGAGAGAGAGAGAGAGTGAGAGAGGAAGAGAGAGAGAGAGAGGGAGAGAGAAGCGTAATACACCCTGGCAGGTAGCGAAAGTGCATATGGGATTTTAATCTGAATCGCCTCTGGGTAGAGTACGTGAATCACACCGTCTTACGCGCCGAGGTAATGGAGAGAGAGAAAGAGAGATTTCCTTTGTCGTGTTTCTCTATTATACCATGTCGGCGCGATTTCCCCCCTGTGATAATGAGGAGAGGGAGGACAAAAGGAGGTGGAAGAGATAAAGAGGCGCAAGAGAGAGCAAGAGACGGAGACAGAGAGAACTCAATGAGAGAGACAAAAAGACGCCTTGCCAGCGAAAGGACGTAAAGATTAAGTGCTATTGTACCCTATCGAGCATTATGTTATATGACGACGTCGAAAAATTTGTAACCCGCGCGTACGATAAAAAAAAAGTGGCATGTCACTCTCAATTATTCTGGGATTTGTAATCATGGTTTAAAGTTCATCAATTTGGTCTTCGTATTAAAATATATAATCACTGTATAGATTTTCTAGATATCTAACGATTACGTAGTTTTAAAAAAATTAAAAATCGTACGAATAATTAGTGATTATTCATTGATCATTATCTAATTTAATTTACATACGAAAATGCTCTATATCTATTATAGACGCAACAATTTTTAATTGTACAATTATTTTATTGTACAATATCTAAGACATACCAACATATGGTTTGCAAATTAACTTTGCCATACATATATACACCGGTTAAAATACGTGTAATCTAACCTACTTGCTAACTTCATACGCTACCGCAATCGCATATGGAATCGTAATAATAAGTAGAAGAGTTAACGTTTGCATTTGCTTGTACAACGATCAGCATCAAATTTATGCAGTTGCGGGTTTTGCAACGCCATCTGCAGATCTGTACAGGTGCAATCATTTACATAACATTATACCGTTTATCTAAAAATTTTTATAGTTATTTACGCATTTGCCGTACTTTATTTGTAACGTATGCATTATTACATTTTTATATACCGTATTAAAAAATATCTGGTTTTAAAATTAAGATAAAAGAAAACTATTAAATTATACAGTACGAATTAACTGTAAAAAAAATAACGTATAATAATTGTTATACGCGAGCAATTTATTTGCACATAGATTTGCCTTGGCACATTTTTTTTTATCGAATTCACTTTATCTGGAATTTTTTAGATTTAACAAAAAAAGAGAAGAAAGAAAATTGTTAACTAGAAATTGTGAGCGAGTCACTTTAGACTTGTATATAGCCATGGCATTCATAAAGAGTTACGAGTCACCGGTGACTCCAAGTGAGAGAGGGAGAGAGAAAGAGTATTGAAGCTGATAAAGATCGTTTGGAATGGAACGATTGGAATGATTTTGTGCCGTTCGATCGGAACAATCGTCAATTTTCAGTATTGCATTTTTAAAGGTAATCCTTATTGTGAACTCTATTACTTTATTTATTCCTTCGTATTAACTTGACAATTCGGTGTACGATATGAAAATAAGCATCGTTATCAAATATTTATAACGTAAAAATCTCGTAGAACGATACGATCAATTATCATTCTGGAGTTGATATATTATAATTCAGTAGTCGATACTTGGTTAACGAGACAAATAAACTGTTGCTCTATTTTTTATTCTCTAACAAAAGAGTCTTTATTAAGAGACACGAAATTAAATGAGATACGAGACACACAAATTACTGTAATTGATAATACTTAAGTAGAATTTATGTAATTGCACTTACGTACAAATATATATATAATAATTATATATAGTTGTGTACTCGAAAGAAATGCATATAATGCTCTTTTTATAAGACGATAAATTAATCGACTAAAATATACGAATTTTATACTTTTATCTTTTATGCATGAAACGATATGGCATCGGTAAATATCATTGTCGAGAAAAATCAATAATACATGAATGATACATATATATACACTACTGTATTGTACACGGTTATTTTATTCTATGCTCAATTCGGCAATTGTTGTTTAATCACTTTTTAAATATTACACACATTATGTAGAATAATTACTACTAAGACTTTATAAATTGTATAAGGTACTGAATTTTATGTATTATTTCATAGTTATTCTTTAATTCTCGCGCAACGTGATGACTATCAAAATTTGATGAAAGGCAGACGATGATAAATTGATAAAAAGTGAAATGAGAAAATTTACGAGAGAATGGAAAAAGGTATATAAATATACGGAATAAAATTAACGAAGTTATAAAAATGCAAAAATAATGAAGACGAAGATGTAGAAATAAAAATCAATAATCATTTGTTAGATTGTTAATTTATTGTTCATCAATTATGCTTTACTAGGAAAACAATTGCATATTTTACTATTTATTATTAGAATGGTAAAATTAATTTATTCTATAAATGCCAATTGACGTATGCATATGAAAAAGGTATTTATCGATGAAAAATGACACTTTCACCTTTCAAATCTAGTAATAAATACAAATAAATCGTTTATATTAGGTGCGCCTAGTGCACTATATTTATTACAGTTTATTTTTTTATAGCATAAATTAATTACAGTTTATGTAAAACCTACACGCATCGAATTATTTAATAAAATTTACATGTCACATGAATTATTCAAATCTCTTAACATGAAATAATGAACTAAAATCGTTAACTCTCGTTACAATCATTCTTAATTTCTATAAGAATGTAAACACACTTTCAATTTACCAATAATCACAGAAATTTGAGCACTCGATGAAAATCTCAGTGAATGATTTATACCAGTAAAAGATGAAGATGAAAGACCTGACGGTATACACACGGGCACGTATATGTGCATGTACACATATATATATAGATATAGATATAGATATATATTACAAAGAGGGGAACAAAATGTGCAGAGAGGAAAAGGAAAAGGGAGACAGAACGATAAAGTCGTCGTGCGCGCACTTTGACGTAACGAGCGCAATTGAGTATCGGGGGAGAGTCGCGCAAGTATGCGAGACAATGCAGAAGAGACAAAACACGCGCTCGCGTCGTAAGTAGGTGGAAGGAAGGAAGGCCTCCCAATTTTTTCTTCTCTCTTTCTCTCTTTTCATCCTATGAAATTCAATTTGAATAGCCGGAAGTTAGCTCGAGCCAAAGTTCCTTTAATTTACGATAATTGGGTAAAACGAAACTTTTCGGGAACATTGATGTTTATTGTCGTTCTGTTTCTTCTGAAAACATTCTAGATGCTTGTAATTATTTTACAATCGAAACGTTGCGACACGGGATTTAAATTATGGATCATTTCCGAAAGGACATTTTAAAGGACATTGTTACTCGAAAATTCCGTTTAATCTTGCTAGGGAGCATTATGGCTACGTTGGAATATTAGGAGAATAACCTTAAAGGGGGAGTTATATTTACATATATCCAATTGCTGTCTATTAAATACGCGTGAGAATTAATATTTTATAATATGTAAATGCCCCCTCTTAGTAGTTTCAATATTCTACACGCAACGAACAAAAAAGTTTCTTGTATAAATATTAAAGGAATGTTTATATAGCGCGGTTAGTTGTAATGTGAACAAACCTCTATAAAGAATATTCCCATTTTAAAGAATGAGAGGTTGTTTACTTTTCATTTCGAAAAATATTTCTTAACGTTTAATATTCTTTATTGATTGCAATTCTTAATATTTGATATACTTTACTAATGACATGTCTTTATCAATTAAAAAAAAAAATTATTAACAACCAATTTTGATTAAATTTTAGGTATTCTTTCTAACGATTACTATATTTTAATCTTATTAAGTATATATTATAGACGAATTAAACTGTACGTTAAATGGGAGTAATAAAATTTAATGAATATTTTGATAGGCTCAACGTAAAATTTCAGTCATTTAATTAATTTACATCAGAAGTGACAGATTTGTAATTATATTACTGCAATAGTTATAACCATACAGAGAAATTAAATGTATTTTAATTCTCGTACCAGATTATAAAAATATTAATTATTATAACGATGAATAAAAACGCATAAAAACTTAATTTTCAATTCGACAAAATGAAAATGTATTATAGATCAAATAGCATTTGATACGTTAAGTGCATACGCTAAAGTTAAAATTACACGGAACAATCCAACGAAAGAGCGAGGGAAAAATAAGAATATATGGCAAGGTCAATAAATTTGAGCGAATTATGACTGTACCCAAAGAAAAAAGGGTAACGGGACTTTCATTCCCGCGCTTAACTCGAAATTAATGAGCGCGTAATTTCGACTCGACGAAATTATTAACAACCAATTTTGATTAACTTTTAGGTATTCTTTCTAACGATTACTATATTTTAATCTTATTAAGTATATATTATAGACGAATTAAACTGTACGTTAAATGGGAGTAATAAAATTTAATGAATATTTTGATAGGCTCAACGTAAAATTTCAGTCATTTAATTAATTTACATCAGAAGTGACAGATTTGTAATTATATTACTGCAATAGTATATAACCATACAGAGAAAATTAAATGTATTTTAATTCTCGTAACCAGATTATAAAAATATTAATATTATAACGATGAATAAAAACGCATAAAAACTTAATTTTCAATTCGACAAAATGAAAATGTATTATAAGATATAATAGCATTTGATACGTTAAAGTGCATACGCTAAAGTTAAAATTACACGGAACAATCCAACGAAAGAGCGAGAAAAATAAGAAATATATGGCAAGTCAATAAATTTGAGCGAAATTATGACTGTACCCAAAGAAAGGTAACGACTTTCATTCCCGCGCGTTAACTCGAAATTAATGAGCCGCGTAATTTTCGACTCGACGAATTAACACACGATGGCAAAATTTTTGAGAAAAGGTTCACTGGGCCGTTATAGTATGTATATACTCCTACCTCGACGCATATAATAGGGAATGATTTAAACCGTCGGGGTTTTCCAACAAGGCATACTCTGAATTATGCGTAAAATATAACGCGTGTACACGAAACATTGAAAAACAGGGATGATACATGGGAGGTTATATCTATGTATATATAGAGTTATAATCAATGACTTGCCTGTATTATGTATACCGAATTCGCGATGATAATATTAAATCGGTAAAATCTATGATTATCGTTAATTCCAAGCTCGACGTTACAAAACGACGAATATATATATATATATATAACATACACATATTATTGGAATTCGATAATGCTTCATTGGGCTCGCAGACGATCATATAATTTATTTATATAATGATTGGTACTAGAGAATCAATCCATTAGGTTAATATTGATTTTAATTGTATGATACGCGCGTGTATGACCATTGTAAGAATTTGATTTTATTGTTTAATTTTTAAAATAAATAAATTACACACGTATGGTGAGTTACGTAAGTCTATAGCATAGTTGACATATATATTGTAACGTATATTATTGATAAAATATAGAAGTTGCGATAGACTTTCAAGAAATTGAATTTTTAATATTTTTGCATATCGACTAAAGTTATATCTTTTATTCACTGAAAATCTTTTGTTATAGAATTATTGGTATTTAAATATTTAATTTGTTGCAAATTTAATATTAATTTTTTTATTTTATATTCTAATTGCAATTATGATAATGTAATTATTGAATAACTTTTTTATTAAATTTGAAAACAATTCGTAACATTGGAAAAAATACAATTTTTTAAAAATCCCTTTGTTGATCATTATTTTCCTGAAAAATCATTTGTTGCAGAGTAAACTAATATGGTAGTAGCAAGAATCAGATGTATAAGTTTTTTCATCTTACAATCGTTATAGGTTTCTGCGTTACCTCACATTTTAACATTGAAATTATTCATTTATTTTATAATGCAATAATAAATAATTTTCAAATAAGAATTTGTAATCGATCCGAAGCACAGCAATTTTCGCATTTATATATGCCAATTCGGCACGCCTTTTCGCGAAAGATTCTGATACATTAAACAATAACAGAAAAAAATCTTAAAAAATATTTGAAATAAAGAATTGTATTTAATTTTGTAGTATTTTTTTACTTAACACTCCATAAATAATTCATTAAACTGCATAATAAAATTAGCAACAGTGTTTTAATATTAACATTTAAGATAAAGCATAATTATATCTGTAACAAATTGACTTAACAGTGGTATCTATTAATGTTTAATATTATTTAAATAATAATATAGTAATTAAATATTATACTTAAATAATTTAACTTATTCTTCATAAATTTACAATAATTACTTGTTATCAAGTACTCGTACATTTAATCGTGAAACTGTCAATGCAAACGAAATAAAAAAAAATGTAATAACCTTCACACTAACTAAAAATAGCATCCTCTACTTAACGTAACATTGAAAAATTAAACAAAAGTCAAGAGTTTAAAATTACGATAGAGTATAGTACCTATTTCCCAGCATTATACGTATATACATGTGTCTACATCTAACCTAGGGTCTCAATGGCCAAAAGGAGGCTGTATCTCAGTGTATTCCAATTAAATTCCCTCGACTGAAATCGGTCCGAAAGAGCCCGAATTCCCTGAAAACGTACGCCTGCAATTTGGCTACACAGCACGAAAGCGCATTAACTACGCGCCCATCCGTTTACGGCCCTACGCGAATTAGATTTTATCGGCTCGCACGCGTATACATATCCGTTATGTCGGTAAATACGCTTTGCAAAGGAGTGTGTCCACCAAAAAAATGTTGATTAGCCCGAGCAGTACTATACATAAGCTAGTAATTTTTTAGATACTTTTGAATAAATGGAATCAGGTGATTTTTTTAAATCAAATCGATATAAGAGCTCGATTCAATGTATTTGATGATTTATTTGAATAGTATACATTTTTTCGGTAAAGGCCAAAGGTGAGTGTGAAACAAAAGACCTTTTTGTTAATGCAAAATAATGGAGATTCTTGCCGAGTGGTTATAAATAACTATACATTTCTTTTTACCTCGAATATAATGGATTGTATGAGCTTTCTAAAGCACACAAGTCGAAACTTTTTCCAATAATGTTCGAGAGGTTCTATAAAAAGTAATACAATGCATAAGTGTAGAAAATGTTAAAATCAAATTTTTTTTTACGTTTATACGTACTTCAAGGCGAACGTGAGTTTCTATAACAAGTCGAATTAAGGGGTTCTGAATTGTTGAATGGATTTCACGCTTGTATTATTGTACATTATAGATTATTATACATGAATATGATTTAGTTCAGTTCATCGAACGTTATTTTAGCAGTATTGCAAATGACATTATTGAAACTTATTTTTACTAATATTTTATTAAGTATTAGGCAACAATTTATCTTTTAAACTATATTTGTGTTGTTATATATTACAATTAACTGCAATGAATTCTGTAAACCTTTTTAAATTTTAACTTGTTTATTTACAATTGGAGAACAATATTTTATGCAATCCTATATAAAATTAATACATTTAGTAATATTTTTGATAAAACTTGTTTGTTATTCTATTGTGATTTTATCAAATTGATTAAAACAATAATGCATTCGTGTCAACGTCAAAATTGTTATAAATTTTTATAAAAATAATTTAATTAATTAACCGATATTAAATCAAACAATAACTAAATACAATATATTTATCTGAATTTGTATTGAATTTCAATAACACTCTGGGTGAAAGCAAAAAGACTTATATATACATAGTAGGTTCCGTTATTTTCATTCATTTTCCACATTATTTAATTTTCTCGGTCTTTCTCTGAATGTCGGAAACCGAACTAATTAAGGAAAGTCGAATAATTGTCTAGAAAGGATTAAAAATAATAAAATATCAGTAGGTATTCAATTAGATAAAACGACATTACATTTCCTTAAATGAACATCAGAGTCACTTATGGAGTAAAAATTACAACAATTATCTCAAGCTGGTTTCACAGTTAACTCTTTAAATGTAGTAGGTTCAATGAAATAAAATCAAATCAAATATATAAAATAGATAAAGAATATTTTTCAGTAAATGACATATTAATCTATAAGTTGTACGAATATCACGGTAGTTCAAATAATTATATATGGAGCTGAGATAGACATAGTAAGTAATCTCATTAGTCGAGTTGGAACAATTAAGATATGATAGTTCGATAATTACACTGAAATATTTTTCAATGCAAATTCTATTTAAAATTGTTTATACCGCATGATATATTTCGAATGTCTACTAAAAACGGCTTTTAATTGCTCTCACAGTGGAAAATAATTGTCAATTAACATAAATTCTAAACAATACGCTATTAAATGATCGAAAACTCGGTAATCAAGGGGTGTGGCAAGTATGAAAATTCCTTTCCACTTTTTGCAAACTCACATTACCCTAATACTTACTATTATAAAAAAAATAAACTAAAATATAGTCTTATTTTAATTATTATCAAAATCGAACAACGTTTAAAACCCATGGGTATATAAAATTCGGAACTAAAACCGACGTTTAAATAAGCAATAACCAGTTGCAATGTATATAATTATTTAGTGGTATTGTTCTCACTAAAGGTACACGTAGCACCTATTTACCTATATACATGCATAGATGCGCGCACACGCACACACACAAACCCATATATATGCAACTAATGAAAATTTTCAATTTGTAGATAACAGCTTCTAATTTAGAATATTCCCCAACGGAAACGAAAGGATAATGCCAACTCGCCGCAGAGAACAAGGAGAATATTCGTATACGTATACAATTTTCATTTATCGATATATTTGCAGGTCAACGATTTTACATGCTAACAATATACTCTCAACAATTGCCAATTAACTCCAAAAATAAATTGTCTACAAATTTCGTCAACAAAAATTAAAAACATTATAGGGATCCTTTATCGTCGAAATCAAAATTGGATTAATTGATTGACGCTTAGGTACTCAATAATTAAACGTTAATATATATATATATAAACGTACATAACTGTGATTAAAATTTAATATACTTTTGCACATACGTAAGATTTAATATTAGAATGTATTTATTAGTGTTATATATATTTTACCACTCTACTGATTAATTTTATAATTTAAACTAATTGTTTTTCATACTATAGATATTGTGGCAAAATATGAACGACTTTTAGTCAATAGCAATTCTATTTTTAAAAAAGATGCTTTTCATACACTTAAAATCAGATTTTTCAATAGCTCATGAATATTCTTATAAAATTTAAAACTCATTTATAAACGGAAAGGAATTTAAAGCATTTTTCTGCTGTGAAATAGAAATGAATTTGAATGAAAGTTTAATTAAACAGTCGATAATACGAGTTCGTAAAAAATCATTAGTTACCCTATTTTTATAAAACTATTACATACTTTTTCATATAAAAAAATAAGTTATTTGTAACATTGTAAATCTTTATTTTTAATAAATTCTGCAAGTCTAACCAGTTCAATCTTAAACATCTTAAACCTCGCTTATAGAATTTCGAAACACGATAAAAAAAATTATAAAGTTATTCAGACACCGGAAGAGCCAAAAATTGAGAGCCGCCCGCAGGAAAAGAACGTACCCATAATTTATTTTGACTCAGCTGGAAATTGTATCATGAAGATGTCGCGGAGGGCGACCACGTAATTGCGCGTTGATAAAGAGCTTTCGGAAAAATTATGGTAATCTGAGAGATAACGCTCGCTAGGCAGCTTGAGTGAGATTTATCTTTATTGGATGTCGGATCGACCGTTTGGTCTCTCTCCCTCTAACTCTCTCTCTCTCTCTCTCCCTCTCTCTCGCCTCAGGCCCATTAGGAAAGCTATTTTAATTAACCCTTTGAACCTTCGCTGTATGTGTCGCGTGTTTCTGCGGTACGTTTTTGTTTGTCTGGTGAGACGACGTCTGACTCTCTTGGATCAGACTTACACATATAATAATTAGAGTGCACGTCTGCTTATGTATGTATACATAAATATTCATTAAAATATTCTTATTAATTAAAATCTTTTTCGTATATTTAATTACGTATACATATATATTTTTTCTAAAAACATATTTTGATCAGACGAAATTGTAAGCTAAAAATATATATCAATAATAATTTAAGAAGGCAAGTGTGTCTTAAAAAATATTAATTTTACATTTTAAACGTGTATCAGATGTAATTATTTAGACTTTAAGGGGGTATCAATAAACTACATAATATTACACGCATCGTTTCATATATACGTTCACTATTATTTCCAACTACTCAGTTGATTATCGGAGAAACTTGACTCGAATTATATGTCGATACTATAAATGTAGCAAAAAAGGAAGAAATAATTCGAACGAGCAAAATAATTGATTTGACGGAGAAATTTTTTTTGATTGACGGTAACGGGATTACGATAATCATATTTTTTAACCGAACAGTTATTGGATTTGCGTTTGACAGTGACGACATCAGGTGATTGGTTTTTTGTTCAATAGAGAAAAAAAAGGAGGGAAGGAGAGATAAAGGTAGCGGATCCAATCAACTCGATCATTTCGCTATTTTTTAAATGACTCCCAACGAAAGTTTTTTGTACGGTGTAGTTTATTTAACGGTAGCGTGCTCAATACGCTCCAGAAATACGTCGAAAACGTACGGTCAAAAAATCGCGAAATTTGAGAAATGATCAACGGAATAAAGTTTGGCTAATAAGATATATTACAAATGATCAATTACTAAAATTAAAAGAGTTCTCTTGAATTATTAGAAAATAATGCACGAAAATTTAATGCATGACTGTATTGTATTTGTAATTAACATAGTAGTATAGTAGTAAAGTTTTATAATTAGGAACCCGAGTTATTTTTCTTTTACGAAAATTGCTGTTTCTATTATAAGAACGTTTTCTGAGATAATACGTATTAAATCTGTGTTCTTGTTGGATCCTGATAAAACGATAATTCATTATGATAAAAAACTAAAACCGTGAAATAAATTGGATAAGATAAATATGTACTGCAGATATCTTCGGAATTAAAATTATTAATTATTTTATTTTTCCAATTGTTAAATTATTTTCGCTAATATATGTATTACATATTATTTTTTAAAAAAAGTTATAAAAATAATAATAATATCACGTTTCGATATGCATTTTTAAAATTGAGTATATTTTGTAAAAGTTGACTAAATTATTGTTTAAAATTTGACCGATATTTAAATGCAAGAAAGAAATAATAGAATGGCATCTCTTGAGCCGATCTCGGTGTGTATATAAGGAAAATCGTTTCATCACAAAGTAACATCCACTCCACTTACCAATATCCAAATACATTTTCGATTTCCACCAAATATATTAAACCTCGCATATTACAAAACGAAAGAATAAAAAAAGAGGATATATAGAGACGGAAACTTATTTTCAGCAGGGCCATAAACCACGTCGTAAACGTGCGCGGGCACACAAAAATTCTATTAATAATCCCTCCTCTCTCTATCATACGAATATCGCGAGGGTAGGTAAAGAAAAGGACTAAACCACTCCCAAAGGACACAATAAAAACTCCCGTCCTGAGCAAATAAGAAAAAGATCCCCACGAGTACTGCGCGACGTAAAGAAAAAAAAAAGAAAAAGTACTCGATCACATATACTCGAGTATATAGGTCCATATCAGTACAGTGGTATATACCCTACAATTATATTATTGATTTCTTTGCAATGCAAGAAGGTTGAATATTTAATAAGTGTGCCCGTTTACTGTCTTTCTCATCGGTAATTTCCTGATGTCTTTAAAATCCACAATGAATTTTTCAGAGTACTCTTTTTATCTTTAAGATATTTAACACGGAACTGGTTTCCTATACCATGATTTTGTAATACGGAGGTTTAGAGTTTTCCACAACGATAAAACGATCGGTTTCCTTTAATGTTGTACTTGTACCACGCGAGACTAAACTATTAACGAATTAATTGTAAAATCATTTCGATTGCTCATTCATGTATTTAATATTTAATAGTTATATTGATAGAGTATTTTAAATTTGATTTATTTTTTTATTATAGATATACGATTAAACCTTACACTTTTTGTTAGAGTTGTGATAGAAAATCTCTTTAAATTTTATTTATGAAAAAGTTTGTTCAGCGGTTATGAATAAGAAAATGCGATATACATTAAATCAAAGAAAAATCAGAACGACGTCAATGAAAGATGTATAACTAGTGAACCATACATAAGAAAGTTTCCGATGATATTAATCACGGTCGGATATATCGTCGGAAGTAGCATTGGCTCAGTTAAAAATTTAATTAAAATCGCATGGTAAATTTGTTTTTCTGTGTAACTATATAAGATAATGACAAATATAATGTATCAACATTTTTTATATTCAGATATAACGTAAGTATAAAATTTGTGAGGTATGTAAATTACTATATTTTTTTCATTTAAATTGATAAAATTTTGAGGGTAAAATTTTAGTATAGTTCGAAATTTGAAAAATAATTATTTAATTTTTATGAGTTCTCGTGGTGACGTCGGAACTACATGAATTTGATATAAGTAATTGAATTTATTAGTCATATTTTCATCAGTATTTTCCAAGCCATTCCTATTAATATCCTTTAAACCTAATTAGTTATTTGCATAAAATGTATTGCCTTCTCTCTAAAAATGAAATAGTGATATGTCTGTCACTGTCACGAAATTAGTGAATATTCACTATTAAAATAGTAAATTTTGACTAATTGAATTAGTAACAATTCACTACTTTGTGATAGTGACTGACTTATCACTATATTTTTAGTGATTATTCACTAATTCACATTTAGAAAGTTTGGCTTCATTCGTAGAATCGAATTGTTTCTTTGACAAGAGCACTATATTAATAAAAGTATTTGCGATAAATAGAATCAGTGCTACGAAAGAAGAATAAAGTATTTAATCAATATCAACAGATAAATAAAAACTAAGCATTTTTGTAAACTATATTAACGAAGGATATAAAATGTAATTAAGGCATCCACGCGTAAAGTAAACTAAATAAAATATTAGACTATATCTAACCTGAACTATATAAACATAAGAATTACCGCAGTCTCTAGTAGATAATGAATAATAAAAAAAAATAAACTCGACCTGTCGGATAAAACTAAAAGAAAAAAATCAAGTGATATAAGCAACGAGAGGAAGTATCCTCTGACAAAGTATACAACGATTCTCAGTGATGTCTCGAGTATGCACACATACGGAGAGCCAGAGGTGTATATATATGTACGCGTACAGGTGGATGTGAGCGTCAAGTTTGCAAAACGGCGCGTTTAACGCAAGCGACTTATGATACGCACACCCAACGTTATACGTGCCACTTTGACGTCTCTCGCGCTGCCGTCCAACCCTATAGGGGGTTGTTGTATCCACCTGAGCGTAAGCGTAGCTTTTTCCCTCCGTGGATCGCGTGCATTTTTCATTCGTTATACCTCGTGTATAAGTGTATATGTGCACCTACTCTCATAAATACTTTGTATCAAATAAACATACCACCGGCTCGCTGCTCTTCCATATTATATCCTCGGCTTTTTAATATGTTTTATCTTTTTAACCATTGTAATACTCCTCTTGGTTTTAGGTGTCTCTCCGTGGGTATGTATACGTATTTTCTTCTGGTGTGACTTTTGAGATAATTGAATTAAAGGAGGTAAGTTTTGGTAAATTAATATTCTAATTAGGCGAGAGTGTATACATCTGCAGTGTTAAGTGTGTTAAGAAGTTTTAATTGTAGTATTCAATGAATGAATATGCATTGTGATACTTTTACGTTCTAATTCGTAATAATTTAGGTACGACACATCTTACGTATAGTTGATGTACATTGCGAAACAGCATTATGCTATTTATTTTTTAATTTAACACGGTTTGTCATCTCAAATTTTAATACTTATATTAATGGGAAATATATCGATCGAACAACTGGAGAAACATACTGTACGCGGTCATTTGTAAAAAAATCTCATTCGTTTAAGGAACTCGTACTTTTAATAAATATGCAAGTAGGAACTTACAGCGTGGGTTGTGTTATATGCTTGTTCATCATTCTCCATTTTGATTTCGAGAATATAGGTATACGTCGGTGCTACAGATTTGTAATCAGCGATAGGAAAGAAAATGTACCCCGGAAACACATCGTATGTATCAATTTTAGTCAAAGTTGCTTTGAAAGTACTTTTGGCAGATATGTGGCTTTTTTCGAATGTCAGTCAACATACTAAGAAAAATAGTAAAATACCGAGTCGTTTGACGGTCCTGTTTATCAATCATTCGTCAATCATAGACAGTGCGTCAAAAAGTTTTAAAGAGATGCTGTATGTAAAAAAAAAGAAAATATTTATGTTTTTTAACAACGAAATAAAACTTAAGTTTTACAACGTTGATTGATTAATTATAAAACAAATAAATTGAATTATGCTACTTTTTATTTTGCATTTATACTATTATAATCAGTAATTACACATTCGATATACTTAATTAATTTAACTACAATTAAACTAGTAAATGTACGTAAAATCAGATAAATGAGTAAATAACAAATGGAACAAGTATTGTAAATTAATTGGTATTGATTAGGATATCTCGTTAAAATTTAATTGACTATTTGTGTGATTCAAATTTCATGTATATAATTTAAAATTCAGTTACAGCAAATCGCGTGTGTAAATAAATTATAATAGAAAATTAAACATTTTCAGATGAAATACAACAATAATGCGATTTATGCTGACTCCGTCGATGCAGACATCTTTTCCAATATCGCTTCGGGTCTCTGGAGTGTTTGAGACATAAAATGTGCAAGTCCATTTTTTTGATTATGCAATGTTTATGTGCCAGAATATCGATGTCTTCTAGTATTTTAAGGTAATTAAAGGATTATTTTTAGAGAACGTATCAGATGTAAGTGAAGTAACGCTATATTGACAATACAATTGGAAATTTAATTATGACGATATATTCTGATGACAATTATGTAGTGACGAACAAAAAAGTATCGGCAAACCGATATACAATCCAGCTAACATAAATACAATTAGTTATCTCTAATGGTTCGATCACATTTTTAAAGTAACTCAAATACAAAGTGAATCAATTATTAAAATTAAAATGGAAACAAATAATTTAAAAAGATCAGGGTGTTATTTTTTCGGCTAAATTTTACATCATTCCGCAACTATATTTTCCGAATATTGTAAAGTACATTATACTGATGAAATATGGAAAAACACGTAGGGAGAGAGGGAGATAATAAACATCCAAGTAAATATTTATAAATTTCCAAACAAAAATCCGTCTTTTTCACTTGGTAAAGTTAAACAATATTGATATTACCATACAATATTTATAATGTTTACGTAGCAAAGTTGGATAGGATTAATGTTTTCCGGTCGGTGCAGAAACTCGTACTTTTGCTTACATTACACGTACAATTTCCCCTCCCTTGACATGAATGCACACATAAATGCAAAGAGAGGCAAATAAGCGATGCCAAAAATTGCGCGACCGTGTAAAATTGCATTTCACAGTTAAATTTTTCGGGAACAATATGTACCTGTAAACTCGACAAACAAAAAAGTTGAAATTCCGCTGATTTATCCAAAAGGAATTTCTCTCATTAATATAAAATAATAAAATTTTCAACTATACGTATGTATATATATGTGTGTGTGTGTGTGTGTGTGTGACTGTATGGAGGAAATGCCTTTCTTCTTTGATCATATGCAGTCACCTAGTCTGTAGACACAGTCTTTCCCTCCTCATTTCTCGCAAATACTCTGTTTCATTTTCACCCTCCCCGTCGTCTCTTGGCATTTTATATTTTATAGGGTCCGTGAACCGTCGCCGACAGTCGTGCCAGTTTTTCCGCATTGTAAATAAGAAAAAACACGGCTGCGCATACTACTACCCTAGGTATATAGATGCTAAACCCTTTTGGCTGGCTTCTCTCGACTCTTCCTTTTTTCTATTCGTTTACGATACCACCGGTGGTATTCACTGATATATTTGACCTCTAGAGGTACCATTTAAGAAGTCTTTTTTTTTGTAGGTTTCGGGATGTTTTTTTTTCTATTGTAGGAAGCAGTTTTATTATTAAATTGGGTTGTTGTAAGTACTATATAAGTAAGATATTTTACGAAATAGAAATTTATTAATATTGAAATTTTTTAGACGAAGTGTTACTTGAATTTTAAAAAATTTGTTTACTAAAATTATACGTATAAGTTGTAAATATGTTTTTTATTCTACATAAATTTTAATACAAAAAAACATCATACGCTTTCAAGCGATACACTCTTACTAAAAGCTCATATGAATTAGTAAAGTTTAATGAGAATTGCGCACGCAAATTATAGATTCTTATTTTATCGCAAGAATATTTCACTATACACTTTACCTATTGAGAAAACAAAGTTTATATTCGGTTTCTTAAAAATATTATTGAATATTACTTTTTGAAAAATCTTATTATAAAAGATATAAATAATATTTCAATAATTTATGATTACTACAATGAAAAGTTAATATTTATACGATACATAACTATAAGAGAAAGATGTAATTAAAAAGTGTTAAAAAACTGTTTTAAACAAAATTTACAGTTACAGTTCCAAAATAATGTAATGATAAATTATTATTGTTATTGTAGCAATATAAAATCGTGACATTAACTGAATGTTTGGTTGTGTGACCAAAACAACATAAATAAATTACCAAGACGTAACCTGTATAACCGAAGCTAACTAAGCTTTATCTTCTCTGCATAAGTACATGGATGTTTCCGTGAATGAGGAGATTGCTTGTTATTGTTACGACACAAGCATCGATGTCGGTCGCAGTAATAATACAGTATTGATAATACATCAAAATGAATCTTATTCAAATATGCATTGCTGCTACAACAAAATCGCAACAGTTTTATTAATATTTAGTTGTATTGAATATTAGTGTTAAAATGAAAATGTATGATATAACAAAAGTGGTGCATCCCTTATTTAATTAATGCCTTAATATTGTTGACACTTCAAAGCAATGTAGAAACACCTTTGTTTTCCAGTTGGTACATTTATTAATATATACTAATACAAACGTACGCGAAAATATGTGTACGCGCATGTGCGTTTCAATGTGTGTGTGCCTGTACGTGTGTCTAACTATACAAGGATATCTACCTTTTTCCTATAGGTATATCTGCAGTATAGGAAAAAGGCAGGGATCCTTATCGTATATTTCTATTTCCGATATGTAAAAACAAAGCGGTCGTGCTGGTCGTTGACTCGATCGGCTAGAATTTTCTGTTTTTCTTTTTTTATTATAGACCGGTTAAGCGCAGGTGTATTGTTGCATTGTAATTTCCCAACGTATACGGAAGTGTCGCCGAGGTAAACTTTTGCGGCATCGTCGCGGTCAATAATTTGTCGGAAGGGATATACTGGAAAATTGTTCAACGCGAACAGTGGTAACAATTCCTGCGATTATGTATTGGAAGCATAATACCGACCTACTGATGTATATATATATCAAGCTCATTTTACTCCCGTATAAATCATAATATTGGTCATCTCGTTGACGTTAATTGACGGATTTTATTCATTACATATATATGTATAATGATTGATATATTACGGTGCATTTGTTTGACAATTGTTATACGAGATGAAAGAAAAAATTACAAGGGCTACAAGGGTGTATATATATATACATATATTGGGTATAAGTACATATGTTTGAGTGGACGATATTCGTTTAGAGGTATGTAAATTTATGCACGACCATATTTGCATTTCTAATTGAGGTCATTTTTTCGGTAGGGGTTAAATTTACCTTGTGTTAGGATAAAATCGTAAATTCATTAAGAGATAATTTTTTTAAATTTGGTCTAGGGCGAGGCAATTAAATTCCATTAAATTTTTATAACTTCGCTCCTTTGGACGCGAATTATGCAAATGGGGTACGACGACGCGTGCCGGGAAAAATCATCATGGCACTTTTGCCGACAAAAGGTTAGGCATAAAAAAGATGACGCTACACTTATCTTGGTCATAAAAAATCCATATACGCTTTTAGATTCTCTTCATAATTAACCTTTAAAATATATATAAAAAAAAAAGAAAAAATTTTAAAAGGTTAATTAAAATGCTCGTTCTAAAAGCCACACCGAAAAAAAATTTCATTACCAACGTCTCTTTGTAGTTTAATTGACGCTTCGAAACGTCAAATATATATTTGAGAAGTCGCTGCTGCCGCCGCGCGCAAAAATGAGGACGTTACAACAATTTATGAGAGAGATATATAGGATGAGGTAGCCTTTTTTTTAATCCCTTAATTTCATTCCCGCGTGTATGTGGGTCAATTCTTATCAAAAATGAACGTTTTAAATTCTTCAGTTTTTATATTAACTTGCGTCATGCTTAAATTCTGACTGCAGTCGGAATTACAATTAATTCAACTCGTACGTTAAATTAGAATGTTGCGAAAAATAAAAATTTTTCGTATATATGTAAACGTAATAAAATAAAAAACAATTAGATCTCATTTTTCATTTTTAATTAAAACAATATAATAGTCGTTGTTCGTAAATTTTCCTTACTTTTGTTATGCAAACACTAGAATGTGAAATCCTTTTTATATTTTGTTTATTTACAAAATAAAAAGAGCTTGAAATTTTTTTTTCACTATACCTTTTAACAAAATAAAAAATAAAAAGTATTTTTAAATTAAGCAAGACATTTATATATATATTTCTGATTCTTCAATTTAAGATATATTATACATTCTCGTCATGTTTTACAAAAATGACGACAGATAAGGATATAGCATATTTCTGACGTCCTATTTGAGGCATGAATACCAGTCTAGGTGTATACAAAATCCCACGTTGAAATAAAATATAACCAAACTATATTTTACTGTCGAATATTTCACACACCACAAAGAGTTGAAATATCACACCCTTTTTTTTCTATCAAACAACAAAAAAGGGACTTGTATTGTCCTATTTTTTGTAATTAATCTATTTTAATGGCTTGATAAAGTCAAGTCAACTACGTATAAGCGCTCGAAAGTGTGGATACCGTCCATATACAAGAGAGAAAAAGTGACCGAGAGATTTAAAAAAAAATATTTGGTGTGACAGGAAAGGTTCTTCAAGAGGCACAAAAGCTATAGTAACACATATACATATACGGTCGTAGAAACAAATTATTTCTTTATTAACATTGGAGTAAGCGCGAGAACTCGCGCGTGAATAAAGGCCGTAATCCTAAACGCGCCACTCGGCTTTTCGTAGCCACTCTAAGCCTCATTAAAGCCTTTATCTCGTTACAAACTCTCTCCTCTACACCTCTAAAGATCCCCCTTGAATGCCCTCCCCGCCATCGGCTTCCGTCTCCTTTTTTACGAGCTACGCACGACCACTGGTTCCTTCCTTGTATTGGAAACAAGCACACACGCACACACGTTTAACGATTCTCTTTTACACACACGCGAATGCGCGTACTCGCGCGCGCACGCACACACGGACACACGTACCTATATAGTTTTATTCATACTTGCATACGTATATGGTTGTGCTTCTACTATATATAAGTCTCTTCTTTGTACACGAATGTACATATAGTTTCAAAAGTACATTCATACTTTATCCAAGGGTGTATAGAGTCTGCGTGTAATAAAAACATAAGGGTTTACTTATTTTTCAATCTGTATGAACGCGTATACATATACATGCATGTGGTTTATTATTTATTTTACCGACTGACTAAATAATATTAAAGCATACGCTAAATATCAAAATTCAATTTGTATTTGTATTTATTTGTCGACGACTGCTGTGGCCACCATTGCTACGCGTGCATGAAATCCCCGTATAAAATATTCGATATACCTGAAACCACACGATTTAATTAACCTATCATAAAAATATAGGTATTATAGAAATGTTCTTATATATATTTCAATAACGAATCATCGACGTTTAAATCTCCAGCCGATCAAACAATCTTACAATTGATTCGTAAATTAATCAATCGGTAATGAGCAAATATGATGTGAATAAATTACTTTATTTTTACATTTATTCCGCTTGATTTTTCCATCGTCTATTTGAGCTGCAAACATGCATACATATACATACATATACGCGTATATATATATAAATATATATATATGTATATGTATATTTGTATGCGTTAACACAACGTGCACGCGCATATCCGTAGTAGTCGTCCATTCATACGTAGATGCACACAAACCTGAGCGCACACAAATGGAACAATCACGTAGATGCAGACTCATGCGCATATATCCGAAGGAAACGCGGGAGAGAGAGAGAGATGTAGAGTGAGAAAAGGAGAAGGAGAGAGGGAGGCAAGAGAGAGCGTAACTTTTTGCCGAAGCTGGACTGTTTGTCAGCATCACGAATGCAAAGCAGTCTTGGGGTCTTTCCCTCCCCTCCCCTTCCCGCCTCCTCCGACCGCCCTCTCTCTCTCTCGCTCACTCTCTTCTTTTTGCTCAATTTCTCCGGGGAGGTGTACGCTTACCTGCATAATGCGCGAGCGAGATAAATGTCGCAAGTACGGACGTATTCGCGTCGTTGCAGATCGAAAATCCACCGACGCGTATAGGTGTGAGTGTGTACGTGTGCATTTGCGAGTGCGTATAGCCGTGTGTTCGGCGTACAGTGTGCGTTCGTGTGTGTCTATGTACGCTTGAGAGAGAAATTGAATAGGAGAGGGTTTTGATGTCGCTGGGAGAGGTTGTAAACTCACTATCTAAGTGCAGAATAACAGATGGCGATGTTGATGCTTTTCAAAAAACGTAAATTTACATAATGCCAAGACGAAACATTTAGATACCGAGTACGCTGATTTCTTTTATTAGTCTTACACTGCACCTCCACTCCACCGCTATATCTACTTTAATTAGGATATCGGATTATTATAGGCATCTCTGTACATTTAAGTGTAACAGACGATTGGTTGCGCACTCGAGGTTGGGAATCTCACATTTTTAAAATCTACTTGCTATTTCATCGACATTTATTTTGGGCCATTCAATATTTTAATGGCGCGAGTCGAGCGCGACCCGCCGATTTAGGTAACACTTTAGGATGTAAATAATACAGCAAGGAAGTGCCAAAATAACTGGATTTTAACTCTCTAGAAAATATAGTATATCAATGTAAATATATAAATGTATAAAGTTAACAATAATCATGATTTTGAGGTCAGGTATTAAGAAACCTGAGTTTGACTAAAGAATTACTTATCGTACTAACATTTTACGGGAAATATCGAGTTTCTAATCTAAAATCGTTTCACTTGTACTGCGATTTCTAGACTTGGGCGCGATTTAAGTCGAGTTGATAAACAAAGAAGGAATAGTTAGTGTTCTTGTACGATAATAAATTTCGCACTAAAATTGGTGAAAAGAATATAATGCATATACATAATAATATATTGTTTCATAGAGAACTATATTAGAAAATAATTTGATAGAACTTTACCAGATTCTGACTGTAAGATATGAAATACTGGATATAAATTATTATTAGAGATAATTTGACAATCAAATTTAGTATGAAAATTCCAATGCACTCGTGAACACGCTTAAAATAACCATTTAAAGACTGATCGAACGATAAAATCTTCTTAACCATGCTGTAAAATCCGCTGGTCATTATACACAATTAGAATACTATTACGTAATACATCACACGGTAAAAAGTCACCCGCAAAACTATACCGAATTTAAGAGACGCATTTGGTACAGTAGACAGTTAGTCAATGCACATAGCCTAACCGATATTAGATAGATGTTAATACTCCTTTAGGCGTCGGTGATTCGCGCCAAACCTGCACGCATATACATTTCCAAGCTCGTATATAGTCTCGAGCCACGTTCTTATTGGGTATAAACGAGAGCTGCGGTCGCATATCGCGCGATATAAACGTCAACCTGGATTTCCCAATGCAATAATTCGCGCGCACCAAAAGCGCCCGCAGCAAATCGAGCTTCGTCTAACCAACCCCCTTTCCTATACTTCGACATGTATATATTCGTCTCGGTCATTGACATCTAAGTGTGAAAATGTCACCCCTTCTCTATATACGTATATTTTTCTTTTACAATGCGTAATTTTCCAAAGAGTTTGAGAAATATATACACGTCCTCCATCCTGATACTTTTCTTTTGTTTATCACTGAGGATTGATGAGAAAGCGATGCTTTTGCTTTTTTCGTTGGGGATAAAGAAACTTAGATTCGGGTTTGATGAAAACGTTCCTTCTTCCGTGGTCTTTCTTCCTAGATACTACACCGCCAAGACGTTGTTTTTACCGGAGATTTAATACGAGATTAGATGATGTTCGATTTTTAGTCAAATTTTTTTATTGATTATCAGATTAGATGTAACGCATTTGTTATCAGTTTGTATTATTATTTAACGAGATATTTGTCAATCTATAAATACTTCTGTATTTATTAATGCAATAAAATACTTTATTAGTATACGTGATTTCTAAAATATATATCATGTTTTTAAGGATTTCTTTCTATAATCTGCAGCCAGAGAAATGATGTAGTAAAATTTACATTTCTCTTATTACTTAACCTTGTGATTAAAATTTTATACATTTTATCGCATATAATATACAAAATTATGGTGTACTAGTTTAAAGCTTATAAACGAATATACTAATCCAAATCCTACAATTTTCCAGTGACTTATTTTTCTAAAAACTCGATAAAATAAAGTGAAATTCTTCTTTTAAAAAATAATATTATTTAAGTTTAAGTAAAACCATTTTGATTAATAATTTACGATTGAATTTTATAATAATAAACTTCAAGATTTTCGTATTAAATCAGTAATAAATTCAGTCAGTTGACATTAAAAAAATATAGAGACTTGCTAAATCCAATTAATTTCATTTCATACCTCTCTCGTACTCTTGTTTTGTAAATCGGCGAGTTTTCATCAACAACTGGTTCTATTAACGATCTCGTTCAAAACGAAATTATTAATACTTCGCCACTGGTATAATTAAAATATAAATTTAAATTCTCTCATTTCTCTTAAAATCTTGGAGAATTAGATTAATCGAGTAATCAAAACAATAATATGCAAATTTATGAAATTTACAAAATCTCATTTTTAAATGGATTAATGATAAAATGACTTTATTTCTCCCTCACCCTCGCACTTTTATTGATACATTGCACACGCATACGTACACTCATCAGGAAAATTTCTTATTAGATCCACTAAATAAAAGATCTTTACAATCGTCGATAAAAAAAGAAAGATTAAAAAAAAGTGTAGGAGACATTGTGTAACACTTTCAACGAGTTCGATTCTTCAATTTAATTTTATTCTGTTGACGGAATGTGTATGTGTATACTTCTGGTAGAAGTTCGTTCTACTCCGTAAACAGTGAGATTTTCCTCGGTACCTACGCCTTCTTTGTACGTATACAGTTGGGATAGGAAAACGCGGTCACCGTTTTCTCGCTCTAACGAGATAGTACTGTAGTGAGTTTTATTGGAGTGGACTTGGAGCTTTAGACGGAATTGTTTCTTACTTTCTGCGAGAAGCCAAAATGTAATCAACCTCCACAAAGGTAAGGCTTTAACTTTACTTACTACGTGGAATGCGAAGAAAAAAACAAAGCCTTTATATCGTTTCTTTGTTACCTTATACACTTTCTTTCACTTATACACCACTTGTCCCTTATTTTTTAATCGCTCCTATACCCGTTTTAATGTGCTTGTCTACAAAATTATTTCCTCATAGTTTATACCATTCTCCTTTTCTTAAACTTGTTGTAGACTTTTTTACGCGATCATAAGATTGTTAAATGTTAGTTGTATTAAATAGATATCTTTTTTTTTTATTTTTCTTTGTTAAATGTGTCAAATATAATTTTAGCGAATAATTGAATATTGAACTTATTTTTAATGGTGAAAATAAAATTTAATTACTCGCTTTTCTATTTCAAAATGATACAATTAATTTTTAACGCGCTTAATAAGCTTCTTTAGCGTAAGCGTTATCCGTAATGCTACAAGAGAAGAGAACACCCATCGTCAACATTTTTACTAACATTATAATTAACATTTATTAATTTTACCAGCTCGTTACTTTTATATGCAAGCAGAGACTTATCTAAACATTAAGCTTTTACTTTTTCATCAGAAAATACACATCCTTTAATGGTTTGAAAATTATTGTAAATAAAAAATTTCTCTTTCCGAATTGTTGTATAATGTATACTTTAAAATATTATATAATATCTTGTGTTAAAGGTTAATCTTAAAGTTTCTTATTCGCTTGAGTTTCGGATATACAAAAAATGGAAACTTTTTTAAAGAACAAGACTTGTAATTTTGCAGAAATGGCATTTAACTTTTTATTACTCTTCTTACGTTTTCTTGACTCTCACGCATTTAACTTGATATTTTCTTCTTCGCGCATGTGAAAATTCTTTTTACACATAGACTAAAAAAATTTGATCAAATTTTTCATATCAATTTTAATCTTTTTTTGCTCTTGCACGTATTTTAGTGGTGTTATTTTTGATACAAAGATTTATATGAAATATTTACCCGACATGTTGTACAAAATTTCAAGTTATTTGCAGGAAAAGAAAATTTTATTAACCTTTTATGTGACAATAATAGTATAATTATATTCGTTCTTTATTTTTAAAAATTACTTTGAATCGATCTTAATGCTTATTAATAATCGTTAACAAATATATTTAAATAAATCTACACTAACATTTAGTCAAATCTTCAAGTAAGTGCCGTTAGAGTTTATAATACAGTAATTATGATATCCGTTATTTATTCACTGCTATTCGATATTCGTCACGTTTGGTTAAAAATTAAAGATTTAATTTAAAAATATTGGCATACACAGGTTTAGCAAAATTTTTTATTTTACACCTTTATATCCTCAAACAAAGTGATCATAAAAAGTTTTCAACACAATTCTAAAAATTGCGCGTAGATATTACATACATAAAAAACAAATCTTTAAATCCTAATAAATAACAAATAGAATAAATAAAATCAGATTAACTAACACCCATATAATGTAAAATATTCCTAAATCTCGTTTCTCTCGACCATAAAACTTTTATGTAACGCATATATACTGATAAGCTATAAAGCAAGAAATCGCTTACAAAAGAGAGTCGAAAAATCTGCAACAAAAAAAGGGAGTCTCAGTTGACCCTTTTTAGCCGTGTATATATACCTGTATAGGATCCGCGTGAAAAATCGTCGAGAACCTCAAAGGAATCCAGAAGCGAAACGCGCGCGCGCGCGCCCAGGTGCGCTTGCTGTATAATGTAAGCGTCGGCAGCACCGAGTCCGATTTGTCAATCGACGCGCGCGCAGATAAGGGAGAGTCGGTTGGAGAGAAAGGGAGAGGCGCAATGTGCGTGCGCGCTGTAAAAATGCGACTCACACTCACGTGTGTGTGTGTGTGTGTGTGTGTGTACATATAGATATATATACAGAGTGAGAGGGAATGTCACAGACGGAATTTGTACTTCGCAGCATAGTGGTGGATTTTCGGGTATATATGCGGTAGCAGTAGGTATTATGAGGCGTGTCTAAAGTTCCTTTTTTCTGTTTACGTAAAATCTCTTTAAAATACTTTAAAAACAAATTTGAACTTTTCTTTTTTAAATTTGTGATTTTTTATTAGATGTATTATATAGACAGCTACTATATCTTTAGTAAGTTTATATTGACATTTAGAAATTAGATAATTTGATAATAGACATTTTTATTGTCGCTGGTCATGTTCGTCTACATTGACAGGTTTAGACCACAAAATCTATAATGTTATATATAAATAATTTAATAGATAAAGTACATGTGATACAAGTACTATGAGCTATCTCCTTTATTTACGATTATCTTTGTCAGTTTATATAGATTCCCCAAAGTGTACCGTATATTAATATATGCAAGCACAATTATATGCAATATATTGTTTCACTTATTTATATATTTTTTTTATTGTTCACTAGCTTTTGCAGTTTCTATTTTTAATGAATGCCCATGTATAACTCAAATTTCGATATTACTCAAATGCGTTTTCACTCATTAAATACTTTCGAATCACATACTATGTTTCCAATTTTACATAATTTTGATAATGAACACATTAATTACGATTATTTAATCATACCGATGCGAGTATAGATACAAAATTTTTGGTTTAATTTTGAATTAATATTGAATATATTAAATATTATTTAATTAATTGTATAATAATATACATAGAATCGCTTAGACTGGAACTGATAACAAATTTAATGATAAGAATGCGTAAATAAATTTACGATCAATACAACATATGAAATGTACGTATATTGTTTACTTTGTCATTGTCAACGTAATCCATCATGTCACTGCATATGTAACAGTTAATTTTTACGTATTTAAATCAATTTTATAATGTTTATTTTATATTGTTCTCTTGACTGTGATATATAACCGTTAAAATATTTACACGATTTTATAGTGTACAGAATATTTTTGCAACTTATGATTTATTATAATTATTACAATTGGTAACCCTTTCATGAAAATTACGTATCCAACACTATTATAATTAATATATAGAAATCTATCGATAATTATATAATTATGTGAAGAGTTACATTATGTATAATTTACCTATGTTGCTTAAAGAAGATACAATTAAATAAATTATTAATATCGAATCTCGACTTCTCCTTCAAAATAAAAATAAAAAAAATTTGAAGTAAAATGCGGAGTCATTACAATAAAATTTTTCCCAATATAACGAATAGTCTTCTATCGTTACTTCTATCAGGTATAAAAAGATTCGAGATGCTTGAGCGTACATGGATTTGATAAATAGACGCGATGTCGCATTCAATTTTTAAGATGGAATAGCGTGTATTGTTATATATCTATATGTGTAAGTGTATATATATATATAGGGTGCGGTTCCGTGAGCCGTGAAAAATTGGGTTCGAGAGAGCGTAATTAGTAAGTAGAAGGGAATGAAAAATCGTATACGTATATAGTCAGACGCGTGCGCGGTTCCGTGTCTAATTTTTGAGTTCCGATATATATTCTCTCAGTACAATTTTTCCGATAATTCTAGTTTCATTTTTACGCACTGAGAAAAGAGAATAACCTGGGAGAGAAAGAAAATTGAATACGATATTTCACTGTCAAGGTAATTTTTTTTTTACCTTTTGGTTATATATATATATATATTTTTTTTTGTTTAATATACGTGCATATCTGTAAGTCGAACTTGTGTACTATATATACGTGTATTTTTATGAAACATAGGAATTTTATTTATAGTGCAATATATACGTTAATTAAAATATGACAATCAAAACTTGGTAATTACTCTTGAAACAATCTGCGTAATTATAGCCACTGTTTGGCTTAGCAAAGTTTTCACTTTGTGTTTTAGGTATATAAGTGTGTATAATGTCAATTTTGTAATATCTACGAAATTTACTTGTAGTTTACAAGTTAACGAAGTATTGTTAAAAAAATGCATATATGTGCAATTAAGTATCAAGTGAATTTCATTTAATAGTAAATACTAAAAGTGGTTTACATAAAACCGTAACAAAAATTTAATTTAAATATATACATATACATACAAACATATACATAGACATACATGTACATATAACTTAACAAAGCAAAGTACACAAACTACCTAAAAAAGTTAAAGCCAAACATTTTTAAAAAAAGATAACAAAAGAGCTAGCGTCAAAGTTTTCATCCACTCTTTCAAGCAATTCGTATTGCAAACAGTTATACATATACAGAAACTAAAAAGAATAAAAGATTAGGCTGCCGTTATCAAGATCGACCATTCCGCAACAATTCCTTAATATTAAACAAACAAAAGAAATTATATTGCAAAATTAAAAAAAAAGGAACGTTAACGAATAACCTCCTCTTCTCTGCGTATGTCATATGCGTATTACATTTCTGGATATAGCCCGAAGGGAAAAGGGTCTGGACTTTCGTGTATCGAACACCTCAATTACGCCGTCTCTGGCTGAGTGCGCATCCGTATATACTGAATTCCCATGGGTAGGTATATATATATAGTGGTGGGTGGATGTAGGTGTGTGTGTCTGTGTGTGTCTGTGTAACGTACCTATCCAACGTAATACGCTACTGGACGCGCGCGTCCCTTTTTACCCCCTTCGGGAAGCCGCACTGCAACGAGATTCCGTATAAGCCGATAGCGGATTTTTCTCTCTCTTCTTCTCTCTTTTTATCTCTTTTTACCTCTTTCTTTTTCTCCCTTACATTATGCATTTTTTCGGCTGCGCTTCTCTTCTTGAAAGATTGCTCGTAACTTGTGGTGAAACTTAAGGTATATACCAGTTGACCTCGAATATAAATATTTTTAACTTTTGATATTTACCTTGGTGTCTATTCGTAAGACGAAAAATGTATGGTTACGTTATTAGCAATTGCACGTAACGTAATAATTTATAACAATTTGTTGCATAATAATTCATTTATGTAACGTGTACACTTACGGTATTCCGATGATAAAAATATGACAATGTTAGATTTGTACGATCGAATACCGCATGTTTACCCACTTTTACTATATAGGTACAAACTATATGTTTTAGCTACAACGTAATACGTTTAATAGACATCAAATAACCAGGAAAGAGGTTAATGATTTATAGTAATGTAATACCACGTCCCCTCGTAATTTCTTAACTTTTTTATCAAACTAGTCATTTACTTACTGTGTCTAAATTTTTGTTCGTTTATCCAAACGTATATAGTTATACACCCACAATGTTACATTACATTTTATAAGTTATCTTTGATCCACTTACGGTCATGTATATTCATCATTGTTATAAAAAAAGCAAAATACGGTACTTTCAAAATTTACAAATAAAGTATTTAATTTTAACAATAAAAACCAATTATCACAAAAATATAGTCTTAAGTACTAGCAGTAAAACGGTAGCAAATATCTTGGAAAGCAATGAATTTTTATTACGGTAGTCTAGTTATACTCGAAATCTTGTGTTATTCGAAGCTATCTTAATCTTTTTGACAGAACTTAACATATAATCGTAGGTGTACTCAGAATGGTTCTCGAAGCTTCACGAGTACGTTGCCGAGTTTGAAACAATAACGAGAGCGATTTGTATGGTCTTTTACAAGGTTCACTGGTAGTAAGTACTTCACAACGCTGTACAAAGTAGAAACTTTCTTCAAATTTTGAAAAATAGTATGGTTTATTCGTTATTTATTGTGTAAGTGTCTATTGAAATACGAATGGTTTTATAATCTTACCATTACCAACAAATCCATTAGAAACTTTAACAATCTTCAGGAACAATAAATTTAAACGTGCACACAGAGACCCACACATATATAGACATACTATTGTAAATTCATATCACGTTATCATAATATTTCGTAGAAAACTACCTCAACAAGATTTTTGCAGTACCAGCCAGACTACAATTAATGGTGGTTGGATTTTCGGGATGCTCCGAAAATTAAGGATCGCGAACACGTTCGCTTCTATGCAGAAGAAGATGCACCTGCACCAAATCGTCTCACGTACTTACGATTCATCAACCAACTCTGGATGATCATCGTCGAGAGAAAAAAAAGGGGAAAAAAGGACCTAATAATCTTAGGAAATGGTAGTAGCGTACAGTCAATTACATAGCTACATTCGAACATCGGTATATTTATTAGCCATAGCAATAGACCGAGTATAATAACTATTAAATACCTTTCATTTAGGGTATAGGTAATAACAGCGACGTGTAGATATTATATATATATATGTATATACATACCGTTACTAAGGCCATTATCGGGTTTCAATTATAATTTCTTTCGTACGATCCGCTCAAATGAATTATTTTGATTTTTCACAAAGAAGCTTATAAAGGATGTATTTAACGCTTGTCTCGATCAATATGGATCGTCTATATAAATCTGCAAGAGACGATATTTCCCTTTTTTCCTTCCCTTCGTGTTTTCAACGAGTTAAATAAATTAATGCAGATCCGGAATTATAACTCGACGTTTTTATTTTTAAGCAGGAGATAGCTAAAGTATCTCTCTCTCTAGCAAAATATTGTACACGCACTGAAATCCACTTGAATGCAGTGGAAAATCTCGATTTACGATGCGTATATATATAAAGAGAGAGTGCTTCGTAAACTTAAAGAAAAATCTGTTTCATACAACTGCACTTGATTCAAGTGAATTATTGTATCGATTGATGTGTATAAATAGTTTGAAGTTTAAATGAAATATGTATTTTCCTGCTTGAAAATTATTATTTTATTCATTCGGAGATACTGTGTCATTTTTTATTTTTTAAGATAAATATGAAAGTACACTACGAAGGATTGTTTATAACTTTTATTTACATAATACCACGAGGATATTGATAACGGCGCATTCTTTTGTTTGTTTTTATGATCTAGAAAAGATGTATTGATCAACTCTGATTCTATGTATAATGTCAAAATATTTTCTTTTTTTCGTTAAAGCAACAAAAGTAAGGAATAGTACATTTTTTGTACGAATGTTGTCACATTTAAACAGTAAATATTGTTATTTATCGAAACAGTCGTTGATTACCTAAAGTTCGATGCATATTTTACCTGAATAAATTGCAAGCTAATAATCAGCAACCCTAAAAAATTGAAGAAAAAAAGCAATGGAAGCTTCTACATATCTAAACTCTACGTTATATAATAAAAAAAATTACCTTCCACTGCGCTAGACGATTGAAATAAGTAACCGCATAATTTCCATTAAACAAACGAAACTAAACAAATATTTGCCTCTAAAAAAGTAATATCCTACTTAGTTAGTTACACTACAAACAGAAACTAATACTACCCGGTGTAATATAATGTATGTACTAAAGTAACTAGATTTCACATTACTTACATAAAGAAAAGTTAATAACTCGTTAGTTAAGCAATGATTCATTCAAACGCAACTCTGTTTGAATGAAAAAGATAATAAAGTTGCATCAAGTAGGTAAGTATATAGAACGTGTATGAATCGCTCACATTTTCTAAAGATTATATAGCATATACAGGTATAGACATAAGGTACACATATATAGTAAACTCGGAGAGTATTAAATCACGATTATTCGTCTACTGCGCGTATTCAAGTAGATTTCCTCTTGTTTCAAGAGGCGCCGAATTCCAACCGTATTATCATCTTATATGTGCTACAGGAATTGAGAGAGAGAGACTATCAGATTCAATCGAAACTTTAGACTGACTTCCCCGCATAGCGGATACGAAAAGTTCCACGTTCAGACTTTAACCACTACGATTTTTTTAAACAAAATATTTTGTTTACAACATTCATTCGTGTAAAATGCAATTGTTACGTGGATACTTTGAAACTGTACGTTAGCGAGATAAAAGAATTTCGATCATTCGCAAGGAAGCGCGAATTGCAAAAAGTTTTGAAAAAAGTATCGAGAATTTCCAACCACCCGAACGAATGTTGGCAAAGAGCGGTAAAATTCGCGGTACTGCATAGTTATAACATTTCGCGGCTAAATACGAGGAGAATTATCAAGAGAGATAAAGCGTCGTTATCGCAGGTGGAAGACAGGATAGAGTACGCGAAAGCCTCAACTTACCGATCGTCCAAGCGGTCAGCGGCGCGCATCTCCCAGGTGCGTTGACCCCCCCGCGCGCACTACTATGGCACCCCTCTCACTTTTATATACGGTATACTATGTATCTATGTGTAAACACTATATCTTCAGGTGGAAGGACCGGCGCGCGTAAAATACGAAAAAAAAGGTAACGAATTTGTTCGTTCGGTGCTCCCTTTTTTTTGTAAATGTATTTACCTTTACCGAGTTTAAAGGACGCGATGTTGCCGAATCGATGTCCCGCGCTCAACTGGTCTCGTCCTCAGCGGCGCGTCGGTCTCACGCTCACTCGCGAGAGAGCGCCGTCGAGTCGACCAATGGCCGTACGACGCTGTAGAAAGAGAGGGAGAGACCTCCGTCCCTTTTCCGTACGGCGTTCTTTGGTATATACCACCGTGTGCGCGACAACCTCTGACTATCGCGCGCTTAAATATCCTATATGCACCACACATACATGTACGTGGATTTACGCGAAATCTTGGTATATATACCGACTTTTTATCGCATATATATATATATATATATAGGTGAACCTAGGAGATACGTATTGTTTGCAAAATGCTTGATTAGGTACGTGGATGCCTTTCCGTCGATTTTTCATTTTTTTAAAATGATATTCGATTCTTCAAATATAAGTGATCCTGCCTGATAGGTAATGTGCACAGACTTTTTTGTTTAGGAATAGGAGTGCTCATTATGCTTGTACACATTTCGTGATATGTTATATTGAATTGCCTTTATTCATCCGGGGGAAAAGCCGAGCGAACATATTTATTATAATAATATTCAACTCGAACAATCGTAGCAATAAATATTTTAAATTACCACAATTATTTTTAGAAAAAAAGATTATGAACACTTTGTTTGACTAATAAATTATGAAAGTTACTATAATAAATAAACGCTAACACTAAGCGTTTCAAGCGCTGCTAATCGTTCGATGGAATTAGTATTATTATTAAGTTGGTAAATGCAAACGTTTCTATAGATTGATTTATTACCACACGTTAGAATACGAAAATTATAAATTAATTATTATTACAGTTCTGATATTTAAAAAATAATTTGAATATTATTGTGCACTAAATTAACTTAACCTATCCAACTACTACAATTATTTTAATATTCTTACAAAATAATACTTAATCTATATGGTTGACACTTCATTAAACATAAATTGCCGCTATTCTTGTAATGTCTAATTGTTTATAAATGTTAATGTACAAAAAATGTGAATGTAAATTATAGTACGCAAAAACAATTTAAAACAATTATGCAAAGCATTCTATGGGTTTTAAGTTGTCAACGAAAATGTTAGTTTTGAATTCCATTCTGACCATGTATATGTAGAGCAGTACTATAAGTACAAAAGTTGAAAAATATAATAATTTATTTATTTATCTATCACTGCCTGTGAATAAAAATGAGACTGATTATATTATTAATACAGGAAATAGTGTATACACTGCACTGATTTATTGGTAAAGGAATCCGTATTAAAATATACGTATATAGAGCTTTATACATAATATATATGTTCATTAAATAAGTTTTATTTATACTTTTTTTGATAGTTAAAACTAGTTTATTAGAAAATAACATTGGAATATATAGCTTTTAATTTTAAACTCATCAACACCTGTAATTCTTATTTCTTAATGGTATATTTTCAGTGTAGACACGAAATATAACGTTTAATAGACAATAAACCTAATCGCGTCGAAGCCATTGATCATAAAAGGTTATATATACGAATTTTAATGAACCAGTAGAATTCGACGACTTATATACCTGAATCCTCCATCCTTTATTTTTTTACAGATCGTGAATCATGTGTTTTCTTTTATTTGACTGTTTTAGATCTAAAACTTCTATTGACTCGACTGTACAAAAACGACATTCGTGAGGAATAATATGCGCATAGAGTATCTAAGGTTTACAACAATGAAGAAAAAGGATATCCTAATTAATTTCCCTTATCCAAAGTTTGGTAAAAAAAATGAAGCTTATACGACCGAATAAAAAAATGTGATCGATCTAATCCCAAAATCGGTCTACCACTTGAAACGTGTCCACATGTATATATACACAGAGGTACGCGTATGCACATGCACATCTACAGCTCCACACCACCTCGAACGGGTATCTCTCGTTTAAGCACCTCTTTGTACATGCTCACTCAGACATACGCATGCACACCTACATACAGATATACATCCACACTGTTTTTCATCCCTTCCCCCAATTCTCATTTGTCTCTCTCTTCTTCTTCCCACCTCCTCTCTTTCTCTTGAAACTCGTCTGGTACCTCCTTATGCACCTTCGCTATCTCTTCGCATCTCGTTCTCCACTTTTTCCCTTTCTTCGCCTTCTCTCTTCTTCTCTCTCTCTTCCACGGTGGCTCTCTCTCTCTCTCTCTTTCCCTCGCCGAAGAGAGGAATCCGGTGCTCGCGCGTGTGTACAATCCGGCCTAAAATGTTGTTCGTGTAAATCACTCGCGTTAAGTATCTGAATTCTCCTTGAGCTCTGATTGGAAATTCTCTCTCTCTCTCTTCATGTAGAAATTGCCATTTTATTCGCAGTATTTACCTGTACTGTACCTGCGAGAAACTCAAAATAATAATCAGGGATAAAGTTGTTGATGGACACGTTATGCACATATGGATGTACGTGTCGAAAATCGTGGAAAAGGGGAGAGAGACGATCATTCTCCTGTTGAGAGCATTTCGAATGAAAACTTGTCCCTAATAGGGGCTAAAAATTCCCTCGGTCAGAATGATATAGAGAGAAACGAGTCTATTGTTGAGCGTCAAAATCAAGCTGTGAAAAATGATTTCATTACCGATCTTCTCTTTTGTGGTATTATACCAAGGGAAACGTTCGGTTCGATGCTATACATAAGAGAGCTTAGTTTAATTATTTAATACTTTAATATGCAAACGATGTCTTATTATGCTTGAGCATAATAATGCAGAAATATGGTGAACGCTTTATTGAATTTATTGTAGTCGTTATTACCACGATTGCATATAGAAAAGCAATAATACGGGTATGTTATTTAACACTTTCTTTGAACATAACAAATATCACCGTAAGTATGATTTTTTCATCAGTCTTAAGTTTACATGATTATAAACATAAGACAATTTATTGATATAGTATTTATTGAGAAATAGTAATTAAAATAATATTATTTATCTAAAAACATTGTATCAATTATATTCATTTTTTTCATTATTTCGATAAAGCTTAAAGTAGATATTAAAAAATTCAATTTTCATAAGTATAATTTCCGTATTGAAATATCTAAATAAGTGTCAACAATATTTTAAACGAAAGTAAATATTTAAATTAAATTTTTTATCGATATTTCCGAAGCACATATATTTTAACTCAATGTCGTTCGACATTCGATGATAGGGAAAGTTGTTTGGATATATAAAGCGATTATTAAAAAGACTATTTTGAAATTTCAATAAAAAATAGCTAATATTGCAATGATAACTCCCGAAAATAAATATTATTATATTTTGTAAGCAAATATATTATCTGGAATCAAATATAAATATATAGTACAGAATTCACTGTTTTCAAAGCAGACAGAAGTTTCCGAAATCCTTACATCACAGTCAATAACGCATCTTGTATAATATTATAAATGAGTTTGATAAGTACTTAACACCACTTTGAAATTTAAATATTTCAAGTGCTACGGTCACATTATGATAAAACAAATTATTGCATTTAATGCACAATTCCTTATGGATCAAGTTTTAATCTTTTTTCACATTTCCATACACCAATAATCAAATCATAGAACTGACTTCGAATTGCTAATTAAGTCAGTATGCATAGAAGTCGGATTAACTTCGCCTTCAACTTCACGAAGTGATAGTCATATATTTATACACTGAATAATATATACATATGTGAATCTATGTGCGCGTGTTCGTGTATACGTGTGTATATATGTATATCTATGCGTGAAAGTAAATATTATATAACTTATAAGTTACGAAATATAATAACTATAGCTTCAAGGATATATATAGGGTAAAATGAAATGCAGGCAGAGAGATGTAAACTTAAAGTTCGATGGGTGCGGATATAGAATGACAATCTCGTAAAGTCAATCGAAACTTCCGAAAGTGCAATCCCCGTTGACTTTGCCAGATTGACATGTCTGCCTACATATTTACTTTGCATTTGCTGGTATCTAACGTTTACTTTTCTCCGTGAGCATAATTGGCGGTTTTCGTATAACGAGCAGCTAATTAAATTTTGCATCGGGAGACTCAAAAACATCTGTGAGTGCATACCTGTACACTTTTTTATTGTTGAAAATGTTCCTCGTAGTATTTATACTAATTACTTAAACTTTTACTTATCAACTGTTTTTTCGTTCTGCTTTGAGTAAAATATATATAATATTATATTTATAATAATAATAATTTGTTTACATATAGTAATGCAAATGTCGGTGATATATTTTTATTTATTTGCGTATAGCGTGAAAATATATTACGGTAAAATGTAAATATTTTCAGCCTTGAGAGTTGAAACTGTTGGAACTAGTTTAATTTAATAACAATAAAAAGGATTAACATGCCGTTTTATATATTTACCTTTGAATTATATATTTTCTACTTTTGATTCGTGATCACTGACCTCAAACATCCCAGGGCAGTAAGTTTCAAGAGAATTTGATAAATTTTTCAAACCCTAAATCTATCGCTTTTAAATCTTTTATTTAAAGAAAAACTCTGAAGCTTTTACTGAATAAAAATAAAATAAAATTGCCAACATATAATTAATTAATATATTTTCAATATACTTTACCAGTTAATTATTTTATAAATTTATTATTTTTTTTGTAATATATATAAAAAAAAATAAGCTTATAATGTATATAATCGATGACCATTTGTTTATGATCATACGTTAAAATACATGAGCAGTTTGGCATTTGCTTGTAAAATTAAAATTCTATCTTCCACATTTTATTTTCTTTCGAAGAACTATATTCAATTTCGGATTATCAATTATTAATTCGTCTACGATTAGCTGGTCAATTGAACAAATCACAAAAAATCGTTCGACCGAAGGTATACCATTAATAACCCATTCCACGTACGAAACGGAATTGAAAGGAAAAAAAAAGTGAACCCTGGTGAAGGAAAAGCAAAATCAGTTACATCTCGACGTCAATCATCCCACGCAACGTCGGAAGTTGAAGGGAAAAAAAACGAGGACCACGACGAGGACGGTCGAAGAAAACCCGTTAGCAAGGTTTTTTCATCGAGTGAGTTTTTGGTCACCAAGTGAGTGAGTAGTCCTACTCCTTCGTCCGATTTCCTCTCCCCCCGCATTTTATAAACATGAAGTGACAAGGCTACCTTCTCTCGTATATACATAACAGTCCTGGAAAACGTCGATCCCCTCGTAAGATAAAAAAGACGAGAGAGAATTTCTTTATAAAACCCGGCGGCGACTACGACTGTTTGATAAGTTTCCATCTCCTTTCGCTTTATTGATTCGTTATTAATGGAATGTAGTAGTATTCTTGTCTTATACACCATTGTAAAACAGGCTCCATTCAAGATAAGAGTATCTTCTTATTTTAATGGAGAATACATCTTTTCTCGTTTATTACCCAAAATTTTTAGCTGCCAAGTGAGAGAGGTAATATACTCGTAGTTCTTCTTATCGTGTAGGTATGTCTTATCTTCGTTTTTTTACTATATAACTTGGAGTTTCTTGCCTTAATGCTAAACGTTCTAAAGTTTTAGGCACACAACCGCGTCAAAACATCAATAACGCGCGGGCGGCCTCGGGGTTTTATCTTCTGGAGCTGACGTGCCCCGAAATTCGAATGCCCAAATTAACGGAGTTATTTGCGCTCTCTCTATATCTACCGTAATTGATGAATATTTTATATACCTCCGCTGGACCCCCCTCTCCCTCCCTCCTCCCCATCCCGCTTCCTCTTCCATCATACCGAGTCTAATGTGTTATTAACTATCGAGTTCGCTTCGTGTGAGTTTACTTTGTCTTGTTGAGTATATGATGATTAATAAAAGATTTCATTTGCTTTGTTTTAGTTAAGGTATAATATTCGGATGGTGAATACACGATTATAAACGAGAATTGAAATCTGGGCATATTAGTCGAGGTTTTTATTTCGAACTCTCGGTGCGTAACCAGCGATGTTTTACAAAGGAAAATTTTAGGTAATTAAAGATAAATTTAGAAATGATCAATTTTGTAGAGGTATTCAACGTTCGCTTTTAATTGTCCCTCGTTTAATAATTATAACAATTATTAAATTAAACGTAGTCTAATATTAGATGATGTACCTCTCTTAAAGAAATACTGAAACTTCATTAACTTTCCACCAGAAGCAATTAATTAAATTAATAATCAAGACACAAAAATTGATGTAACAGTCAATATTATAATTCGAATAAAAAAGTAAAGAACACATTTATTTATTGTAACTTAATGTTATAATTATTTTACTACAAATCATGTGTAGATTTAAATATCATTTTGAAAATATTTATTTATTTATTTACTAACCAGAAAATAATTCAGATAATAGTACAATGTACATCATGTACATCTCTTGTGTCACTGTAAAGCACTTACTGAAAAACGATGAACTTTTCTAATTTACCAAAATACGTGTAGGGTTGATCATTTCAATAACATAACCAAAATACACATCGGCACAACTAACTGTGGGCGTCAATGACATTTATAAATGTTGATAACACTGTTTATATTAATTTTTCCTAGAAAATATAAAGATCATACGTATACGTGCATATGTACATAAACACAGATATTATATGCAGGTTGTAAATGTGGGAATGAGTTATGTAATAAAAAAAATTGAACTAGGACACAGATTGCATAATTTACCTACAACACGAGATAACCCGAAGAAAAAAAGTAGCAAAATAAAAGAATATTATTGACTTCCATTTTTTATGCTCAACATTCGTGATTTATAGAACTAGATATAGTAATGAAAATCACGTTGGCGCTGTTGCGTTTTGCCTTAAACATATAGTTACATATTATATGTGTGTATATATATATATGTATATGTATACACGTATAGACGACTAATCGAACGCTAATGTGTAACGATAGAAGAATGTCGTAAGTAACGTGGGTATGCTCCTTATAATATACACGGATAGTATGCTAATTTTTCAATGGACTATTGTTTCCTTTCAGGAGGGCATTAAATTCAAATTTGTAATTATTGCCGGTAATCATACGAAATATCCGGTTATTTGAAAAGTAACCGTATAAATCAATCGTAAATAAATAAGTATTTCGTTTAAGATTATTGTTTGATAATTTAAATTAATTGACTATTTGATGTAATGGTAGAAGTAATGGACGTAGTTCAGTCAATAGATTATTATGTGGCCTATTGTCAATTCTATTATAGTTAATCAAATCCATTATTTTACATCGCTCTTTTTACACTTCTATTTGAAAGCTAATGAACGACGAATGTCACTTACGAAATAAATTTTACAGCACGGTGTACTCGTATCAATCCGTAAGGTTACCTGAGCAGCTTTGAGTTGCGAACACATTACCCTACCAATCAAGCATGACAGACATGGAATAAAAAAATTTGTATAAATTGGTGCAAGGTAATGTCGTTTACGTGGAATATGAAGCCGTTTATACATAATTATTTAATTTAGATTTAAAATTATTTCGAGAAAAGAACGATCTCTCATCGGTCTCATTAATATTTTAATATGTTTAAAAGTCAAAGAACTTCTTATCAAGTATTACCTTTACCAACGTTTTTATGAATTTTTACTATTATCTTACGTTTATAAGTTAGAGACGTGTATTTTTTAAAATAAAAATTTAAATTCACAAAATTTTAATAAACTTTATTCATACAGTATGTTGCATAATCAAAATGCTTAATTTATGCTAAAAATGTATGCACATACATTTTTATAAGCTGTTAAATATACAAACTAATACCATTTTGCAACGTGTCTGTATATATCATAACAAAATGAATTTTATGGTTTAAACTAACTTTTATTTTTGACCTGAAAACTTAACATGCACATTTTATTCCTATCTAAAAAGCTTATATATTTTGAAAAGTCAATAATTTCCTATTTCGTTAAGTAAGAATCTTCCAGAGCGAGTAAATATAATGTGTATTATTTATCAATGTTTCATTGTTTTGTACAATAATAATAATATCAACAATAATAATAATAATAATGTAAAACTGAATTTCTAAAGTTCGGAATAAATGAAATAATTAGCGGAAAAAGTTGAAGTAATCAAGAGTGACAAATAACGAGACAAAATGATTTAAATGCAATATAATCCTCGTTCGCATCAGCGTACAATTTAAATGTAAAATGTAAACCCACTAAGAATAGCCAGATCTAATTCCGCACAGTCTAACGCATATACAACACCGTTGGCATAGCCCACACCAAAAAATGTACCCCAGAACGACACTAGCATCAGCAACAGCAGCAGCAGCACCACCACCACCACCACCATTGCCGCCACCGCGACTATCCACCCACCAGTAAAAATACCAAGACGACAAGAAGTTAGCGAAAATAATTGGTATGTGGCCGCGAGAGAGAGCGAAAGTTCATCACTCGGCCTCGCCTTTCTCGTGTACAATATATACGCACAAAGGTCAGAATACCTGGTTTTCAAAGCTGATCCCTGGACCAGTGACTGGGGTCACGAAACTTGGCAAAAAAATAAAAGGAGGGTATATACTGAAAAGAAGAGGTGTCCACATACGTGATCTTGCATTTCGTCTATGGCTTAAAACATCCAGTTCCGCTTACCCGTACACACTCGCACACACACACACACACACACACACGTGCAAGTATGGGTGCGCGTACACGCACACACGCACACACACACATATATATATACACTTAATTGCTTATTTTTTTGCTCTCAGCACGGAGTGTAATTTTGGGTTTTTTATCTGGTAGAAGGGCAGATGCCTCGAAGCACATTAAAGTGCGATGGTTATTAATTGAATTGCTCTGGATATGTTGGTAGAGTCACGTATCGAGGATTACTACGTAGGAACAAAAAATATATATACGGAATTTTTATTATACGCTTACGTTTATTATGTTGATAAGAGGGGTGCAGTCTTTATCTACGATGATCAGAGTCTGATAATGTACAATCGTGCAGTTTGATACATAGAGGAATTATTAGTGATCGTAGATACAGATGCGTCGATAGTCTTTCGAGTTTCGTGGGAAAATTAATTTTGATTATTACTAAAGTTGTTGAATTTGTGGTTTTGCTTGGTTTTTGATCGATTTGAATTTGATATGATACCGCGTTAAACAACACATATTATGTTACAGATTAACTGTTATCCAACTTTTGTCTTGAGTTGTATACATCATCGTTATGCCTACTTAAATCAAAAGTTTATAACATTTTATCTTTTTAAATTATTTGTAATTTCTAATTATATTGAAAACCGATAAGTCACGTGAAACAAACAAATATAATTTCAATTTAGAATTCAAAGTAAATGACAAGTATGTATGTATGTCTCACCAGAGGTGATTTATTAACTACTAATAAATGTTTCTTCCTCCGTATATTGATGCATGTATACTTGTTACCTGTCAGCAAATCATATTTCAATAGAAACAAATTTCTTTCGCTGACTAAAATGCCTTAAGAAGATATTGATAACATAAACAAATTTTGCAAATTAATAAATTAGTTAAAATATTAATACAAAATGGTGTTGAAAATATTTTTGTCTTACCAACGGTCAGTTAATTTTCATTGTCTTAAATTAAATATTACCTATATAACTATTCTTATATTATAGATAAATTGGTTATATCAATTATATTTATTATTTAATATTATTATGTTTAGTTATAACAAACTGAAAAGCAATCATCACAGGTTTATGCGCGTTTTAACTTGTTAATTTAAAAACATTTCATTCTAACCGTGCTTAGTTTTCTCTATTATAACTTTTCTAAATTTGCAGAACTCTAGCGAGATTTATTTATCAAAACTGAACATCTTTGTAAGGAATAATTTACCAAACGGAATTGTTGAAAAGATAAAATATAATAATATTTTTCATACGAAACGATTCTTCAATCAAGATATTAACGATTTATCTCCTGTCGAATAGGTTATTTAAATGCACATATAATTTATCTATACCAACAGGAAAATTTATAATTTTCCTTTAGAAATGCAAACTAAAAATAATTGCACGGGTATAGTAAACATACGGGAGCCTCTCTCTCTTTCTTTCACTTTTTATACCAAGTTTTATTAAAAACATAATATTTTCATTATAATTTAAGCATAATTTTTCTTATAGAGGTAAAGTGAGTAAACGTGTGAACACTTAATAAATAATCATTTTATAAGCAACTTTTTTATAGATATGTCTATAAATATCATTGTTTTATAAATTTAAATCATTAAATTTTGTATATTTTGCAAGTATATATTAGATTTATTCAAACAATTTTTACTATTCGTTTATTCAATTTTTATGCTAAGTGTACTTCTATTATATAAAATAACTTTTGTTCTTTATAGATGATATCACGCATATAGATTTGTCATTTAAAATGCATACGTATATACAACATGATATTATGTAACTTATCCATAAAATACAAGATTAAAAATGTAAAAATGTCACACGAAGTATCATTTTAAATTAAGGTATAAAAGAAGTTCCTTTTTATCCAGTATCGTTAACATTATTAATATAACCTTATCCCCATGTCATTATTCACCAAGTATACACGTGCATTTAACATTTCCGCATCGATCAAACATTTTGCTGAATTATCAAGCAACACGGAAAATTAACGAGATGAAAATAAGCCCAAGAACTCGGTTCCTGCACTATTCATTTTCGTTTCTCGATTTTTTTTATTTTTTTTTTGTTCCGCTCGCTAAACTGTTTCGTCTTGGGCCATTCCCGTTTTGCAGCCGCTCGGCTCTACGCGCTTCGCTTATCATAATGTATTTTCGGCCTCCTTTGCGGCTCTTTATTTTTGATCGACTTGTTCTTATAGGAATAGGGGGCCAAAGCTTTTGATGCTTAAGCTTTTTCGCTTATGTAGATTTATTTTTTGTTTACGGCCTTCCCTCCCACCTTAAGGCAGCTTTCACTGCTTTTATATATGTTCAGACTTCCGTTTGGAATGAAATTTTCGCTATTCTCTTCAATGAAAGGAAAAAATTCTTTGTGGTTATTCCATCTTATTTTTAACGTTCTTAATTATTAACGTCTTGGTTAAAGGTTTATTATTTTATAGAAAGTATGAAAAGTAATCTAAAGTGAAGGTTAAGTTTAATACAAGTAATCTTTTGAATTAATTAAATTTGTCTTACAAATTTATAAGTCGTTAATTCTGTGATGTAAATTTTAAAAAGTATTTAGAAGTAACAATAAACTCAAATACCAAATAAAATTATGTTAAATTAAAATGAATGCACCATCTACGTAAAATGTTGTAAGTAAATAGTAAATAAAATATATAAATGCAAATTGTTTTAATAATTGAGTATAATTACTACAAAATAATAATTAATAATCATTCGCATTATACATTTCAGTGAACCAAATATATTAAACTTCAACATACCTATCGCATATTAAACTGACGTGTATAATAGCCGTACAAAGAAATCATAAAATTAACATAAATTAAACATACAGTTTAATCAAATTAATTATATGCATATATGGATAGAGATCATAATTAACACTATATCGAACAATCTTAATACAATTTATATGTATAGATATAGATATAGATCGTACGTAGAATGATCAATTAATTATTACCATTTGATTGACTATTCAGAAGGAAATGGTCACTAACGATTGATTATAATTATCTAATCCTATGGGTATTATTATCGAGAAATACAAATCCTGAGGAAATCGATTGAATTTACAATCGGATATATACGTGATTAAATAACGGATTGCCCTAAAGACGCTTGAATTCATAGTCAAAAGAGCAAATGAGACAAAGTTTAGGCTGTACGACTGAATTTATATATAGGATGGACTGCATTATGTCCTAAGATGCTCCATAATTATTCCACGTGATTCTTCAACGTTCACGAGCTATTCTGAAACTATTCTTAGTATTCCTAGTATCAGCATACCAAGTATTCTTAGTACAGATGATTGTAGAGCGTTGAACCGTTGTTAGGGTTTTGAAGAATAACGTAAGGGGATTCACTTAGATAATCAATCTTCTCGAGGTATTTATGTAATTTTAAGTGATGTGGTTATATTAGCAATAATTTTCGGAATTTGGTGATTTTGTGGCCAAGTTTATTTTCTTTCTTAGTATTTTCTCAAATTAAATCTGTAAATTATAAACCATACGATGCATCATTAATTTCAAGTTTTTAATAAATTTTCACGTCTCTTCAATAAAAGATGTATCATTTTTATGACAGACATTCGTGAATAAGGGTACATTATTATCAAATAAAATAGTTCTTTTTTTATTCTAAAAATTTTATCTTAAAAATTCAATAAATAATTTACATACTCATTAAATGTTATTTATATTATTTTCAATATTTTACTTTTATTATTAACCGCCATTACACAGTAAGCTTTAAAATTGTATAATATAAAAAATATCAATTTCATAAATTCGATAAATTTGCATGATAATAATATCACAGAGATTATCCTTCGATTACAAAATTTGACAATATTTTACCTTTAAAGAGATTTTAACAATTTTTGTTTTTGATAAGCGCGCGTAAGGTAATAAAATAATTTATGTAGTACTTCACTTTAACAATTAATTTCCATGACTGTACATAGAGAATGAATTGCAAATATAAATATTTAGTGCCCATCCAACTATATACTCCATATATATATACATACATATTATTGACACGAAGGTAATATTTAATTAATAAAGTTTACTAATTTCCCATAATTTCGAGTTAAATTGACCTAACAATAAACTGACCGGATATTGACCTGGATTCAAGATTCTATCAATTTAAACTTTCCATCTAAGATATTGAACCCTAAGTTTACTTTACCAAAAGATAAAATCGATCAGCCAACAATATACTGAACTTCTATTTAATTCTAGTGTATATAGATATACATATACATATATGTGGTAGGTATATGTGATCCATATGCAACAGCACAATTTGTATTGTCAATTCCTAAAAATCATATATAACTCGCGAATTCTGTTATATTTTGATAAATGTATACTTACTGTGATTAAAAAGTAGAATTCGAGAACATATCACAGTCATTAAATGTTTAATATTCCTAATTTTTCTTAAAATTTAGAGTATACTATCATATATTGTTATTGTTAACATTAATTACAATTTAGGAAACGTACATAGACATACATTAAATAAATACTAACCTAAAGAAATTTACTTCCAAATTTTATGTATATTTTTATTCCCAACATCAGTTATATAACCTTGTCAAATTTTAAATTGATCCTTATAAACATTAATATTTTTAATACAATGAAAAATACTAATAATTAAGACGGTCGTATTTTATATAAACTATACGATTTAAATAATTAATTTGAGATAAAGTTATTATTATAAAAAATGTAATAACAATGTATACATTAATAATGTAACTAGGGTGGCTTTCGATGCTCATCGAACTGACGAGTCTGTCTGTTGTCCTTGATCCTTGCGACCTCGAAGCGGATCTACCTGATCCTCAGCTTCCTTCGTGGGGCCACCAAGAATCGTGTATCGGCTTCTTTTTCCCTTCGGTTTTGCTGGTTATTTAGGAAATGGATCTTGTGTTTGGATCTACGTGATGTATGCACGAATGCTGAAACTCGACCTCGAAACATTTTTGCTTGAGATTGTTGATTTGTTGTTTTCTTCGCCGAGATTGAAGATCGATTATGGATTTTATACTCCAGATTAGGGCAATGGAATTTAATATATTAGATAAATAAATGGTTATTTCAATAAAAGAGTCGATTTAATTTAAAAAATAAAATAAAATTTTTTCATTTATAGATTAGTTTACAATCTTGATTGTATAGACTGTTGCGAAGCTACAGTTCGCGCATAATTCAAATAAAATAGTGATAAACCCTAATGAATAAGGTAATCAAAAGTAAATTAAAAAATAATAATATCCGTGTTGACAAACTATATCCGTAAAATTAATTCTACTATTGTGCACATGCAATTAAAAAAAAGGTCATTATTTTTACATTTTTCATGTTCAAACGTTTATACAGATCTTGAACGATGAAAGCGCACATCGAGACTTCTATTTTATAAAGAAAGATGTTTTCTTTAAATCTAGAGAATCGTCGAGTCACCCTTTGAAGTTTAAACGAGTCTCTGGACGCTCGGTGCAGAAATAATGATGATTCACTCTTATAGAATAATAATTCAGTTTAACGAAGTGAATCGTTCAAACATTCTTATCGAATTCAAGTTCAACATGTATACTACTTGAAAGAGGTGTGACTTGATACTCGTTTAGTTTCATAATCTAAAGTTTATCAAACTTGTAGACATATACATATATATGCAACAAAAGTTAGCTCAATGGTGTCGTTTTATTTTCCAAGTTTAAAAATCAATACATCAAACTTTCGATAGGTTGTGAGCAAACATGGATGAAATTTTAATGCTATCTGGTATTTAACAAGGACTAGGGTTAATTAGAAGAAACTCCTGTGTCGGTCCTGTAGATGCGAGGATTCCAGGTATGTGTACAATGTAAAACGAATGAAGCGTTTGTGTGTATACAACTCGAACTTACGTAGTTTCAAAAGTAGGTCTAGAAAACAAAATTCGACCTACCGCTATCTTACATAAAATGGTTAAAACTTGCTTTTTTTAATTAACAAAGTTTTTTTAACTTTTCAACGATGTACAAGATAATCATTTTTAACAAATTTCAAGATATTTCGTTACATTTGCAAAATAGAAAACAGCAAGAGTTAACTCAACTACCCGATGCAATTAGAAATATTAATGATGAGAATAGACTAGAAAATTTGAAAATAAGCTGATACAAATACAGATAGTTAAGAGACAATTGACTAGTACTCTAAAACAAGCAATCTAGATCATAAATTGATATAAGAAAACTATTTTAATTAAAAAAATGAAGTAAATTATATAGAAACCGAGATATGACTTTTTTATAGAGCATTAAGTATTTTTGAATAAAAATATTGTTGCATTCTAAAATGCTATTTGAAGTAAATTTGACTTTTAATTTTCTTCCAACCCTAGAATCATAGATTTAAGAGTCAAATTTCTTTCCAATGCATGAAGTGCATTTTGAACGCATCAATATTACTGTTTGAAATTTACCTCAGTAAAACATAATGTTCAAATAAAGAGTCATGATATCTCGGTTTTCCCTATAATTTACCTTCTAACATATTAGAACAATTTTTTTATCGTTTGTTAAATAATTTTAATAATTAATAATAATATATTTATAAAATAAGCAATAACATTGTTTTTCTTATAATTAGCTATGTACTGATTAGTAAACTGACTAAAATTCCTACGGGGTTACCTACAAAACATTCCAAAAATATTGATACATTAACTAATAGTAATTGATCATTATAAATAAAAATATTCAAATTGTATCTACATTAATAAAGTAGAACATATAATTAAAAAAGACAAGGTTTCACAAACGATTAAAATTTAAGTCACGAACAACCAAAAAATCCTTATATTAAAGTTACGTATTATAACAGGATTTAATTTAGGTCTGAAAGCGTTGCGGAAAGTTTAGGTTTCTTCATACATATAACACCGACATAAATCTTCATCTCTTGCAAACTTACAAGTGACAAAATGTTTTTATTAAAAACTTGATCTTCAGAGTTATATCTATATGTATGTACTAACTTTTGTACGGACGAACGTAACGGTTATTTAACTACTTCTTTTAACATTCATTTGTTTACAACTATTGGGTAGATGTTGGTACATTTTTACGTATAGTTATAAACAAATAATGCAAGAAATTATTTCTAATAGCATTTTAAGGAAAGTTTCGTCATTCTACTTCAACATACGTGAACTCCAATCGAGTATGTTCACAATTTCCCTTTTGATAATGCACCAGGAACTCGTTAAAGTATAAAAACTTTTTGCCGAGTTCTTTTCTAGTTTTACCTCCCTACGTTCTAACGTTATGACGTTCTTCTGTCTGTAGATATAGGGTGTTTTTTTAAAATATGTTTAACTTATGTTAGTATGTATTTTATTTTTAAAAAATAATTTTAAAGGAGACGACAAAATTCATTAAATTTTCTGTAAAATTTTAAGATAAAGCGTCTTGTCCAATAGTAAGCTTTTTTCACATTTCTACATCTTTTTTTTTATTTTTACTGTTTGAAGGCAAATATTTGAATCAAAGGTATTTTATAATATTCGATGAAAATTTAATTCTATTATTTATTCGTCGTATATTTATTCATTTGTATGTATATATACAAAAATTGTATGAATCTTTTATAGATTTATAAAAAGGTTACAACATTCTCATCGAATGTAATAATAATTCTGAACGAAGAAATTTCTAGATGTACATTATTGATTTTTAATCGAAGAGAATAATTAATTATCGATAACGTTATCTTATTTTGACTATTAATACGCGTAGTTCGATTACTTAGTATAATTTATTATTTAGATTCCACTACTTATTTTTTCAATTATTAATGACTCATAGAACCATCAATTTATTTCCATTGGTATATATATATATATAATTGACGTGAACTAATTATAATAAAAAAATGTTCCTAATAGTTAAGTGAATGAAAAATTGTTTCAGGAAACAGTGGTAAAAGTTATGAAGTTTTAAAATTTCCGATTGTTTAAACTATATACGTAATATAATTTAGGTTTAAATTGTATTGTAAATTCACAAACACATTTAACAGCGTGCGGTACGCAAAGTTTCAGTTGCTTGCCAACCAAATCGCCGAGTTCCGGCAACTAAATACACATAGCTTCCATCTCACGTATACGCTAAGTGCATAAAAGCTAAGTGTCCTGCCACTGAAACGCGCGCAATAACAAAAAAATTAAGAACAATAATAAATTTTGAGAGGACGTTCGAGTAATTTTTAAAAAAAAAATTTTTTACCACAAAATTATATATTTGTAACGATAATGACGTTATGAACACAAATATTCTTTAGCAAAAAATTTTTATTAAATTGATCGTATATCGTTCTCTCTTCTAATCAATGGCATCCTTATAAAGAAATTAAAATAGATGTTAAAACTACTAGTAAAGATAATAATGCGATAGATACTGTATCGCGTTATTTATATATATTATGGATGGATATTTAAAAATTACTAATCATACCATCATAATAATGGGCTGATATAAACTGTTTTATTTACTTGGTAACGTGCCACGTTAATTGAAGCACATTCTATCTTTTAAAAAATGTTTTTTAAAGTAATTATTTATTAAAAGTCTAACTTTGCCATTTTTAATGGTTGAATTATTTCACTACTTGCACACAGAGTAAAAAGAATTTTATTTAACATTTACAATCTGTTTCGAATTTCCATATGAACAATAGTCAAACTTGGTGAATAGTTAAGCCGGTAGACTAATGTAATATTGAGCGTAGTTGTACATCATTACGACACTCTACAATTTTAAAAGTAAAATCCAATCTTGTGTCTATAGAGTAACGAAAGATTGTCTCTGTGAAATTCGATCGACCTAAGAAGTTCAGAGGAATAATTTTTAAAATGATCAAAATTACAATATCTTAAAGCAATTATGTTTATGTTCTTTTAATTATTTGCTGAGATGTAGCTATCGTAATTGTATTAAAATAATTTGAACCAGTAGGAAGAAACAGGAAGTTTCACTAAAATTAATCAGCAATCGCTAATCATTAAAACGTATTAATAAATTAATAAATAATACCTAATGACATTTGTGTAATATATTTTCTATAGTAATATGTGCTATAACACTATTTTAATTCACTGTATGAATGTTCATATAAATTTATACTGTACTTACATTTTTACATAAATATTTATTATTGCCATAAAGGATGTATTAGCTAGTGTGAGCATTATGTTTTACAAGATTTTCTGTATAAACTTTATCGTTATGTCTCTGTAATATATATAGTTAAAAGTGGTTCAGCTCCACCCACTTTGCTCCTTCACAAATATAGTAGGATCTAATAAAATTTATGTTATTTTTTTTATTTCTCTACTGTTCTCACTTTGCCACTTTAACTTCATCTACGATTACAACTTTCGTATCCTTTACAATTAATATTAACGATTAAGCAATTTTAATTTATTATTGTAAAAATATATTAAATCAAATCAGGAAGTAAAAATACAACATTTTTAGGCTCGACCAGTATAAGAGTGAGCCGTATATTTATTAATTTATACATGTATTTTTTCAAATTTTTTCAGGGTATTTATGTAAGCTGTAAATTGTTGCAAATATGTTTGTCTTAAAAAGTAGCAATAGTAAAAAAGAATTTTCTTTGGAACAATGAAAGAAACGAATGTGTTGCTAAGCGCAACATTGAAAATAATGAAACTATTAGTTACGTAAAAAAGAAAATAGTTATTTATGCACTTAGGGCCTAAAGTAGGCGCTTATTCCCGATATGAAAGTTAATACAGTAATTAATTCATTCAAGGGGATAATCGTCTTTTACTTCTGAAGTGCATATAAAATTTTTCACCCTGATCATTTGAAAAGTCACTTTTTGCAATAACAAATTTTTTTTAATTTCTAAATTTTGTTTAATATTGTAAAATTGTTTGATAATTTAATTTAATATAATAAATTTAATTTTATGTTTGTAGAAAAAGTCTAAACTAAGTATTAAAAACATAAAAATAAGTCTACAACGAAAAAATGAGTCTACGATGAATAAAATGGGTCTACGGGGAATAAAAGTGATCAAAGGAATAAAATGCAATTTTATTTCAACTGTAGAGGTTAATAAAGTAGACTCTTTAGATGATCAGGGTGAAAAAGTTTTATTTCACTTGGTTATTTGTAATACTGTGTTTGTCTGAGAGCAAAATAATACTTTAAAAATATTATAAAAATATCAATATAGTGATTCGATTTATTATATGATAGTAATTCTTAAATATGAAACAGTCATTCTAAATAGCAAAGTGCTCCAGTTTTTAGTGCAAACAGAATGCAAATAAATTTTTTCGTTTTTAATTTAAGAAGATATATTAATAATGCATTTACAGTAGCAAATAAAAGTAAAATCTGCATATATGTGTAAAAAAGCAAGTTTCAAATTTAGATTTTCGATAATAATATTTTTTTAAGCAAATTCTGTCAGAATAATAATTGATGTCACAATTTTCAGGTAATGTTTATATGTAATATCTAAAGTTAGCATTTTCGTTTGTAATAGTCATTTTTTATCTTTGCCCTTATTAATCATTACTGTTGGTGAATAATTTTTTAATGTTTCATCAACTTTTACTTAAACTTCTCTATTATAAAGGGAACTGTATATTTTATTAGTTTTTTTCAATATTGGAGAGACACCAATAATATATTATCAATTATTATTTGATTTAAAATTGAATATTCTTATTTGTAGGAATGTTATAAGTACTTATATAATAATATTATCAGATTTGACCTCTCCAGTATAATTTTCCTATTTTCGAGCGAGCTAGCGATACACAGTATTCAAATTAATTTGAATGCCGACCAATCAAAGTTTTTTAATTTACCAAAATATAATAAATAGAGAATAAAGATCAAAATTGTCCTGAAAAATAGAATATGATTCTATTGTGATACTTTAAAACAAGTCCAACATTAGCTACGCATAGATAAAATAAACTTACGAATTTATCGAAAGATTTCGATGAACTAGAACGTAATGTGCATACAGGTATATAGTGTATTATAAATAAGACTCATATGTATTGGTTTACTCACATCTTGATCGGCAAAATGTAATAGAAAACCATGAGTCACCAACTCTTTCTAAAAAGAGGGCCGGAAGCAGTAGAAGTGCTTATTTCTTTTTTTCACATAAATAGATAATGCAGAAATTGCTATAAAATACAGTTTATAAGTTTGAATAAATTTAAACTTATGTTACAATGTTGATTTATATAAAAAATTAATAATATGATCAAAATAAGGAAATAAACAGTTTCAGATTTTTTTCTGATGATAAATAGAAATTTTACCAACCTGTCCATGTAATCTTTTAGGAATGTACATATGACTATTAATCATGTTTTTGAAGCATCTGACGGTCATATAATCAAAGCAATCCAAGAAAAACTTTTCGACGATTATACAGCAGGTACTTACTATCAACTATTCTTTTACCCTGACTTGCCACATAAAGAGCATATACAATAACTTACGAATATAAAAATTATTTTTTTATTATTAAGTTGTATTAGTTAAGTTGGATTCTTAATAGACTTATAATGATTGTAATTAAAAGTAAATAGATATTATTGAGTTATTCAGTTGTAAACTGCGAAAATCATAGGCGATTGCAAACGCCTTTTCAAATTTAACTTTTCAACTGGCTTTGACATTCAATAATTTTAATTTATGTATTATGATAAATTACACATTTTTTATTATTAAGTTGTATATAATTGTATTTAATGTGATTCTTAATAGACTTATAATGATTGTAATTAAAAGTAAATATAGATATTATTGAGTTATTCAGTTGTAAACTGCGAAAATCATAGGCGATTGCAAACGCCTTTTCAAATTTAACTTTTCAACTGGCTTTGACATTCAATAATTTTAATTTATGTATTATGATAAATTACACATTTTTTATTATTAAGTTGTATATAATTGTATTTAATGTGATTCTTAATAGACTTATAATGATTGTAATTAAAAGTAAATATAGATATTATTGAGTTATTCAGTTGTAAACTGCGAAAATCATAGGCGATTGCAAACGCCTTTTCAAATTTAACTTTTCAACTGGCTTTGACATTCAATAATTTTAATTTATGTATTATGATAAATTACACATTTTTTATTATTAAGTTGTATATAATTGTATTTAATGTGATTCTTAATAGACTTATAATGATTGTAATTAAAAGTAAATATAGATATTATTGAGTTATTCAGTTGTAAACTGCGAAAATCATAGGCGATTGCAAACGCCTTTTCAAATTTAACTTTTCAACTGGCTTTGACATTCAATAATTTTAATTTATGTATTATGATAAATTACACATTTTTTATTATTAAGTTGTATATAATTGTATTTAATGTGATTCTTAATAGACTTATAATGATTGTAATTAAAAGTAAATAGATATTATTGAGTTATTCAGTTGTAAACTGCGAAAATCATAGGCGATTGCAAACGCCTTTTCAAATTTAACTTTTCAACTGGCTTTGACATTCAATAATTTTAATTTATGTATTATGATAAATTACACATTTTTTATTATTAAGTTGTATATAATTGTATTTAATGTGATTCTTAATAGACTTATAATGATTGTAATTAAAAGTAAATATAGATATTATTGAGTTATTCAGTTGTAAACTGCGAAAATCATAGGCGATTGCAAACGCCTTTTCAAATTTAACTTTTCAACTGGCTTTGACATTCAATAATTTTAATTTATGTATTATGATAAATTACACATTTTTTATTATTAAGTTGTATATAATTGTATTTAATGTGATTCTTAATAGACTTATAATGATTGTAATTAAAAGTAAATATAGATATTATTGAGTTATTCAGTTGTAAACTGCGAAAATCATAGGCGATTGCAAACGCCTTTTCAAATTTAACTTTTCAACTGGCTTTGACATTCAATAATTTTAATTTATGTATTATGATAAATTACACATTTTTTATTATTAAATTGAAGACTTATGCAACGTGGAGTTAGGAATATTCTTTTCGAAACAGCAAATCTTGCGGGATGGTTTGGAATTTTTACCATAATGTCTTGTAAAATTTAAAAAAGTCCATCTTTGCACGTTATTTTACAATTGTATCATGATTAAGTTGCTTGTCAGCACTATGTAAGTAAGGTTATATTATTATTTCAAATTTCTTTGATTAAATATTTTTTACATTAGACAACAAATGTTTAATTATATTAATATACTTACTTTCCAGAATGTAGCACATTATGTTTGTAAGATGTTAAGGTAATCTCATAAATTTTTGACCCATTTTTTTGAAGTACAATAATAATAATAATATATAATACTAAAGAAAAAATGTAATGACATTTAATTTCCCGTTACGAATTCTGACGCTAAATCAAGTTATTTTAATCTATTAATTTGTTAATTTGTTGTAATGAAAGGTAAGACTAACAATTTGATAAAAAATACCAGTAGAGACCGAAAAAAAGGTAAAATTAAGAAGTCAAAAAATCCCCATTTCGCGACAATTGTGCGTGAAACGTCAGTCACTTACCACGATCGAAATATCTCCCCCTTCCGATCAAAGACCCTCTCGAATGATTCAACGAGGCATTCGCAGCCCAATGTGAGATTAAGCCAAGGGCATATACAAAAGGCCTGCTTCCGAATAAAGGAAGCGCATCCTCTCCTCGTAATAGTCGAATTTCATACGTACGTATATAGAACTCGGACGGAACGGACGTGCCGTCTTATAAGGCTCTCCTCGAATTCCAGGTGTGCGCGCCTCTAATTCCCTATTGAAGGGTCCGTCCGAAACTCGAGAGGATCTTCGCTACGTAGGAAAAACACGTATGACGATAGGCTTCTAACAATAGAGAGGGGGATTTCCGTCGAGGCTTTTAAATCACATTACGATGACAAACAACGCACGCAGGGGAAGACCGTTATGAAAATTTTAAGAGCACTTTTTTCAAGGGAATTTCGATTTTATTTTCAAATGATTTTCATCACCAGTAGATTCTTGTGGTGTCGTGTGACTTTTACGTTCGTTCCAGTATGTGTGTATGTGTATATAATTTGGTTATTCCGTGGTATATAGGTTTTAGAAGGGATTCTTCCTTGATTGCAGCGATTGATAACGATCAAGACTCGGTGGCTTTTGTGGGTAGCGATTGAATTTCGAGATGGTCTTTCGAGGGAAATACGATTGAACTCTGCGTGTACATATAGGTATATACATAGGTACAATTATCTAGTGGAAACAGAATGTTTGGAAAGTGGTGTATCTTGTCTTGTCCACTGATACAAGTTTTTTTATCATTTTTACAGACAGGGTGAGCGACTTCCGGGAAATAGAGTACGATCGAGGAAATTTTTTAGATTATTTTTAAGAAGGAAATTGCTTTGAATGTATTTCCTATATGATTATTCTTTAGAACTGCGTTCTTTTTCGATGCTTCCGATACTTTCGACGCGTTAATTTTTATTTACTCGTTTAAGATACAACCATGGAATTATTAAACTGAAAAATAAACACATGCTTAATTAAAACAGTAAATTAAGGTTTAATCGATTTTTTATATACTAATAAAACAAAGACAACAACAATGAAAAAGAAATATTCGTATATTTATGTTCCTTAACAGTTGCATATACAGTTGTTTTATATACAATTACAAAAAAAAAGCGAACCTCTCATATCAGTCGTAAATATTAAACTGAATATTTGAGAAATTCGTTACAGTAAAACTAAGAATTTTTTACATTTCGCTTATTTATAGTATACGTGTGCAGATAGAATCTACAAAATTCTTTTAGTTTCGATACAAATTTTAACGAGTTTTCTGTATCAATTTTAGTTTTTAATTGACACTAGTATACATGCAGAAACAAATTTTCACTAGTTAATTAAAAACTAAAATAAAAATAAAATTTTTTGAAAAAAAAATAAATTTTGAAAGATTTATAGGCAGATCTTTACACTGTTATTAGTTTGTAATAGTTCAACGATACTTTTAAGCTATGAGTTGCATTACCACTTTCTATTATCTAGCGTTTATATACATAAGTTTACATATCTAACGACGATTAACTCAAGCAATGATCACATTCGTTATTTACGTTAACTCGAAACGATTGATTCCCTATGCATTCACATTCATTCTAATACGATCCTCTAAAGTTAATCAGATATGAAAATTAAAAATGACATCCAACATATATCAGTCAGCTATATAGTGGCACACTAAATATCGTAACATTATCATAAATTTTCTCGGATATTCCACAAAAGAATATTCACTAGTTTTTATCGCGTCTATAAAAACTTGGAGTAAGTAATAAAACCGAATTCCCAATGAATCAAACTCGATAGCATAAAAAAAGAGAAAGAAAACTAACGTGTAAACAACGTGAAAAACAACTGCAGCAACAACTGGAAGAACAACAACAACAACAACAACAACAAAAACAACAACACGAGCGTGAACGTGAGCGAAAGAAATGCGTGCGAATACCTGTAAAACGGCAGGCACGTTGCGAGTGACAGAGTCGTTAAACTTGTTCAATCTCTCGAGTTGGGGTATTTTCGAGGAGGTACTATATATACGAAGGAGTCAACGAGGCCGTCGCGACGTGTTTTTGAAGCACACGGCGCGCTAGCTTCGATGTCCACCCCGCGAACGGATCGAAGTCGACCGCCCACGCACTTGTCGCTATATAATACGATGGCTCGATGCTTTTCGAGACTCACGCAACACCCGAATTATCACCAGGTTCTCGTCTACTGCAATTTTTCTTTCATTATTACTCTTATTTCCACAAAAGAATATTTTATTAAACATTTTATCTTTATACAAGCATAAAAAAAAAGTCTTTATGTAAATCAAATTATTTTTTCACAAAAAAATTGGTTAAAGTAAATTTTTACCTTATTATAAGTTTGAAGTGTATTAAAATTGATCCTAATGAAGAAGTCCGTAATTACGGATGCTGTAGACTGTTTAATGTCTAGACGATTATTAAACACAAAGTTTGAGTTTACCTTTATGCGAAGAAAAAAATTGGCGCTTACGTACAACTCGAATGTTAAAAAATTTTGTGCGAATATATTATAAAAGCATATTAAATATTTAATAAATGAAACTAAAATAAAAAGTATACAAGAATTATTCGATTGTTAAATTGTTGGTACATCGCGCGAAATATAATATTTTATCCATGCATACATTTTTCCAATAAATTCTTTTATTAAATATATATTAAATATATAAATTCGGAATGTTATATATACATCCTGTGTGTCGGTTTTATTTTTAGGTAACTTTATCTTCGAGCGAGCAATTTTTTTTCGTGGTATTATCGATGATTCTCATGACATATTTCGAAAAATCCACTTGAAAAGTGCAAAATTTGTTGTCGCGCAAAACTTCGAACCAACGTTCATTATCCAGTGCTGGCGACAGAAAGTTACGAAGGTTTCCGCTTCTTATACATTTTTTTTTGCATCCTCCTTGTTGTAAAAAGAAGTCATCGTTACAAATAAGTTCGGAACACATGGCTTAAATCCATTAAACACAATTCGTACAAATATTAGCTGTAATCATAAAATAGTAAAAAAAAAGTTTCTCGGTACTTTTGTGCACGAGAGTATTGAATTTATCTGGTATAATGGATTTTTGCATCGATGAACAATGGAAAAGGATTATTGAATTAACACATACATTTTTTTATTTTATTTTAAAGGTGATTGCGCTTGGAATTTCAGCCGTGTGAATAGCCTCGTGACAAAGGAGATGTAGCCGAGTAATTGCAATCAGATGACAGTTAATGGTACGTACTTTGCGCTGTTCTACTTTTTTAAAAGCTTAAATGTATATATGCGGAAAAATATTAAACTCGAACACGCGTATAGGACTATATAATTCATTGCTAGATTGGTTTACATGTGAGCGATTCCAATGTTAAGCTTGCGAAGGATAAATTAATGGTTACGCTGGATTGATAAGGATATTCTTTACGCTTATTTTATTTCCACAATTGTATACTTGGTTAAATATATGTGTGATAATTTTTCATCGACATGAAATAATATTTCTGGTTTTAAGAGTTTGAGTGTGTTTTAGAATTGATTGATGCAACATTTTTTAATTAACATAAAGTAGTATTAATACGATTCTATAATTATGAATATACTTTTAAATAATCGCCAAACATTTAAATAAATAATTTTCTCGATATACACCCATAAACAACAACAACAACAACAACAACAACAACAACAACAACAACAACAACAACAACAACAACAACAACAACAACAACAACAACAACAACAACAACAACAACAACAACAACAACAACAACAACAACAACAACAACAACAACAACAACAACAACAACAACAACAACAACAACAACAACAACAACAACAACAACAACAACAACAACAACAACAACAACAACAACAACAACAACAACAACAACAACAACAACAACAACAACAACAACAACAACAACAACAACAACAACAACAACAACAACAACAACAACAACAACAACAACAACAACAACAACAACAACAACAACAACAACAACAACAACAACAACAACAACAACAACAACAACAACAACAACAACAACAACAACAACAACAACAACAACAACAACAACAACAACAACAACAACAACAACAACAACAACAACAACAACAACAACAACAACAACAACAACAACAACAACAACAACAACAACAACAACAACAACAACAACAACAACAACAACAACAACAACAACAACAACAACAACAACAACAACAACAACAACAACAACAACAACAACAACAACAACAACAACAACAACAACAACAACAACAACAACAACAACAACAACAACAACAACAACAACAACAACAACAACAACAACAACAACAACAACAACAACAACAACAACAACAACAACAACAACAACAACAACAACAACAACAACAACAACAACAACAACAACAACAACAACAACAACAACAACAACAACAACAACAACAACAACAACAACAACAACAACAACAACAACAACAACAACAACAACAACAACAACAACAACAACAACAACAACAACAACAACAACAACAACAACAACAACAACAACAACAACAACAACAACAACAACAACAACAACAACAACAACAACAACAACAACAACAACAACAACAACAACAACAACAACAACAACAACAACAACAACAACAACAACAACAACAACAACAACAACAACAACAACAACAACAACAACAACAACAACAACAACAACAACAACAACAACAACAACAACAACAACAACAACAACAACAACAACAACAACAACAACAACAACAACAACAACAACAACAACAACAACAACAACAACAACAACAACAACAACAACAACAACAACAACAACAACAACAACAACAACAACAACAACAACAACAACAACAACAACAACAACAACAACAACAACAACAACAACAACAACAACAACAACAACAACAACAACAACAACAACAACAACAACAACAACAACAACAACAACAACAACAACAACAACAACAACAACAACAACAACAACAACAACAACAACAACAACAACAACAACAACAACAACAACAACAACAACAACAACAACAACAACAACAACAACAACAACAACAACAACAACAACAACAACAACAAAAACAACAACACGAGCGTGAACGTGAGCGAAAGAAATGCGTGCGAATACCTGTAAAACGGCAGGCACGTTGCGAGTGACAGAGTCGTTAAACTTGTTCAATCTCTCGAGTTGGGGTATTTTCGAGGAGGTACTATATATACGAAGGAGTCAACGAGGCCGTCGCGACGTGTTTTTGAAGCACACGGCGCGCTAGCTTCGATGTCCACCCCGCGAACGGATCGAAGTCGACCGCCCACGCACTTGTCGCTATATAATACGATGGCTCGATGCTTTTCGAGACTCACGCAACACCCGAATTATCACCAGGTTCTCGTCTACTGCAATTTTTCTTTCATTATTACTCTTATTTCCACAAAAGAATATTTTATTAAACATTTTATCTTTATACAAGCATAAAAAAAAGTCTTTATGTAAATCAAATTATTTTTTCACAAAAAAATTGGTTAAAGTAAATTTTTACCTTATTATAAGTTTGAAGTGTATTAAAATTGATCCTAATGAAGAAGTCCGTAATTACGGATGCTGTAGACTGTTTAATGTCTAGACGATTATTAAACACAAAGTTTGAGTTTACCTTTATGCGAAGAAAAAAATTGGCGCTTACGTACAACTCGAATGTTAAAAAATTTTGTGCGAATATATTATAAAAGCATATTAAATATTTAATAAATGAAACTAAAATAAAAAGTATACAAGAATTATTCGATTGTTAAATTGTTGGTACATCGCGCGAAATATAATATTTTATCCATGCATACATTTTTCCAATAAATTCTTTTATTAAATATATATTAAATATATAAATTCGGAATGTTATATATACATCCTGTGTGTCGGTTTTATTTTTAGGTAACTTTATCTTCGAGCGAGCAATTTTTTTTCGTGGTATTATCGATGATTCTCATGACATATTTCGAAAAATCCACTTGAAAAGTGCAAAATTTGTTGTCGCGCAAAACTTCGAACCAACGTTCATTATCCAGTGCTGGCGACAGAAAGTTACGAAGGTTTCCGCTTCTTATACATTTTTTTTTGCATCCTCCTTGTTGTAAAAAGAAGTCATCGTTACAAATAAGTTCGGAACACATGGCTTAAATCCATTAAACACAATTCGTACAAATATTAGCTGTAATCATAAAATAGTAAAAAAAAAGTTTCTCGGTACTTTTGTGCACGAGAGTATTGAATTTATCTGGTATAATGGATTTTTGCATCGATGAACAATGGAAAAGGATTATTGAATTAACACATACATTTTTTTATTTTATTTTAAAGGTGATTGCGCTTGGAATTTCAGCCGTGTGAATAGCCTCGTGACAAAGGAGATGTAGCCGAGTAATTGCAATCAGATGACAGTTAATGGTACGTACTTTGCGCTGTTCTACTTTTTTAAAAGCTTAAATGTATATATGCGGAAAAATATTAAACTCGAACACGCGTATAGGACTATATAATTCATTGCTAGATTGGTTTACATGTGAGCGATTCCAATGTTAAGCTTGCGAAGGATAAATTAATGGTTACGCTGGATTGATAAGGATATTCTTTACGCTTATTTTATTTCCACAATTGTATACTTGGTTAAATATATGTGTGATAATTTTTCATCGACATGAAATAATATTTCTGGTTTTAAGAGTTTGAGTGTGTTTTAGAATTGATTGATGCAACATTTTTTAATTAACATAAAGTAGTATTAATACGATTCTATAATTATGAATATACTTTTAAATAATCGCCAAACATTTAAATAAATAATTTTCTCGATATACACCCATAAATATACATTATCGATAGCCGTCCAAGAAAAATTATCTATACCAAAGTGAATGTATAAATAAAAATTTAAAATTCGCCAGACGGTTTCTTCAAAGTTTCAAGAGACATTGAATTCTTATTAGTTGGAAAGTTATTCATCAGTCCCACCGGAATGAAAAACCGCGCGTATGAAATTCATTAGACTTCGACACGAGGAAAGCCATTACGTATTTAGGCCTTAATTAACGTTAGGTAAAAAAAAATACTCGTGCTACTAATTAAACGCGCATCACGCGCCAGATCGTAGACACCGTGGGTGCACAATTTCATTTGTTCCGCGAGTTCGAAAACATGGAGAATAAAAGAGTTAACGAGCCCAAATACGACCTGAATTACCTGATAATCAAACTTGCATACGTATATGTATATGTGTGTGCGTGTGTATGTGTGTGTATGTACGTGTGTGTATACGTATATCGAAGGAACGGCATTTTCGCTTGGTAATTTTATCTGGACACGAACATCAGCGTCGCACAATAGAATGATAATTTTTCGTTAAGGGATTCTCTCATGCATCGAATGATCGAATCGTCAATTGACGCGCCACGGTGGCCTTTCTTCGGTGTAGTCCTTTGATATATCCATAAGTGATTCGTCATGGATTCCTTCCAAGTAGTAATTAGATATAACTGGATATAGTTTTGATTAATTGTTTTGAATTGCCTTGTTAATTAAACATTTATTCGCCGCTTTACCATCTATTTTCTTAATTTTTCATCGATGTACAACCTTTTGTATTACCGTTAATATACTTGATTTGCCTTTCGAAATAGTTAATTAACATTCTCACACCAAAATTTAGTATTTATTTAGATTGCAAATATTCTCATTTAATAATCACTGGTATATATAGCAAATAATTTAATTTAATAGAAAACGCTGCTTTTATAAAATTTCTAATAGTTCTTTAAAATAATGATAATATTAATATTCGATGATTGGCTCTATATAAAAATGATGATAGTATTTGATCCTCAAATTTCACACTTAACGATAAATTAATCCAGGTGTAGATAGAATATCGTTTTCTGGAAGAAGCCGTAAGACATTATTTACATCGAACCCGCAAAACCGATTGAAGGGGGAAAACGCATGAATTAATACAGGTATACAAACGCAGCCGCGCGTCCGTATCAATCGATTTCACGCCAGCTAGCGGCAAACTTCGTACTAATCCCATTATAATCAACTGACCACGCCCTTGTGTACAACGCGACTTTAAACTATATAGGTGTATGTGGAGATACTCATCGCAATTCGATCTGGCATGTAGTAATCTTTGCAACCCCTTTTTCATTCTAATCATGAAAGTATCGAATAAAAACTCGGCTTACTTTTTTTTATGAGCCTATACATTTATTTCTAAGGAACCGATGATCAATCGTACTATTTTTTTATTTAGGAGTTAATACTGATCAATATCGAGATTAATTCAAAAGTTAATTACGTTAACGTGGAAGTATGTTTTTTAAAAATAATTGTGGCGGGATTAATTTATCATCTGGTGGTAAATCTGATAGGCTTCGTTACTGGTTGTTGGTAAGTACGATTTCAATCGCAGTCGGTAAGTAGGAAAACGATATTCTGAAACTCACGTTCACTGCCCGAGCGCTAGCGACCTCACGGTGTACATGTATGCATGAATGTGTCCATGTGTGCGTATGTGTGTATTTTTTTTTAAAGAAATTATAATGCAAAGCAATGTAGTTTCGGTTCAGTAATTGTAGTTAAATAATTGTATGATGATATGTGAAGTCACCCGATTCTCAAACTGCGCGTAACTGCCATTAGACTTTAAAATAGTTTGTCCAAAAATAAAAAAAGTTTTGATAAGCTTAGAGAAATAATGATTTGTAGTCCATAATTTCTAATTGCTAAACCAAGTATTGTAGTAGCTTCAAAATCTTATAAAACTCAGAAAAAAAAATCAAATCTTAGATTGAAACCAAGTAGAACGACGCTGCAAAGCGAAAAAGGTGAACCACTTTCTCTTAAAAAAAATAGCTTTTTTGTTTCTTAGATATAAATGTTCCTTAACTATAGTTGTAAACCAAAAGATACTCAGCGTAGAAGAATAGCTAGCATTATGACATACCGAGGGCATTACTTTTTGTTATACAAAGTACGATCCAATATTAGAGAGAATCTTTAAGCTCCAATAAAAGTAAAACCCTCGACATGTTTCTTTAAATATCTAACTTTCCTAAATGCACTAATAATTTTTAACATATACATACATTATTTATTTAAACTCATCGTGGACGTATAAAGAGATACGAAGAAAGTAAAAAGTTACTTCCATTGAAAAAAAAATCAGTGATTTTGAAAATTTACATAGACGTATATGAACACACACAACACGCGCGCGCGCGTACATGCATGCACATACGTTTTATATACATCGAAGTTCGCTCAAGCGATATAATATAATGAGGCTGAGCGCGCGCATAGAAAGTAAAGCGGTATATATATATCGTACGTGTACAAGGTATTGCGTCGAGTCGAGACAATTTGATTATTCAAAAAGTTCACTTGCTCTTGTATATACACATATATCGGCAGCCTCGATCATGGGTTCGGGAAAAGGAAATTGGCCTATCGCTGTCTGGGTTGCCGATCGCTAATAAAAGGAGGCTTTGATCTCGCGAAATCATCCCGGTGCTCAAGCCATCGACGTTGTCTATGTTCATGTACATCGATCTAGGTGAATCGATTGGTACAACTATACCGACTTTATAAGTAGTTACGCAAATTCAAGATACCCTAAATTCCATAGTGAGACAATTTTCTAGATAAACCATATACCTACGTACAAACGTATATGTATATATGTATACATAACAGTTGATGAGAGTTTAATATCTACGATGGTTCTTAGATGTACGTTATTTGTCAATCAGTTGAAAATAACTGAGAACCTGTTTTATGGGTTCTCTTGGATATATATATACATAATTTTGATGACCAGAAAAATCAACATGTATCCTTTCAACTCTATAATTTGCATCGTTATGGTGAGAAGATATGTTTTCTTTCTTGACAAGCAATATTTTACTTACAAATGTATTATCAAAGTAAAGTTGACAACATATGATGTATATAGGGTAAATTGATCATGTTTCATCGAATATATTAAATATTGCTCTTAAGATAACAAATGTATTCAGCATAGATATTATGTAGTAGCGTACAGAGATTTATAATAAAAATTTGTTAAATATCTTATAATAATGTCATTAGCAAACCAGTATAGCCATATTACTCAAGGCAAATGTTTCTCATTAACTGCAATGGACATGAATTGGATTTTGGGTGAATTAAACGTTTAACAGTAATTATCGAATCGATCCATTCTTTCAACTTTCTCTCAAAGTATAATTGTATATCGAGTGTTATAAAATATTTCTTAATATTAACAAATATAAATCTATGACAAACGTCTAGTAATAACTATAAATAATTATTTTTCTTAGTGTTTATACAATCGTACATATATAAATTGATAATTTAATTACTTCAGGGTTATTTAATAACGTTCAATTAATATATTTATTTTAATTTTGATTGAAATTCATATCCTGCATCAAAATTTATAGTAAACGTGAAATCTAACCCTGATATATAAATGTTCTATCTGCGTTTTATAATAATTAAGAACTGTCTTGTTCAAATAAATCCTAGAATACCAACAAGGTGGCAATGATAGTTTAAAGTTAATAAACACTTGTCTATTTCACATTTTTAAGCTTTTATCTATGTATCTTTATTAATTAAAAAATAAGCAAATACAAGTTAACGTATTAATTTCAAGGCGTGTCTGAGTCAAAAAATGAGAAATTTAAACTGACGTCAAAGCTTTTGAAGTATTTCGTTAATCCACATACACGTGAAATTTCGCCAAGCGATCAGGTATATTATGACCTGTGTTGTATATATTGCACGCGTGTACCTATATGCATATATATATATATATATATATATATATATATATATATATATATATAACTGTAAAGCTTTTTACTCTATACGCTGTTTTTCTTATCTCATTTTCGAGAAGCACCAATTAGAAAGTGAAGACGGAAAGTCTCTTTTAATTCGAGATTCAACTCGAAATTGCACCCAATTAAACGTTCCATCTGAAATATACGCTTATTACGCGACTGGCAAAGAGGAAGGAAGGTGAAGAAAAAAATTAAGGAACGGTCGCGCGCGTACACATTCGCTTATAATTAAGCATTTCTTCAAGTTGGAACTTTTCAGTTTTCTTTTATAAGATCGTGAAATTATGCCCATTTGTTACGCGAATCTGCACGATTGTAATTATGTGCTAACTTTCGTTTTCTTTTTCTTTTCAACTGAACTTAGGAAAATTTTTCGATATCATGATGGTATACGGTCGAATAGATAACAATGACTATGTATGTATCGTTTAATCTTCGTTTCGCGATCGATTTTCTACAGTACAATATTAATAATCGAACTGAAAAAATGTATTATTTTGTTTACAACATATAATTAGACGTTTCACTTAAGAGATTTAACGTACGATTTCTAAAATACTATAAAACTGTAACAAAAAATTTATAATTGAAAGAATCTTTATATACAAAACTTAAATGATATGTACGCGTATCGTTAACTGATTATATATGTTGCGTTATGATGTTCTTAAGAAAGCAGACCGATAACTTAAATGGTTAGTTTTTATCCGTTATTTTGTATATTAAAGATTCCGTTACCCATTGTTGATTCTTTAAACACGCTAAATAAGTACTTTATAGGTAGCAATTAACATTTAGGATTAAAGAATTTTAAAAATAAAATACATTATACTTGTAGTACAACGATCCGCTTTTAATTTCACTTTTATTTAGGCAATATTAACAAGAATTATTTTTTTTATCAAACTGCTGTTATTTTAAAAGTATTTACTTAAACATTTAATTTTTCAAGTCATATCATAAAATTCATAATGTATATAGTTACAATTACGGAATGCGAAAAAGTAGCGCTGTTGTATACAGATCGTATCTAATGCGTAAATTTTTTCACATATCGAATTGATAGGTTTAATAGATCAGTTTGTGGTGTACTTGGTATTACACAATTATTTATCCATACTATTCGAATGCGATATTATCAACAACTTTGATTAATTTTGCACTTCTAAATTAATAAATGATACCTATAACTGAATCTATTAACTAATAATACATTTGCATGTTATCCTTTACCAATAATGAGGACCCAATATATTATACTGTTGTATAATATTAATTTATATTCTAATGCTACATAAATTATATATAGTCTAAGATAAATATTTAATTATCCGCCACTGGGTTATTTATTATTATTTTTTATATTTAACATTTTAAAAAATTGTAACTCGCCATAATTACACAATGATTAATAAAAATAAATCATGCGTGTCGGTAATTAATGAAAGCGTTTTCATATAACCTTGTAAACTAACTAACCCAAATATATATACATAGATATATATATATATATATATATATATATATATATATATATATATATATATATATATATATATATATATATATATATCACTCAATTTTTATTAATATAGTTATTATCTTACATATTTGCATACGATATTATGTCATTAAAGTAATTTTAGTGGTATCAGTAAAAAATATTTCTCTTTCTTTACTCTCTCTTTTTGCATGCGGACAAAAGAACGCGAAAAACGTGAGATGAATCTTCTTCGTATGAAAAAAAAGAATCGACTAAATTACGTAAAAATCGCCGAAATTAACGATAATTCGCGAGTACTTACATGTAAAAAAAATTAAAAAGATCTGAAATCTTAATCAAAAAATTTGAAAAAAAAGTCAAAAATTTTCGTTCCTAAAAATTACCCATTTTTGTCAACCAAGTGTCGGAGATCGCGTCCAGCAAGAAGTAGTGGAACAAGGTCGTGTAAAAAAAAAGAAACCGAAGGAATAAGGAAAGAAATGGCATTACGACGGTTTGGGGTTTAATGGGCCAATTAAAAGGTACGCTTAACATAGACTCGTCCAGCAATTAAAGTGAAAACGTACAAATGTATATACCTATATATATGTGTGTGCTGTATGTTGTGTGTTGTGTGATGTGGATATATACACAAGAAGGAGAAAAGAGATGCACATAGGGATTTACGCAATAACGAGAGAGTTATCCATGAACGTGAAAAACGTTCGAATTTAACATTCGAATTGCGCGGTCTCCCTTTGGTCTTCGTTTGTTATAAAGGAGGCCGCTCAATCGAGTTAAATACGCCCCCTTTCGAAAATCATGTTTTTAAGCTCGTAAATAACGTTATCGTGCAATGATAATCTCAAAATTAAAGACTAACAATGGTTTATTGTATAAATCAAGGGTTGTACATTTTATTGTTAATTTGAGTCGAAGACTTTCGAATGATGGATTTTGAATTACTATATCTAGGGTGATATGGGTACCAATTTCGCGAATAATAATTATTTTCTCAAGATAAGATTGTACAATAGAAATTCATGGTAAGGAAGTTGAAGTATCCATCAGGAGAAAGCCTTGAATTTTATCAAATTCTGAAAGTGAAGTTATGTTAAATAAATTCTTAGTGGATACGACGATATGGTTTCTTTTGCAAAACGGATATTTATATACCTCTGATAATATTGTTGAATAGATTTATGTGATATGGCGATCCTATTGGTCTGTTCGTGAAGTTCACGTTGCTTACCGTAATACTTTTATATTATTGCGTCACTTGATAGATATTGATTAAACTTGATGATGTATTAAAATTTGATTTTGAAGTGGTAAAACTAATTGAATATACATACCGGAAACCATGAGATTTATACTTATCACGCGATCGAACACGAGATCCATCCGATATCAACACCCTTTTACTCTATACAAATATAATCATAAAGTTTCACCAAAACTTCACCGAATATTTACAATCTATATATATAATCGCTACCGTAACTTTTTTTTCTTCGGTAATATCAATTATCCGGTACGAGATTTACGATTCATCTCAAACTCATCTCAACCGCATAACCATAAAATTCAAATTCAATTCATTTACACGACTGTTATTGTTAATTAACATTTTTATTCGACGCGCCGGCGTTTTTTATTCTCTTATTTTGATTCATCTCGTTTTCGGGAGGCAAAAACGCACCCCGCCATGCGGGCTAATTGGCGTCCCGCGCTTACGGGACTCTATACTACATGGCCATTTTTCCTTCACTCTTTTGAACCGACTTGGCGATTAAGGAACTTGAAGTCCAGTTTATATATATGGGCTACAGTATACCGCCGGTAATGATGCTTTTTTTGTATTTGCATTCGCCGTGAATGTCAATACCCGATGCGTTGATGTATGACTGCTACTATCACCAGGTTTTCGGTTGATTTACCGATACATATATACACGCACACGCATAAACGCGATTGAATGATTATAACGATGTGGTTTTGTGTAAAGCGGCCGTTTGAACAAAAAATTTGCTTTTTCGTGGGTCATACATTTACCAGTGTTATTTATCGATGGCGAGATAATTGACATGGGCATAATCAATTATTCGAGTGACAGTTATGAATTTCTTAAGGTTAATTAATGATTTTAGATCGTTATTAAGTTATAAAAATCACACATGTTTGAGTTTCAAAATATTACTATACTTTTAATAAATTACGGATTCTACAATAATGTATTACGCAATAGGGGTAAAAAATAAGCGTTTTCTAGCGTAGATGAGAATATTTTGGTGTAGTACCTAAGATTTTCCCCATACATCGCAATCCGTAAAAGCAAACTTGTTTTACAGAGATTTAATACACACAACAATTCCTAAAAAATTATTATTTTTTTAATTGTTTCTAGTTTATTTGCATTTAAAGATATACATTTGATTTAAAGTCAATTCAGCTCAAATAAATACGACTTTACGAAAATTAGCTCACTATAATTTCCATTTTGTGCATGTAAATACTGAAAAAATGTAGTAGCATAAAAGCAAAGCTAATATACTAGCTTTGCCACTTACTGGCTAAGTATCGCAGTGGCTTGCGCTGTGCAAGCTCCGTTTTTTGCATGGAAGACACAAATGGTGTAGTGATCGAAGTCCGTATCGATTCATGGAACGTCGATGTAACTAATTCATCTCTTTGATGCTTACTGGATGATTTACCGTTGCGCCACCACAAAGAGGTCTCTTGTAAGCATTACTGTACATTATGCAGGTAATGATTTATTATCGGCACTTGCTAAATAATAACGTTTGCAAAAAAGGTGCTGATAATGTCATCTCTACATAACGCATAAGCCTCTCTTTTTTTCATCATTCGTTTTTTATTATGGAAGGGATGAGGTTAGGAACAAGTACCACATTGAAAAATTTGACAGTGCATCAGAACGATTACTAACTGGTTTACCTCAGCTTCTTAAATAGGTGTAAGCATTTTTGTATCGTATATGTTAATTTCTTTGGAAAAAAAAATCATCCAATAATGTATTACGCAATAGGGGTAAAAAATAAGCGTTTTTCTAGCGTAGATGAGAATATTTTGGTGTAGTACCTAAGATTTTCCCCCATACATCGCAATCCGTAAAAGCAAACTTGTTTTACAGAGATTTAATACACACAAACAATTCCTAAAAAATTATTATTTTTTTAATTGTTTCTAGTTTATTTGCATTTAAAGATATACATTTGATTTAAAGTCAATTCAGCTCAAATAAATACGGAAGAAGAAATACCATTAACACATAAAGAAGCGGCATATTTAATCAAGAAAGAAATAGAAAAACTTGGAATTTATACTGGAAATCAAACAAAAATTATTTACATAAACTAAGGCCCTGCACGTTCGTAGCCCAGCCCAACAAAAAATTTAAGCAGAAGAAACCAAGTAATAATTACCAGATGCCGTATCAGTCACTCCAAACTCACACATTCATACTTAATAAGTAAGGAGGAATCTCCCTATTGTGACACATGTAAACAAGAGTAACTATCGAACATATCCTACTCAAATGTAATAAATACAATACCGAACGAAGCAGATATAAACTAACTCATGATATCGAACGTCTACTAAATGCTCCTGAAGAAATCCAGAAGACTCTTCAATTTCTAGAAACTATCAAGATAATGAAACTAATCTAATTATTTAAATAATGTACAATTACAAGCTTGTTATACAATTAAAATCTAATGTAAATATAATTTTAATGTAAATATAATCCTTTACGAAAATTAGCTCACTATAATTTCCATTTTGTGCATGTAAATACTGAAAAAATGTAGTAGCATAAAAGCTAATAATACTAGCTTGCCACTTACTGGCTAAGTATCGCAGTGGCTTGCGCTGTGCAAGCTCCGTTTTTTGCATGGAAGACACAAATGGTGTAGTGATCGAAGTCCGTATCGATTCATGGAACGTCGATGTAACTAATTCATCTCTTTGATGCTTACTGGATGATTTACCGTTGCGCCACCACAAAGAGGTCTCTTGTAAGCATTACTGTACATTATGCAGGTAATGATTTAATTATCGGCACTTGCTAAATAATAACGTTTGCAAAAAAGGTGCTGATAATGTCATCTCTACATAACGCATAATCTCTCTTTTTTTCATCATTCGTTTTTTTTATTATGGAAGGGAGGAGGGTTAGGAACAAGTACCACATTGAAAATTTGACAGTGCATCAGAACGATTACTAACTGGTTTACCTCAGCTTCTTAAATATGTGTAAGCATTTTTGTAATCTTATATGTATAATGTTCTTTGGAAAAAAATCATCCAATAATTCACACTGAACTATTATTGAACTTTTTTAAACGTTTATCTCTAACAATAAAAAGTTTTGTATTTTTGAGACAAAAATGCTTTCTTTTATACTTCTTATGCAGGAGTCGTTGATCTTGAAATAATGCACAATAATTAAAAATAGTGTTATAACTTACTTTGTTACGAAGAAGATACCATACATGAGTTATGTTAGGAGCATGATTACAAACACACATCCATATACATATATTTTAGGGAGGTACTTAATAAGGTCTAAAATGAATATTTTGATACGTCACATATTTTATAATGATGAAAAGATAAGGCTCTTTGGTGTAACAGTTGTGCCTGAAAATGAAATTTAATAATTATATTCATTACTATAAACATTGGAAACGGTAATACCATAACATAACCAATTTCTGATCAGTTAAGACCAATTCTTGATTACACCTCAGTGCGTATAAAACATTCTTTTCCATATTATATCGTAATATATGCATTTTTAACTTAATCCATTACTATATATTCTTGTCAAAATATTTTAATATTGAAAAATTAGTTATGAATTACATTAAAAAATTATCAACAATTGGGTGCTGATCAGGAATTGGTTATATGATACGGTATTGTAGATGTTTGGTAGCGCACAAAACTCGTGTTATATGTATACATAAATCTAGACAGACGAGTTTGAAAGTTTTTGTTGATTTGATTAATTGTTGCGCCCCCGTAGACAAACTCTCTGAATTTCGGTATTCGAGTTATATACAGTAGTTACGTAAACAATATATTTGATCTATCCGCTTTCGTACTAGATTAAATCTAATGAGTTTAATAAATATGGGTGTTTATACAATTATTATATATATATACCAGTTAATATTTTTTCTTTAATGAATTATTGTATTGCAAAATGATAAACTACTTTTTCGAATATACTAAGCAAAGTTAAACCAAGAATAATTTATGTCATTTGTCATGGCAACATTTTAACATGGAGTCATTACCTAACATTCAAATCTTTATTAAACAAAATCTTTTAATATGTGTTATTTTGCGAACGTAATAATTTTTAAAATATTAAATTGACAATAATGTCCAATTTAAAAAAAATAATTGGTTAAAAATATATCACATTGCAATATTACATAATTTAGTAATATTACTAAATAAAGTAATAAACAATTATAAGTAAAAAATGTGATAAATGTCGGTTAATTACCAGCGTATAGTATAAGTATTCTCTGACGAATTGTTTCTCTCAAAAGTCAATTATAATTACTTTAATTAGCGTTCCTACCGAAAAGATGTAACAAAACAAAAAAAAAATGTTTTCCGCGATTTTAAGAATTTGCGGAAAAAATGCGGTCGATTACCTTAATGACACCCGTGGGTAACTAAAGAAAAAGTTTGACCGAACTTCCTTTGAATCTTGAGTACATTTACTATAGCAGAAGGGAGATCAATTAACCGTTCCATATTTGCGATCGGGTGTATAAGTGAAAATAGCAATTAGTAATAACAATCATTTAAATGGATCGGATTTAAATTTTACGATGCTTTTAAAATGGGTTTGCTTATACGTTACAACAGTTTTAAAACCGTCGGTTATATATACAGATACTCATTCTTATTTTGGTAGGTTCGAATGGACTGTAATTTCAACTTTTAAGATCCCATTGATACTACTCAATTGAAATTGCGTCATAAAAATAATGAATTGGCGAGAGATGAATATATTATGCCTTTTTTTCATTTATTAAATTCAAAAGAGTCAGACAATCCTGAAAGTTAACGATTATTACGAGTGAATACTTCATTCAAAATATTTTAACTTTAATGTGTTAAGAAACGTATATAATTTTTTTTGGAAGGTTCCTGTTAGAATCCTTTATCTTTTTACCTGCAGATGTACGTTCGTATACTTTTAATATCAGTATTTTTGGGATGAAACTGTGTTACGATATCGACGCAGTAAAAGTATAAATAGTTTTAACACATATCTATAAAAACAAATTTCATTATGTCAATAGGTATTTTACTCACCTGGATAATAATATTAAAGAAAAATCGAGAATAAAATAATTTGAGAAAAAAATGTATATGTTGTATAAGGAAAAAATCAATGTAAAATACTATCCAGTAAAATGCAAATAGTAGAAAGCGAATGAAAAGAAATAAATTTAAATGTCTCAATTCAGGAACAATGTACACCGTCATCAGGCAATTAAAATAAGAACTAAAAAATATCCTCTGTTCTCGTTCTACATTCTCACAGTGTCTCGCGTATAATGCATGTGTACAACGTTTGTGGTTTTTGCTCGCGGTCTTTCGCAGATTAAACGCTGCGTATCTCCGCGAATCGTAATGAGGTCGTCGCCGGCTATTTTTAAGAACAAAATTTTTTTTTTCGGTATCGACTGAAAGATGCGGAGCGATATTATAGGTGGAATACGGGGTCGTTTAGGTCATGCCTTCTGCATTGATAGCAACGACATCAACGAAAAATTACTTGAAACTCCGTAGGTGACCTGGCCTTGGAAATTTTTATTTTTATAGCTTTAGTAGTTGGACTTATCAACGAAACTTTCTGTAATAATGTTTGTATTTTTTGGTAGTTCTGTGTTGCTATCAGAAGGAAACTTTAAATTGCAGTTTCGTGGTCCGAATTAAATAACAACGAACGTTTATTTTTATTTTGCTTAATATTGCCGTAGATTATTGGAATTCTTTTATTTGTATATTATTTGATTTTTTTATTCTGCAATAAATATTACATTTTATATATCGTTTCATAAGAAAAAATTATTATATACTATTAAAAGTGGAAATAAAATCTTAAAAAAAATAATAAGATAAAATTACTATATATTTAATTAATATTTAATAAAATTACTGTAAAATGTAATAATGTTTACGAATATTCAAGTTTATCTTTTAATTGTACATTTATCGAATTAAAAAAATTTCTTGATATAATTGAGAGTAATTAAAAAGTAAATTGTAATTTATTAATTAATGAATAGGTATCGAAAAAATGTAAGAAAATATTATAATTTTTTAATTAAATAAAGGCAATGTTTCAATAAGAAAATCACAATGAAGGAACCATTCAACGTCATTTAAGCATCTGTGCGAAGGTCGCGAAAACCTGTAATTAATGTTATACAAGGTATTTACTGCACGTACACCGTAAATTATAATTAGTCGAGCGACGTTATCAATTCTGGTTCGTTATTTCATTATCAGTATTATTCGCTTCCCCCTATATCGCATGTGCAGTAAAGTACAAAATTTTCACTACCGTAAAATAAAAAGAAGGACTGTATATAAAGCCTTTTTACAAGTTTTATCATGCTTGACGCGTGACACAGTCGTTTTCCTCTTCAGGTACTTTATACCTTTCGCAAAGTAAATAAAACGGATTCATATATACGATTGCAAATAATACACGTGTCAACATTCACTTTTTGTTTGTGCAGCGATGAAAGGTATCAGACTAGAAATTTCTTCGGATTGTCTGACGGTATTATGTGAGATTTAACAGATCAGCACCTTTACGAAAGAATAATGATGATTTTGTTTAATTGGGCTCAAACGTTTATAATTTAGTTTAGAACATTTTGCACATTTGACCTATAAATTGAAAGCACCTGCACATTGTGAGGTCAAGTTTTAGTTTTGTATAACAAACATCTCAAACGAAAGTTATCTTATTTCAATTTAAATTTGCATCGACTAATTTGGTGTAGGAAAAAAGTGTTAGTCGAACCCCTTTTGTAAAGGAGTAGTATATTACTCACAAATAATTGAATTCTAAATGTATTCTTTAATGACATTTTTAATCTGTTAAGACTCTAAGAATACTTTCTTATATTTAACAATTTTTATCATTGCTCTAAAGAAGCCTCTTGCTTTTTTATAAGCGACCGAAACATTGGCAAAATATATTAATGAATAACTAGATGAGATCAAAACGCAAGTTTTTTTTTAATTTTTTAACCTAATTCACAAGTGAAATTAAGCTACTTTTATATCATGTAAGAAAAATTAGAAATGCATTGTGAACAACTCGCGTTTACTTGTTAAAGCAATGGAATACTAAATCACTTTTGCTGAGGAACGAACAAAAAGGCTCGTATTATTTCTAATTTCATCAAACTCTAATGTACCTTGAACTCGTAATTACCAAGGGGAACTCAGGTGAATGAGTCACGAAGCGAATTCATCTCAGGACCAAATGTATATTTATATGTAGGTGTTCCTTTTATTGCTTTTTTTTATTTTTCGATCAACTTGGTTTAATTGCATGTAATTACAAGGTGTTTCAATATGATAATGTAGTATACATATAACTTTCATTATGATTCAATGAAATTTATATTCGTATATATAATTCACTTGCGTGATGTTCTCAAACCGAATTTACAGATGAATTTTATAAGATTAAGACGTCAATTCTCGAGCGCATTTTACATGGTATCTGTCGTTTCATCCTCTCAGTATCATGTTTAAGGTATATTAAACGAAGAAAAATATTTTTAATTAAATTGGGTCATCAAGCTCAGAGGTATAATATTAACAATCAAATATGTGGGCATGAATATCAATTAAAGTTATGTCATATTATTCATAATATCGAATTTATTATTATATTATTAGAATTTAACCTTTAAAGCACCGGAAAACGTCTAGAGGCGTAAAAAAATTTTACTCATTATTTTTCATCTAAATTGAGTGAACATTCACGTTTTGAGAGGAACTCAAATTTCGGTTGATAGCGCGCTATATAAAGTTTTCCAAGCAATAATGATACAAAGTGACTTTATTTGGCCAGATAAAAAATAAATAATACTAAAAACAAAAAAATAGTGCAATCGAATGTTTTTTGAAATTTTGAAAATTTTAACATTAGCTACACCGTGCCCGGCCAGGATATGCATCTAGGCGTGAGGGGTCTGACTCGCCAACATCTTTACTTAGTTTGGCCCAAACTTTGGACCTTAGACCACATTTCTACTGAAAAATGCGATTTCCCAATTTTTCAAAACCCCGGCGCTCTAAGGGTTATTAATACATTAAGTAAAAAATAAAAACAGTCATTTAGCTTATAGTTTTTAATGTCATTGTTTAAAATAAATGTCATGAATTTGATAATTAAACATTTTTTATATAAGAATAGATATATCTAATCATTAATAGCAAAAGATATTACAATTAATACGTTGGATCAACGAATTTTTTGATGTGTAACCAGAAAAATTAAATTAAAAATACGAACTTGTCGAAGCAAACAGTAAATGCAAATCCTATTACAATACATACATGAAAAAATCTTTTAACTTAAGACACTAATCGAATTCCAAATACAAAGAAACGCGAAGTATCTAACATTGCCTCAACTCCTTGTAGTGGGTCAAAAATGCGTCTCTCTCAAGGAGTTTACTGTGAATTACAAATTCCCTTGAGTTATCCTGGATTTTAATTTCTGCGCTCTTGAAAATAATAAGTTTAATTTTGAGATCCCCAATTTTTAAAGTGAAATATCTGTATACATTTAATATTGTATAGCGTATTGTGTGGCGGGAGGTATACCGTTATGCAACTATGTACATAGAAAATGTAATGTTTATTTTTATAATTTTGATAATTGCCCGGCGATGATTATACATATATAATCGTGATTAGGAATTAGCGGTCGTTTGAAAAATGTGTCATTTATAAAATTTTAATGCAATTAAAGTTTCAACCACATAGACGAATTTTTTATATTGATAATAGATATGCCTTGTACGAACGTAGAAAGGTGAAAACTGTCTATACTAGCTCTTTAATAATGATAAACACATATATAATTAATGCATGCGTTATTAATTTCTTTGAGCGGAAATATGAATATCATAACTATATTCTATTTTATTAGTTTCATTTACTTATGTCTCGGTTAGATAAGAGAAAGGTAAAATATATAGCACGATTTATAAAATACAAATTGACAACCAATCCAAGACAAATCTATTGCACATAATATCAAGAAATATTAAAAATACATCCAGTTACCTTTTTCTCCTTTGTTATACGAACTTTAAATATCTGTCCCCCACTATTGAAATCGATATACGCAAATTAATAGTATCGATTTATATCCGATCTGTCTTTAAAAAAGTCGTATTAATCTCTTATATAAATAATAGTTCTTCGGTGGTAAATAAATCGATTCGATTAATTTTACGGTACGTGACAATAAAATGTTTTCGGGAAAGACGGCTTTATATTCAGTATATATACATATAATATTATTAATTGCGTATAATGTACTTTGTTACTTTTGCTTATTCTTTTATTAGTTGTAAACTACCAAATCGGCTACTTTGATCAACATTATAATTAATGTACTTGACTTTTTGGCAGTTGAGTTCATGTATATGTTTACATGGGTGTATATAATTATCAATTGTAAATATTATCGTCGCGTAAGTTTTGCTAATTACACCGCTTAATTACAGTGCAAAGTGTGTAATTTCTCATGTATCGACAAGCAACGTTTATGAAACACGTACCGTTTAATGTAATATGAAGTTAAACTTTAAATCAAGCGTTTTAAATACCTTTGGAAAATTTAAAAATAATTGGCACTGTAAAATTGATGTGTAAGATAAATATCTTATATATTTATACTAAAAAATTATCTAATCGAAGGAAATTTGATGCACAAACCTTACAGAAGTTGTATATTTAATATAAGAAACACTGAATTTCTTTAATATACTTAACAGTAATACTACGAGTTGTTAAAAAATAATGATCATGATTCTATTAGAGTAATCTCAATAACTTTAATTGACTGATTATCATACCTCATACTGCACCTACTAATTATTTACTTAAATTATTATCAGGTAATTCAACTAATCAAATAAATTTAGATTTCTATTTAGATTTTTTACGCAGATTGAGATTTTCAATAAAAGTTTCGAAAAATGTTGTTTCATGTAAATAAACTCGGTTCTTTGTTATATAAGTTATGCAATATTTTCTAAAAGTCTAGAAAATATTGAAACATTAATCACAAATCTACATTAGTAACATACACCTTCATGGAAACAATTTGGTAATAAAAATGACCGTGATAGTAGGTAAACCTAGGACATGTCAGTTGTTCAAGAAAAATTAACCTAATAAATCATAATATTTGTAAATAGTTACAATTTTTAACGTCTCACATTAATTGTAAGGTCATCAAATATCCTAGATATTTCGCGGTGTCACAGGAAATTTTATAAAAAATTCTCTCAGTGTATAAATACAAAAACTCATAGAAAATGTGCAGAATAAAATATTTAATATACGTTTCTCATGTTATGAAAAATAAAATTGAACATCACGAATGAAAAATGTTTATTACAATATTTGACATAATTTGGTTTTTCAAATGATTAACTTTATACTTATATATTTTAGACTATTCGAGTATTCTTCTAATTTCCGTAATTCTAAAAAAAATCAACGTTTAAAGAAGGTGGATTTTCTCAAAGCTAGGACTTCCTGCATTTTCTCCATTCCGTAATCTCGTATCTCACATCGTATTCTATACCTCCGATCGAGCAAGACGACACACTTCCAGCCTTTTGCTTTCCGGATTGCGTCACTATATATACATGCACCAAGTGCGAACGAGAGCAAAGAGAACTACCCGCAGAGATGTTTATCGTAAATCGCGCGACATTTTGCACTGTGATTTACCGCGAATGTATATATATATATAGTAACACGTATGCGCAGTATCGATAATACCAATATGCCACGTGGGCGACCCATTCGGTGGCTGCAGATTTAGCCGATGATATCAACCACTTTGAGGGGAAGTTGTGCGTGTCCTGTTTTAAACTCGATTTCCTTTGTGAATACACGCGCGCTCTTAATAGTCGAACAGTGAAATTTGTGCTTCGAGATAGATATCGTTCTTATCCAATTGTTATCTTCTGCAGCTACTAGGTTGTGGGAAAGTAAGATTCTGTTTAAACCTAAATCATTTTGTTACAGTTAAATAGTTTTTATATACATTAGTGCTCTTAAAAATTTTACTTTTTTATTTTAGCCTCTAGGGTATTTCCATAATGTTTATTACATCTATCTTGAAGTAATGAACATATTGTTGCTTATTTATGACCAGTTCAAATGTAGCGTAATGTAAAAAAAAACATATTTATATTTGTGATTTCCCTCGCGAAAACTTTTTAGATCCCAAGGTATAGAATTGCCAACTCCTTCATTACCTTTACAGACATTCTACTTGGATATATCGTTCAAAGTTGTATCTACAATAATAAAAACATTCATTTCATTGTTGCTTAAGGTAAGAAAAAGTAAGAGAAATGGTAAACCACACTTACAAAAATTCTTATCAGTGATATTAGTTTCTGAAACATGGAAATTAATTTCAACGTATGTCTACAGGCATACATTTTGAAATCACATACAGTAGCAATGTAAATGCAATATAATTTTTATGAAACGTGCGGGAAATTTCATTTCGAATCATAAACGTAATCTACTGAAGTTAACTTGAGTTGTCCAAGCCAAGGTCAAAACCAAGGTTTTTAAACGTGAAATAAAAAAAATGTGCAAAACTTTATCAACTATCATCGTAAAAAAAGGAATTAAAATATATTTTTTTAATTGCATAATGCATAATTGATAAAACTATATTGGAATTCGATCATTAATTGTAATATTTCAGATTATTATACTCAGACCCAAAACGTGAAATCGAAAATAATTGTTATTTTTAAGCATTTAGATAACACACATTGTTTTTATATAAAGTATTTATGTAATATAAAGTAATTTTATTTATAATTTCTAACACCATTTATAAAAGAGTAAGTTAATTAATTATTATTAATTCAAAAATACTATGCAGGATAATAAAAATCTATAGTTACAATAAATACTTAGAAATATATTAAGATTAATTCACTGCAAAGCTATATTATGCCTTGCAGTTTATGTATTTTTATAAACATTTGGATTGATTTACTGCCCGAATGTATTTTTTTACGTTTTTCCTTGTAATAACAACTTAAATATATAGTATAGTTTTATTTAATGCTTCGTTTTAAATAAGCCTCCACATATATAGTTTTCTTGTAAGTTTGATAAAGTATTCTCTTTTATAATATCAATAATAATATAAAATTTAAATTACTACTAAACATTATTAACAGATACATTAAATAAACGTACAAATTAATTCTTAAAACAATTTGAAAATGATAAGGAAGGCGTAGGTGTACTGATAAAGTTTCGATTGTCTGTATTAAATGTACGTGTATATAAGATATAGCACCTGTATAAGAATATTATCTTTATATTCTGGCAGATCTTTTTTACATATTATGAATATATGCCAAATAGATTATTCGAAATTATGCAATTTACGATTTCATAATAATTTTAATGATACACGGCTTAAAAAAATGTTTAATTATATCAGGTACTTATATATATATATTGATTATTATTTTAATGTGACATTATAACTATAAATAATGTACATGTATAAACTAATATTATTTATTGTTTTTATCTTTGACAATAACAATTTATCGTACATTCATATATATTTTGTCATACAGAGAATATTTTAATATTGTAAAAGCGAGAAGTTGAGAGGCACGCTCTCTTTTACGAAATTCTATTTGTATACACAATACAATTGTATGATATTTCTAAATTTTTTGGTTTTTGAAAAAGCCAATAAAATTTACTTTACCATGACACTCTTATTAAAGAAAAAACGTATTAAAAAAGAAAATAAATTCGTAGCCTCAAGATACCGATTAAATTTAATTAATCAATTAATTAAATTGGACTCGTTAAAATAATTAAGTATACCATTGAAAAGAAAAATAAAGGAGTTCTTAAGCATCATTGAAACGAAAACAATCGAATGCATAAGCGAATCCAGCAAAATGTTTATGATGGCTTTATCGATAATAAACTCGAAGATACAAAATTTGTATACACAAGATCATTGGGTTGTAGAATTGATCGATAATCGTTTCATATTTTACGTACAAATCTACTGATGTTAGTTGGAACTTTCACTGTCCGGTATGAATTGCCATAGGACTTGTTATAGTTGATTAGCTCGGATGATTCGGAGTTTATTGCGCGTCACGGACTAGATACCTGTTGAATTGCGCGAATTCTCAATTAATCGTTTAAGCGGATAGGCATTTATTTATGCACCAAGATCGAGGTATAGTTTGATGTATACCTCTTAATAATCGGTGAAATTACAAAAACGAATTATTATGTAGTTTTACGAATTAATTGAATTCTGGAGAATTATATACGTATATACGAATTTTAATTGAAGATTTACAGAATCGAAATTCAATGACTTTCACGTTAAATGCACGAGCTTGTTAAAATCTCGGTGTACATGACGTTTTAATAAAATGCTCACTCGTCGTTTATATACATATACCATGTGAAAAAAATATACGTGCGAGTACATTGCTATGCAAGTCTGACAAGATCTGACCATTATCTAGTTAAGGTGAAGTTGTTGTGATTTCACGTGGTACTTGATGAAGCTCTAATTTTTGTGTTTGGCATTGGTAAGTATACCGTTACAGTTACGATTGCCTGGATTTATGCAATATTATTTCATTTCTACCAAGTGTTACTTTAAATTATTTAAATAACTAACAGATCAGTTGAACAATATTGTATGACATTCTCAACATTTGTAAAATCATTTTATATATTTTAATTTTATGCGCGATTGCATTTTGAAATCGAAAACAATATAAGTTTAATTCAAATGCACATTCGAGTAAAAATATTTATTCGGATAATCCAAACGTTACGTAAGTAAAATAATTTATAAATTGTATCGAATCTATTTATTTTTTCCCATTAATAATTATGTAAATAATACTTATATTTTCATGTAAATAAATACAATTTAAACTCAATTTTTATACAAATAATTGGAAATAAAAAGACCATTATTGTAACATAATCATAAATGTGTTCTTATAGTGAAGGAAATTAACGAATATAAGTATATAAGTATTAAATTATGTAAGGATAATTTTATTAACTCTTACACTAGTAAGAATAATTTATATTATTTTAATATTTAAATATTTTACGAGATGTTATGCTTACCATTTGAAAATTTGTTTAAAATTTTGAAAAAGTTCGAACACTCTTATCCGAAACTTTGAACTAATGCATTCTAATAACACGTTTATCACGCTTACCCGTAACGTAAATTTAAAATCCAAGTTAAGCATTTAATTTTCACGTTTAACCAATTAAAATAGCAGATCTCCAATGGAAATTACGAAACGAAGATTGTAAGCTCTTAAGCAATTTAATTGTTTCAACTAGTAATTTTCATTTTATTTCTATCGAAGGAAAATTGTTAGATTCATAAATAACATCAATTCATACAGTTTTTTTTTGTGATGGCTCTTCCTTGTTAGCTGTTAAGTCGTTACGAAGTCAGGACAACCCCCGTTTTCTCTCTATCTCTATCAAGACCTAAATCACGATGGCCGAAAAGACATTCGCACGAAATTGCAATTAACGAACTATAAATCGCAATCACATGTATACTTAGGAATTTACGGCGATCGTAAAGAATTCCATCGTATAGGCATCTCTTCATCAGAGTTCATCCCAGGAAAAGAGAGGAAAATTTAAAAGTAAAAAATAAAAACATTTGAGCTGCTCGGTGTATTAATCGACGCGTAAATCAGTGCGTAAAAGCATCAATTACTACGTCTCAAGATGTAATTAGCCTGCGGGGGTATAAGGAACCTCTCGACTAACACTTTTTTATTTTCAACCACGACGAAAAGTCGAGCGGAAGAATCTCCTCCACGTCGTGTAATATATAATAAGCGAATGGCATCTTCTATACCTTTCACCTTGCTATCTGGTGAGAGTAGCCTGTATCAAGATGTAACCTATCTTCCGATAAGCTAATGAAGAAGAATTTAGTTTTCTACGGATGTTAGACAACGATTTTTTATATTATATTGCATGATTTTGCATAGAAATGTAATATTTAAAGTTGATTAGTACAATTGTCTCAAATTCACTTCCATTAAAATTTGAAAAATGGAAGAAAATGCTGTTTGCGACAAAATTTATACACTTACGTTAGATTCGCAATTGTGTAATTTAGAATTCAAACATTTTTAATAACGCAATCGTTTGATACATTACAAATGCTCATCTATAAGTATTATTCGATTATCATTCGATGTTTTTCTTAAAATGTATTTAAATGAAGGTAATAGAAAATATTCAAAATGTGACTAATTTTATGCATTGACTATTACTACTGCGACATTCGAGCCTCAATTGTCGAGCTACTTATCAACTGAACCTAAGCGCATCCGGTACGATTGGGCGGGTAAAATATTGTACGTATCTAGAACGTAATTATTAAACATCAAAATTTCTTTTATAAAACAACGATTTCATATTATATCAATTTATTTAATTCACATTTGTCCGTAAATCATTACTTATTATATACGCCTAATTATCAAAGAAAGTTGAGTATTTTAAATTTCTCACGAAAATTTGTAACAATAAGTTTAATATATTTTCCAAAAATTTAATAATAGTGACTTTTAATTAATAAAATTGAGATCTTAATTTCTGAATGGTATTATAATTGCAGCATGAAATCACCTTTCTCACTTGTTGAATTATAATTAACAAAGGAAAGCATATCATCGTTCGTTTGTATATGGGAAGGTATAATGCATAATGTGATGTGAATTTCTTTCACTAACCAGAGGTGCGAGTCTTGAAATTTTGACACACGGCGAACCTTCAAGAAGAAAAATTAAACTTACGCCGTTCGTGATGCTGCCTCGCGTGAATTATACTTGCACAAACACGTATATATGGAGCATTCCACGTAATTAACATTTAAAAGTGTCAATTTTACTAATAACTATATATTTTAATGTTCATAAATTTGGCAGTGGTTTCTTATTGTACATATACGCATAGTAAAAACTTATATAATAATAAAAATGCGTTATTAAAACGTGCCTATTAAAGGCACAGATTGACGAATAATAGTTTTTTAACACCAACGTAGTAAAATAGACATTTCTTCCAAGGGAATGTATGTCTATTACTTCTGAAATAAATATAAAACTTTTCACTCTGATGATCTGAAAAGTCTACTTTATTGACCTCTGCAATGGAGAAAAAGCACATTTCGTCGCTTCCGAATTCGAAGAAATTAACTCAGAACCCGGATAAAAAAGCTAACTGAAAACCCGCCTAGAAAAGGGGCTAACTCAGAATCCGACTATAAAAGAAGCTATCTCAGAATCCGTTTAAAAAGGTGCTAACTCAGAATCCCTCTATGAAGGGAGCTATCTAAGAGTCCGTTTAAAAAAGGTGCTAACTTGGAATCCTTCTATAAAAGGAGCTATCTCAGAGTCCGCTTGGAAAAGGTGCTATTTCGGGCGTTAAATTTTGGTGTTCATTTTAAAGTTGGTACTACGTCTGAAATTTATAATATTAATGATAAATTTTATCCCGTGAAACATTTGACTTGATATTATTTGCGCAAATGAAAAGAAAAATATTACATCTATAGAAAATTTTATATTCTAACACATCTTGCATTCTAATTACAAATTCTAATATTCTTCCTTTGTCTGTATTTTATGAAAATATATGAAGATACATTTTTTTATTCAATTATTATTTGTACAAAAGTTATAACCAACTATAGACAATTTTCAACAAGTAAATAATTATTTTAAATGTACCTTATAATACAATATAAACACTATACCTCATCTTACTCTATACAATTATAAGTGTACGAATTAAACCTTCCATTTTCACATATGTCAAGCATTATTACAAAATTACAAATTACTTAATCAAACAAGATTATCAACTAACAAATTTAAACTTGGATTACAATTTCAGATTATATATAAAATTTTTATATGAAACTTGAAGATTTTGCGTATCATATTGTCTATTTATATTATGTTAATTTTTTTGAATAAAATACATCTCTGAAAATAGCCTTTTTCCGAATTATTTTCTTTATTGTGGATTATTGTCTGATTAAAGGAAAACATATGATTACTAATTTTTATATGTTGATATAAGGCTGATCTTTCATTTCTTTTATTACAATCATATTTATGTTCATTTATTCTAGTTTGTAATGTTCTACTTGTTTGTCCAATATAACATGCATTACAATTGTTGCAATTGATTTTATATACTACATTAGTTTGTTCAAAAATGCCTAACTGATCTTTACCTAACTTACAAATGTTAAACTTATTAATCATCTTATTTATTAACATAATTCCATATGGTTTTAGACTATTTTTAATTCCTTCATTCAGACATTTTGTGTAAGGTAATACCATCAAACCTTTAACATTTTTATTTATTTCTTTATCATTTTGTAATGCTCTCACTCTATTATTGGTATGTTTATTTATAAAATTGATCGGATAATTATTTTGTAATAGTGTATCCGTAAAAAACTTTATGTTTTTCTCTTGAAATTTTTTGTGCGATAATTTTATACTTTTATTTACCAACATACTAACAATTGCAATTTTTTGTGATATTGAATGGTGTGATTAACAATTCAAATATCTACCAGAATATGTTGGTTTTTTTATACCAATCAGTAATTATACTATTATCTACTTCAACATATCATCACATCTAAAAAACTAATACAATTATTTTTCTTACACCCTCACGGATTCGCTTATTTACTTGTACTTAGTTAGACTCTTTATAATAATGACACAATATAGTTTAGCTTAGCTCGCGATAATCGTAAGATTTGAATTTGTAAGTTGTAATGTGTTGAGTATTTGTTTGATATATTATTATAATAAGTTATTAGGAAATAATATTGATTAGTTCCTATAGAGGGCCATAATAAATAGATGGCCGAAACGTTGGAAATAAAAACTTATCCAAATATACCATTAGTTTCAATTATTTAAAATAATTATTTACTTGTTGAAAATTGTCTATAGTTGGTTATAACTTTTGTACAAATAACAATTGAATAAAAAAATGTATCTTCATATATTTTCAAAAAATACAGACAAAGGAAGAATATTAGAATTTGTAATTAGAATGCAAGATGTGATAGAATATAAAATTTTCTATAGATGTAATATTTTTCTTTTCATTTGCGCAAATAATATTAAGTCAAATGTTTCATTAATATTATAAATTTCAGGCGTAGTACCAACTTTAAAATGAACACTAAAATTTAACGCCCGAAATAGCACTTTTTCCAAGCGGACTCTGAGATAGCTCCCTTCATAGGCGGATTCTGAGTTAGCACCTTTTCCAAGCGGACTCTGAGATAGCTCCCTTCATAGACGGATTCTAAGTTAGCACCTTTTCTAGGCGGGTTTTCAGTTAGCACCTTTTTTCCGGGTCCTGAGTTAACTCCTTCTAATTCGGAAGCGACGATTTTATTCCCTGTATATTAACTTTATTCCGTATATACTTGTAGACTTACTTTAAAACCGGTTACTTTAGATTGATTATAGAATATAAATCAATTTCAAGAGTATAAGATTCGTAATATGAAAAAAATTATGACACGTATATTTGAATTATTTTCGAATAAGATGTCTTTAAAATGGCCAGGGTAAAAAGATCTTCACCCGCGGGAACAAACGTCTATTTTACTAATTTGGTGCTTAGATAATTATTTTACCCAGATCATTTTAAAAGTTACAATAAAATTATTTTATTTGTATAAAGTATTATACTAAAGTTTTTTCATAGATATGATAACAAATATGACATTGATATAACTGTCATAATATATACTTATTTATGAGGCCTGTAATACATGTATTCTCTTTAACACACAGTCACAAAATCAACATCAATACCGTTGTGCTATTATATTAATTAAAAAATAATAGTGTATTATTACTTGTGGTGTAATACATTTCAGGAATAAAATATAAAATACAAAAGTTAATCACGAATTTTTTTAGTTAGTTATAAATGTTTTATTAGTAAAAATTACAAAAAAATACAAATTACACAATAAATGTTTTATATTATTAATTTAGAGAATATTTAAAGTAGATTAATAATTAATAATTAACTTTGAGATCTATAGTAATTAAGATATTTGCATATTGTTTTCAGATGTTATAGATTATTTACCATAAAGAGTTAAACCCATTATACGCCAGAAAAAAAATTCACGCTATTCATGTGTTCCAACAATTTGAAGATCCTTTGAGTTACAGAGATGCGTCGATGAATATAAACATGTTTTAATGGTTACTGTAACATAATATCATTTGCAGATGTGAGCCGGTGCTGCGCGCGCAGATGAGACCCGAAATTAGAAGTAGTCAAAATGAGTATAGTCTGTCATAGTAATTTAGTCAATCTTAAAAAGTCGAGCGTAGCACTTCGTGAGTAAAACAGGTTTAATGTAATCAAAAAGATCTTTGTTTAGAAAATTTTAAACACTAAAAATTCATTAGTTATTCTACATTAAGTCTATTCACTATAGTATGACGTCAATAATGGGCAAAAAGTAAGGTATGTCATTAATATCGATCGGATGATCGATAAGATCTTAATTTTATAAAAGATACAATACGTTTAAAACAGTTGTTACGTATATGCGTTTTTGTTATTGTTTTTTATATGACTTATTTTTTTTCCAGTTAAACCTTTATCAATTCATAAATGTTATGATATTTTTAGTATACGGATGTAATACTCATCAGTTTGTAAGTAACTTGAAAAAGGATAAAACTGTATTCTGCATTTTATACAAAAATTAATATTTATAAGTTAGTTAAATATGAATTGTAACATTCAATTTTTATTAATTTTTAGGTAAGTAAGCTTTTAAATACTGTTTCTGCAGTAACTTTCTATATAAGAAATTACATAAGTACATGTTTTGTATCATCTCAGTAAAAAATAATATGCATTAAATAAAATAATAATACCCGAAATTAATTAAAAAGTACAATTAATATGGAATGCCGAACATTAAATAAAATCTTTTATGACCATTTTCAATCTATAAAAACAATTACAATTGCTAAGTAGCAATATGTGCATTAAATTGGTGTCGAAGCTTATTTAATTATACATTTGCATAAATCGCCAGAATAGTTTATCCATTACTAACACATGCAATACAAATAATAAACAATATTAATTGGCTTTTAATTAAGTATCCGATTTTGCACGAAGTCACACTTTTTCATGAGCTGTTAATTTTGTATATCATACAGTATTTTAGCGTGAGTACTTGTTAAATCTAAATAAATTATTAAATGAATTATTATTTTCTTTAAAATATTTTGTATGTATTTCAATGTTATCTCTGCTAGAAACTTTACTATTTTAAAATACCAAATCATCATTTTATGATTTTTGATCAAGAGATTGAAGTAACCTTAAATTGTCTGTAAATTGATGATATGATCATAAAGAATAAAGCATGACATATTACAACCTAGGTGGATAAGAAACTTTGTATAATAATGGATAATAAATTAAAAAGTCGGATACGTTAAAACACATATCGGTAAAATAATAAAAATTCAGAATTTTACAATTGACAAAGTATAATAACTGCACAATCGACAACAAACACAAGACAAAGAAAGGGACTGACATAACCAAAAAAGAGTTGCTATTCAATCGTACAGTCGCCCAATGTGTCTTTACAGTGGATATTGAATCTAAATCATTTTTCCAATAGACAACCTTAATACATTTCTGTACATTAATTTAATAAATTTTATCCGTTGTATATTATTGACTTCAGTTTTTTTATATATCTTTTCATTATATAAAATGTTTACCTTCATGAAAATATTTACCATTACAATAATCGTTTTATGATCATAATTTCGTAATTATGTATATACGCATATATGATGATCATTGCATCGTAATTTTATGATCATAAAACCAGTTAAAAAGATCATCACCATAAACCTCGAAAATTTGTGTTCATCTTAAATTTCGCCATACTGTGATCAGAAAATGATAAACATTTCTAGTAGAACACGTATAATTAATATTTTAAAAAAATTATTTGACTTATTCACTTACGCAATACAATATAAACAATGACTTACTAACATATGAATAACAAACTTGACTATTATTTAACAAATAAAATAATTAGGTTGCTATGTGCACTTGTTATACTTCTACAACTTGCGAAACCATCAATATCAAACGAAACGGAGCCCAGAGTAAAAACTCCGCTGGGTGAAATTATTGGTCGCTACAAAACATCTTACAATGGTAGAAAATATGCAGTCTACGAGGGAATTCCTTATGCTAAACCCCCTACGGGGAATCGAAGATTCAAGGTACATTACAAACTTTAAATGATATCCTTAGCTCAATTTTTTATTCTAATTATTTACTTAGAACCCGGAACCTATTGGTCCTTGGAAGACATTGCATGCCATCGATGGAAATAAATTGTGTCTTGGATACGTTGACATTCCTCCAGATCAAAATGGACAACGTATCACGGACGATCTTGTCGAAGGTGATGAAGATTGTCTTTATTTGAGCATTAATACTCCAATTACTGAGCACAAATCAAAGTTACCAGTTATTTTCTTCATTCACGGTGGTTCTTTTCAATATGGTAGTGGACTTTATTTCGGAGGCAGCAATAAATACTTGGCTGATCGAGACATTGTTTTTGTCACTATTAACTATCGACTAGGCATTTTAGGTGGGCAGTATGAAATATTCTTGTGGAAAATATTAAATCTTCATTGTTTAATTTTTAAACAGGTTTTCTCAGTACTGAAGATGAAGTTGTTCCTGGTAATATGGGATTGAAAGATCAAAATTTAGCACTTCGGTGGATATCAAGTAACATTGAATATTTTGGCGGTGATCCGGAGAAAGTGACATTAGTTGGTTACAGTGCTGGTTCATCCAGCATTCAGTATCATTATCTTTCACCAATGAGTCGCGGACTCTTTCATGGCTCTGTTTCACTCAGCGGTACAATTTTCAATCCTTGGGGTTTCACTACTCGTGCAGCTGAAAAGGCAAAAAAGTTAGCTTCAATATTTGATTGTCCCACCAACAGTTCTCGACAAATGATCGACTGCTTGAAGTCAGTACCGGCGCAAACGTTGACTGCTGCAACCGAAAAGTTTCAGGTAGCTTGCTATTAAATTATATATAAACATATTAATATTGGTTTTAAATAAATATTCAAATGTTTATCCAAATGCGTTTGTGAGTATTGGCAATACATGCCTGAAGCTCCATTTGCACCCGTTATTGAGAAAGGGGGTCTTGATCCTTTCATCGATAAAACCCCCAAAGAAATATTTGATGGAAAGGAACTGTACGACGTACCCGCTGTTTTTGGAGCTGTCAGTGACGAAGGATGTGATCCTGGAGCAGGTTTACCTATTTCTTACTCTTTATCATATTCGGTTAAAGCTTCCATAGTAAAAATATTTAAAATTGTTTTTCAGGATACGTCTCTCATGATAATTTACTTAAAGAACTTAACGATAACTGGACATCGATAGCTCCTTACTTGCTTCAATACAATAATACTATACCGAAGAAATTGCATGATCAAATTGCAATAGAAGCTCGAGAGGCTTATTTTGGAGATAAAAACATTGATAAAAGTACAGCACTTCAGTTGATAAAATTGCTAACCCATGTGCAATATTTTATAGGTATACAGCAAGGTATTAAAATGCAAGCTAAAGCAACCAAAAGTCCTGTATTCTTTTATTTATTTTCATTCCGGAGTCCTCAAGGCAGAAGTAGACTTCTCAGTCACACAAACAATAATTACGGTATAGATTATTTAGTTATCAAAACATTTAATTAAATTCTTATGTCTTCCTTTAATCAATTTATTTAGGTGTTTGTCATTCCGATGATTTAATGTTCGTGGTAGAAAACGATATTTTAGACCCTTCTAAAACGAAAGAAGAGTTACAAATATCAAAAGTTTTAATGGACATGTGGGAGTCAGTAGCCTACGATGGGTTAGTTAATATAATTTAAACAAAATTATTCCAAAATTGTAAGACAATAAGAATTAAATTCAATTTTTTATTTTCAGAATACCTAATGTTGGTGTTGAATGGCAACCTATAAATGCATTTGAGGAAAAAATTAAATATCTCAACATTAGTGGGCCCGGAAATTATACCATGTCTAGTGACTCCAATTTTGGGAACATAAAGTTCTGGAAAAAACATTTTTTTACCAATTTAAATTAAGAAGCATCGTATCAACTACGTGTACAACATCTAATTACACAAGATTTAAAATAAACTTTTTATAAATAATTTCTATTTCTTAACGTAATGATGAGTTTTGTGGTACATTATGATTTTTGTTTGTACAATTAAATGATTACATATATTTTTTTGCACAATTAAGTGCACCATAACTGTTAAATTAAACAAAAAATTTAAACAAATTATTATGCTCTGATAATAAATGACATCATTGCGTAAAATGTTTGAGTATTACATCTATATACGCGTAGTTTTTATATTTGTGATAATACAGGAAATGTGAGTATTATTGCACGTACATATATTCCATTACGAGTGATAAATGAAAATCGACTTGTTAATTATAAGTTGATGCACTATCTTGCGTCAGCTTCTTCTCAAATAATATATAGCAAAATCTAGTTTATTAATTACATCCACTGTATAGATGCATATACGAATTTTGAAACAGCGCTACCAAACTTACACGAGTGTAAATAAAAAAAGTCTATTGCATTACGTACGAAGTGCACGAAATAAACGTTTAATATATGGGTAAATCCAAAAATCTTCTCTACAGAAATTAATATCTGTAAACTACATCAGGCTCGTAAAATTAACTTAGGTATCGCTTATAGTTCTTGCATAACTAGATAAATAAACTCCCTTTGCAAAGCAGTCCATCACCTCCGGAATCCACCGTATAGAATTCGCGAGTTCGCAAGGCTAATTGCGTTTTAATGCTCGGGTAAGTGGGCGGCATGGCCCGCGGGCGGACTTTAAACTTCTCCGCGTTCGAACGTCTGCCTGTGTGTGTATGTGTGTATGCATGTGTGTGTGCGAGTGTGTGAGTGTATACGTGTATATATATAAATCGCTAATTGGCGTTCGTTTCCCAGAGATCCATTATATAGCCCTACTCCAGCTTTTTCGGATGTATAGGTATATCATCATCTTTGCGCGGTATATAACAAAAGGGTTAAACTTGGACGAGAAGAAGGACGTATAAAGTAATTACCTTGGATGGTTTTACAACGAATTCGACCCTTCCTGTTTGCCTTTTGGTGGTTTACGGGTAAATTCCTAAGTGTCTTTTATACACGGGTCTTTTTGATTCGATCAAAATACTGGATGAAGTCGATCTTAGATAGATACATTGCTTATTTGAACAGTATATAATTTTATTTTATGGATAAATTAGATTAAAATTTATTTTTTTCAGAATATTATATATATATTTGTTGACAAACATACAAACTTTCTCATAAATCATATTTTTGATACACTATGCATAAAATCGCGTTTTATGTAATTCATATATATCTTTAAAACACTACTCTGCGAGTACGGTATCAAAAAATATCGTTCGTAACACGTGCATAAACTTTACGACCTTGTGCGATCGCAAAACGCAACTGGACCTCGTGCTTTTCGATCATACGCGGTAGTAAAATTTTACACACTTATTATGAAATATACTATTATGAGAAGGTGGTTTTTACATTATTCTTATTCAGGTATATGTTTTATTTTAATTTCGTGTATATATTTAATTCAAGAAACATGTATAATACTGACAATTCTTAAACCAAGGTTAACAATTTTCAACTTCTTGCAATTACATAAAGTTTATTCGCAATCCTTACAATTACCATACATCAAAGTGAAAAAAAAACCTACGACTTTCAAGTACATATACATATGTTTATACATTTTAGAGTGTGTGTGTGTGTGCGTAAAGTCAAAAAATTTTTTGGTTAAACTTGACCTCAATTTTTCGTAAATCTTTCGTAAAAGTAAAAATCAATTCTTTGACGTTGCTCTGATCTTTTTTCTCAAAAAAAAAACGAGATTAACGTACACGTAATAACGTGAGATGACACAATAAAAAAATTCATTACTTTCTTGCGGTAATTAATGTCGAAACAAATAAAACTCTACGGATACCGCCCAATTATACAAGGCTTACTCGCGTAAATTTTAGCTTTTTCCAACATTTTTTAATCATAAATTATTATTTACGTAAGACTTTTAAAAATAATTAACCCTAAAAAAATTAGCTTAATTAACCACAATGCGTTATTTATAAAAAGATATATATATAATTTTTTGTTAAAACTTACAACGTATTATCACAATTTATTGATCGAAAAATATATAAAATACTGTATTTTACATTCGTGTGTAATAGTTTGAAGTTCGTGCTCGGTAATTCAGAGAATGAAAAAAATATAAGAAATAAAAATCCATAACCTGCATACCGTGGAGTAAAGACAAAGCATCTATAGTCAAAGTCGAAGGATTAAGAAGCCAATTGTAATTCTCTCACTGTTTTGTTTATGTTATGCATTAACCGTTAAACGGTTATTCATACCCATAATTTTATTCTATGATTTCAATTGATACACGCTTCGTGGCGATGAAAACTTATAATATAACCAGCTAAAACGATATTCTATTAAATTTATCGTTTGTTCGAAAATAAAAATTAAAACTGTTTATTGCTCGATCGTAAGCATATTATTATAAATTATCACGTTTATGGTATTAAATTTGTTGAGCGCACATAAGAATTCAATATTGCTAGAACAATGTAATTTTCCCAAGGTTTGAATCGAGAATCTTATATCACTATTGATTGCCCAAATGGGCACAAATATTTACATTTAAATTATTGACAATGCTTAGTTTATGCATTTTTGTCCCACGGTTGCGAAAGTGTTTACTAATAATCTCGTAAAGTTATAAATTTATTCTACGTAATTAGATATAACTATATATGATCAAATTAATGAAATACTAATACTATGCACCTACGTGAAATTTATTTTTCTTTAATATTTAAATTGTATCTTTTAACTTCCCGTTTTCTCAAAAAACCGTAACATCATTTCAAAATATTTGTAGCAGCACGTTTTTTGAAGTCCTTTAATTTAATATAAATAAATATCCTTTTTTTAAATCAAACTTACTATTTAACGTAACTCCATTTGCAAATAGTAGATCGAATTTAGTACAGAAAAAGTGAATACCTAATCACAAAAGCAAAAAAAAATTGCGATAAAATATAATAAACAAAAGTGAAACCAGAATTTACTTTCCATGTTATATCCACAAACTGAATAAATTATCTATATAAAATAATTATCGATCGCGAATATTATAGAATAGAAATGACTATTATTTGTGCAGTCTAAATTCCTGTATCCTTCCACATTTACAACACGTTTTTTTCTAATTTCAACTGAAGACACGCAATAAAATATTAAATATATAGAAAGCTTATAATTCTATATTCTCTCTTTTTTATTAGTATTGTAAAAAGTGGTTTATCGAATGTACATGAAAAAAATTGTCTAATAAATTATTATAGTATTTTCATATCGATACAATTATCAGTAATATCGTAAAATGTATTTTTTTAATGACATTTTTAGTGTAAAATCAAGGAAAAATAGTACGGTAACGTACGCCTGACAATATTTAACTTAACCAAGCGTGTCTTTTACGTTATTTCTAAAGCCATTTGAATTCGCGCGTGGATAAATATTCTGAATTATCCATTACGTTAATTATGAGCTTAAATCATTTCTGTATACGTGGTAAACGTGTATTAACAATTCGTAATGGTGTAACAATACGGATAACTTTTAAAAATTGATATGTATGTATGTATATATGTAAGATTATACTTACGTCGACGATTTTCGAGATAATTGCTTTTTGATGAGCTTGAAAGTTATGCTTATTGTTTAATTGCATTAACTAATTTATTAAATATAAACTTAGAGATAAATATTTATTTTAATGGACTGTTTAACAAAGACGGAGAGGTAAACGTAAGTTTTATAATTTTAAAGTATATATTAGTCAAATGATTCTTTTTATCTCTTTTTGTTGATATTTAATATAATTAAAATAATCTGTTATAAGACTAAGTAATTTTTTAATAAAATTATAATTATATCTTACTATTAAAAATGTTATATTACCTACAAGTATATAAGAGTTTCATTTTTTAAATTATCATAATTATATGCAAACCCACAAATAAAAACCCTTCGAATCAAATAAAATTCATTCAATCTTACACGACCTACTTTTCATTGAATGTGCACAAAAGGTTTATAAGGTATTGGCAGTCGCACAGCCGGTAATTACTATCAATGAATTTGACTGGTACTTAATAAACATTTTTGTCATCAGAAATTTATTCAGATTTATGGATTATTAATCACTTAAATGTTAATTATATGTCTATACTTCCATAAAATATATCCATCGGCTCATAGATTTCCAGTTAATTCATTTCATTGGATAGATTTACATTAGAAAATAAATTAGAAGCATTTCTTTATTCTATACATGGTTAACTGATGAATGATACATGTTTAATTTATAACATACTGTATTCTATATAGCGATACTATATTCTCTACAGTTATAGTTTGAAAATTCAATTTTACATTCCCAGCTGACTAAATTTATTAAAATTTACTTTCTTTTTAAGCTAATTTTTTCCAATCGTTTATGTAGGTTCGAATATACAAATTCAATAATTTTATAGGTATTCATTAAACTTTTCATTTTATACACTTTGAACAGGAGTCGGTGTAAGTTACATTTTATTTGAATAATTTTAGTTTAAAAAAATTAAATTATAGCTGATTGATCTTATAATTGTTTTTAAATGTATACATTAAAGTTTAAATTCAAATAAAAATGTTATATGCAATATTTAATATACTTTACTACCTTCATTATCTTTTCGCACAAAATAAGTCACAGATCGATTGAACTGTGATATAATCAATAGGATTAATACATTCATGTATGTGTGTATACATAACAATAAAGTTCGAAAAGGTCAATAAGCCTAAGGCGGGAAAGGTATATGCTTTTTCAAAATCTTCTTTCATTTCTTTTTTTCCCGCGGGCTCAAAAATTCATATGACGATAAGCTAAGACGATTAAAATCCTTCTTCTTTTATGTAGGAACATCGAGCTGATTTGCATTTTGACGTTTAATCGCACGTCATTTATAAACTCGTTTATTACCACCAGTTTACGGTTACAGAGCGCTGAGCTAAACTTTCTCCAGACCTTTGATTATAGTCAGCTTCTCCATCATCGAATATTGCGATCACATTTTTTGCACACAAAGACGAAGCTACCGTTTCATTCCCTATCTTTTTTTTGTATTGACGATTAGTATAATAAAGCTCTTTTTACACATCAATATTTTTTATTATACAACTATTTGTTAATTTTCGTATGCACTTTAGAATTGTTTGCATAAGTGGATACTTCTCCCGTTTCTTTAGATTCGCAGTAGCAAATATTATTTTTTATATGTAAACTGTAAATTATCGGTTTATTATGTCGGAGTACATATTAATACGTATTAAAACATTAACCATTCACATTATGATACTACGTAAAAATAAATTTATTTTTTGATATAAGTAACATAGGTGTACACGATTTATCATAATAAATAAAAACGAAAAAATTATTTTATTTTCTTATTGTAAAAATTAGTTAGTTTTTATTAATTCTCTTAAATCTACCTTGAAGATGTATAAATTTACCAGTCACATTTACCATAAATACGTATATTTATTTAATTAGTTATTGTTAAGTACGTCTATGTACGATATTTTAAAATATACAGTAGCATATTAAAAAGAAAAGTAAATATTAATTTTGAGTCTCTATCTCCCAACTAAAAATAAGTAATCGAACTCCTAGTGGAAATTAAATCGTCCTTAATGAAAAAAATGTTCCGTAAGTTTTCGCAACTTCGTTTTCTTCAGTTTATTTGGTCGGTAAAAATTTATTAGCTGGAAACTACCGTGGACTGCCGCGGCTGCTTCATTCGGTAGTTTTTACGACTGTGAGCGCGTTCAAATCCGTTACGGTGCAACAATAATGACGTAACCTACGAGCCACGAAAAATCGACTTTTAGCATGAATAATTTTTCAACGATATCTCGCTATGTGCACCGTCAAAACTTACTTTCCGCGCTCGTAGAATTAAAATTTTCTCTAAAAAAATATTACTATAACCTGTTGCAAGATGAAAAAAATATACATTCACAAATCTATAAGTACACGCTATTTCCAGCGATCCGCCAGTCGAGCTTAATCTGAATGCGCTTTAATTATAATTTATACGTCATTATTAATCAGGTATATATAAATTATGTTAATGATTACGTATATACGAATTTGATTCAGTCATTTAATAAGATGTACTTATTTCCGTATTTACCTTTTTTTTAACTCGTACTTGCATACGAACGTTTGCATCAATTGCGTTTGTTTGACTAATTCGAAATAGTACTAGAAGATTTTATATTATTCTTACGTAATTAATTTCTATTTAGCATTGCGCTTTCTGTGAAGATATTATTATATAATTTACATAATCTACAATTAATTAAATAATATTAAAGAGAAACATCTTTTATAATATATCATAATAATAAATAAATAAATGATAATAATTAAAGTTACGACTAATCGAGTGACGACTACATAAAATGTCAGAATAAGAGTAATAGGAATTAGTATATATACGACTTAATTAACATCAAAGTAACCGCGATGCCAATATGACATATATATATATATATAAATGTTCGATGCCTTTTGGTGCGTATATATTACAAGAGGTATATAAATCATTCTTTAAAAATTACTCGTGTGCCTTCTTTATGCTAAGTACAACGGAAGAAAATTCGTATATATACTTGCAGTCAATAAATTACAAACGTCAACACATAAAGCATATACGTTGAAGTGAATGTTACAGTTACTATCTGCCTTTTGAATTTTAGATCTAAATAAATTCACTGCTTTTCAGGAAAAAATATATCTTATTTACGTTTGAAGTATGCAGGGTAAATTGTGAAAGAAATTTTTCGTTTGCATCGATTTAAACATTTCAATGTTTCTTTACTGCGTTACGTATTTTACAGACTATTTTACTTTTTTCTACATTATCTTTTTATAGATAGGTTACAAAAGAATGATAAACTAAGTTATCACGTGAACACTTAATTCTTATTTTAAAAATAAAAAAATGTACTAACATTAAGCAAATTTTATTAATTGTAATTTAGCTTGTAGATTAAAAGTACTAATTAATGGCTCAAATAATTATGAAATGAAGAGAAATTTTTATCTAAATGATTGATAGTATACGAGGTAAACATTACATTTATATCTTTGTTTAGCATGATAGAGATAAATTTAATGATTTGTTTTTTACAAAAAAAATAATCAAAAATTGCCGACTTTTAGCATTTATTTTTACGCCCCTGCCAAATTGAGAGACCAAAAAAAATTTTTTTTGTTGGTATAAATTCTTATTAAAGGCAAATGTTTAATATATTAAAAAAATCAAATCGCGATGAAGGAAAAGTTGTTGACATTTTTTCAAGATCGTTGGTGTCAGTGGCAGCAGCAATTCTTGGTTGCGTTAATCTCCTCATCATCGATGGTTCTGATGTCCATAACCTCTACAGTTTTTTTCGTTCACAGGGCAGTGTTGCAGCTGTTTCCAAATGCCTAATATATTTTCTGTTTTCAATCTTCCAGATTTTTTATTTATACAAAAATAAGAAAGAAAGAAATTTCTTTACTCTTTGTATAAAATTTTTATCAAATTGTAGACTATTTTTTTTACAGATTGTATACAGATTTTATACATATTGTATACAACCAATATTGTATACTATTTGTATAAAATAAATTGTATACATTTTGTATACAATCTGTATACTATTTTTTTACGTGGGTTGATAATAAATTTTATCATTGAAAACATTATTGTTATATCAGAAATTGCTTAAATACATTTGATTTTTTATTGGGATAATTCCCACTCAGTAAGTGCAAGTCCTCTACACTTTGTTGTACGTCCATGTCCTTCGACGACAAACACTACACTGACGAACTTTTTCGAAATACGTATAAAGGAATTCAGTTATTGTATACGTGGGTAATAATATTTATAGAAATAGTACCTATATTTACCATTGAATCCGTCAATTCTCTTTTAATATATAGTTCATTGTACCACATATTAATTAGTATCAATACAAAATTTTATTTAAACATACTTTAAAAACATAGTATATTTAACAATATTGCATTGTGTAATAATGACACTGCAATAATATATTGTAAAAGTAACAAAATTTTAATTGTAAATATTTTTAAGAAATTAGGGTTGTATTAAGTATTTCTAAATAGTAAATTTAACTAAGCGAATTATAGTAAAAAATACAGTCGAATATCAATAAATTAACTGGACCCATTGTTCAAAAAAAGTTGGTTGATTTAAGTATACGTTTATAAATAATTCAGCTATAGTATAGTGAAATCAATAAAATAATCAGGTTGTATTACTTATATTGTACTTTACTAAATTTTTTAGTAAATATTGCTATGCAGTTTTTTCTCAGTGTAGTTTTAAAGATTTTCAAAGTAAAAAACAGATAATTTTGACAATTTTTGAATTTTATATTCATTTTTAACCTTTTATAACTTAAAAATGGGTAATCCAGTATATAATATCCAAAGATCTTTTTTCTGTAAATTGCATAGTATCCAAACAAATATTGTCCAACATCATTGAGGATATTCTTATTATTCAACATTTAAAGTAAATCTTGAAAATTGTGAATTAGTTTTTTCGCTCCAAAGTTCTCCTGAGGAAAAATCATGGACATAGTTTGAAATATAGTTTTTATAACATATAAAAAAAGAGACTATACTAGTTCTTTTGCACCCGCTCCGGATGTTTAAAAATTACTTTTACAGTCGGTGCGAAGATTTACATTTTTGTTAATTCGTCCATGAATACAGACGTACACGAAATACTTTGGAAGCTATTCAAAATTAATTTATTAGTTACTGTGCATAGTTTATAGATTTTTAAAGCCCTTAAAATTTAAACATTCTTGTAGTTTTCACAAAAAATATGGTGTGCACTAAGGACTATATGATTGGTTCTATCTCTTACTCGGCTTCAAAAGCCCTCTTTACATCCTTGGTAAATAAAGTATTATTTTATAATGTCTCAATTACAGAACCTAGTATACTGCCTTGCGCATTTTTTAAAACTCAAGACTTGTTAGTAGCTTTGGAAATTAATTATTATTTCACTTTCCTAAGTATTTATAAAAAATCTACATAATTATATTAATTAATTCATGTATTTTAATGAAAATATTCATCAATATTGATTCAAGTAAAGAGCAAAATACTTTCAAATGATTAGCACGGCTTCGTATAAGCTCATTTGTAAGTATATATTGTAAAATTTTGTTAATATTATATTAATATTTTTATTGGAATATTGAACTAAAATAATATAAATGAAATAATGAGTACAAAAATCACTAGACTATCTTGAATGTTTGTTTTGGTATAACCTGGCCTAAACGTACAATAGTGATGCAACTGCTGTTCTAACTCATCATTTTTTAAACTAACGTATTGTCACATGCGAGCTGTTGCTTGGAATGCACGATATGACGATGCTTAATATTAGTTTAGTCTCGATCCGATTGTAGTTGAATAAAGACCTAGCTTTCCTCGTGACATTTTATTAAAGTATCAAAGTTTATAGTTATCTAATACTGTCGTATTATTTATTTATTCCTCTCATTTTAAACAATTTTATATTTTACTAATCCTTTTTCTTTGGAATTCTTCATATGTAACGTGGATAGAAAAATATTGGCAATTAGTAGGTTACGGTGTACAGAAGCTATCAAAAAACTTGTGATACTCAATATTTCATGATAGATTGATTTATTCTACATTTTTTGTAGTTTCCCTAATTGTCGGTGCACTAAATATATTTAAATTAACTTCCTGACTTTTCGTCGCGGGGTGGTTTGGATCGAAAACCCTTACAATTTTCAAGATTTACTTTTAATGCCGAATTATAATATTTTTTTGGAAACTTTATATAATTTGCAAAAAAAGATGTTTAGGTTTATTTACTATGTATTAGCAAATTTTAGTTAATAAGGGTTAAAAATGAACATAAAATTCATATATATATGCATGATAATGTGAGTTGATTTACTTTTTGTTTTTGTACGATGCATGACACATTTTTCCATCTCTTACAGAAAATTAACTCTACAATTTCCAAGTTATTACAGACTTTAATTTTGTGTAAATATACACGACTTAAAACTGCCCACGTATATACTATTTAAAATAGTATAAGTTAAAATGTATTATTTAGCTGTAATTAGTAACATTTGTTAAATGATGAAAGTACCTTTTTATTGCACGAAAAAATAAGTTCGATGAATCAAATCTCGCCATTGCTTAAAAGATTGATAAATGAATCAATAACTCATATCTTTTACACCAACGTTATAAATGCTTTATTTGAGTATTACTTAAGAAGAAGACCATTATGTCAGTACTTAAAAAACTCATATTCTGGTAAAATTTCATTTAATTTTAACAACTGTAATTTATAAAAAAAATATAATAATAATTACTCAAGCGAAGATACTATTATTATAAGGCAAATAACGATCAAGATTTACGTGCAGAAATTAATATACACATTTTACTAATCAAAGTTAAGTTAACCAAACAATCTTCCGAGTTGATCGAATGTACTTATACCACCTTGATGTAAGAAACGTCGAATAATATATCATTTTATAGGTACGGATAATAACCGATCGAAAAGTCATCTTATATAAAATTATTAATCGTAACCATGTTCTTAATAACCCCTAAATGTAAAATAAATAAACGACTTTACGAATCAACATTAAAGTGATAAATTGATTAAAATTTCGAAAAACGTTTTTTTTTGCTCGATCGACGCATGAGATTATTCACGCGAGCTCCCCTTTTTCCGAACGAGTATGAGTATATATCTGGACGTTAACGGATTCTTCTTACACGTAAGAATATATCGAATTTCTTCATGGTTTTATCCGGTAAGACTTGTTTCTTACGTTTCGTCGGCGAAAATTAAACGTTGAATGCTCTCCTCGAATTTTAAGGTGAATTTTTTTGGAAATATACGATAGTTGTTTTAGTTGTATACGCATTAACGCATCTATATAATTTGTTGATTTATCATACGGGTGCTGAGAATTCTTTTTTAAGCTGATTGAGTGCGCTCTACACAGAGCATTACGAAATACAAAAGTTTTATTAAAACTCGAAAAAATAATAATTTTAAGAATTATAAAAATTGCTATTTTTTATTTAAAAATTTACTAAGTTTATAGTAAATCTTAATAAATTTGTAGTAAATTTTAACTATAAAATATAGGAATTTTTATAATTTATTAAATCTTTCTCTCGATTCAATAGTCATTTTTACTACAATTTTTTTCTTCATGAAGGTAATCAGTTTAATTTTTTTCATTTTCCAACCGATTTTATTGTAAATGGTGTCATGGGTGTCATATGAAACTATGTATATTGTTTCAAATAAATTAATTACATCGCAATAAATATTTTTCCAAGTTTTCGATCGATGACGTACAACGATTAAAATAAAGAATTCAAGTTAAATAGTAGGAAAAAAATTCTTTTTGAAAATATATGGTAACAATCAAAATTGATTTAAAAGCTAATCTTTGTATATATTTCTTTGAATGCATGTATATTAATGAGTTAGGTAAATGTCAGGTATAATGAATTGTTGCAACATTCATTATTGATAAAAATACATAGTGTAGAATATATTTAATTTTTACGCTCTGTAACTTTATATAATAGAAATATTTAAAATGTTTATAATAAATTTCAAACATTTTTAATAACAACTTAAATACATGCAATAAAATAATTAAGAAAATTGTTCGTGTACACCAGTGAATTTATCGAATATATGTAGATTACCCGAAAAGTGGAATTCAGAGTATTTATATAAATTTTTCAGTTCACTTGGTAAAAAAACCAAAAAGCACGTAATAATTAATTGTAACGAATTAAGTATCGAATTCGTTGCTTCAAGGCCTCCTTACGACTTTAAAGAGGAAATACTCTTTTTCTCGTACATGCAGACATATCAATACTGCATATACACATATATTTAATGATTTTTCTACTGACATTTTAACTCGGGGTTGTCAAAAAAGATTTTAACGAACGATTAAATTGATCGATAAAATTAATTTAACTAACATACAGAGAGAGATTATGTTGGATAAGTATACAGATAAAAAATAAACTTCATTACTATGTAGCGTTTGGTAAACGAAATTTTCGTTAATTAATTTATGCTCACGGACTTTACTCAAAAAAGGTAATTATATTAATTTTTCCAAAATTTCTTAAAGCTTCCTGATTGTTTAATACTTTAAGTAACATTGTTAAATTATATATTTATGTTTATTGCAATGTAGTAATTATGGTCTTATTAAGTTTATTTAGTTGATTTCAGAAATTCATAAGATATTGTAAATTATTAATTTAATAATTACATTTTAGCAAGCAAATATTTATGACAATTCATTATGACAATCATATTAAACATAAAATAACAATTTCTCGGATCTAAATAAGTATCACTTACAATATTGTCATTTATATTTCAGTAAATTGTCCGCAAAAAAAAGTAATTTTTTTTTAAAATAATTATCTTTACTTTTTCTGTACAATAGATCCAGGTATAGAAAATGACTAATGGAAAAAAATTCCTGTCTAATTTGTTACAATTTAGCTCACTCGAAAGGTATCATAAACTTTTTTTCGTTAAATTCTCTCAACACTTATTAACCAGTAATAATATAATCCATTAAACTTAAAATACTCCTCTCGTGTTTATTAAAAATAAAAACAAATCATAACAATACAAAAAAAATGGCAAAACGCGTAAAGTATATACATATTTAACTAGGTAAATTGTCAGTACAGTTTAAAATTCAAAGAAAGACAATAATAATAATAATCCTTTCATAAAGAAACATAAAAGGTTAAAGCATTACAATTATACATTTTCAAAATAAAAATTGCGGGTTACGTAATAATAATGAAGGGAGATAGAGATAGAGATAGAGATAGATAGAGAGAGAGAGAGAGAGAGAGCGAGAGTCACGGATTCAGAAAAGACAAGTGAAAACTCCGTCTCGCACATCTGACATTCTATAACAAAGTTGAAATAATTGGAGCCGAGAAGGGCGCGAATATTTTTTCTTGTTCTCTCTTTCGTTTGGCATATAAATCGAAATGCGCGTTCTCTTAATTAGAAACAATTATTCAGCAGTGGTGGGCGCCCCTCCCTTGTAAAACAATGCAGCAATAAAGGTGGGTAGAGACTTTCATACCCTTCTACCAATGTAATTGCACTATACGCGAGCGCAAAGCATTTCACGAGCGAGCAAATTCCCCGAGACGAATTATCCCCTTTCGAACGGCCTTTATTACGCGCCGCTGATTTAATTTTCCTCAAAAACGAGAGACAGTACTACAGTACAAAGCCAGTACTGTAATTTTCAGTTAATAGATCGAAACAATTTAGCTGGACGTGTAATTTGTAAGTAATTTTCGAGGTAAATTCAGTCTGGATATACTTCTATAGATATAACTACTGTGTACGGATTTATACACATATAGATATATATGTATATATATATATATATATATACACCCTGACGTTTTTATCTTAAGTGTCGCACGTGCGAGATTTCAACTTGGTGACTTTGAAATGTTACGAGAGAGAAAACCTTTTAAATGTTACGATGCACAATGAACTTTTCAATCGATTTGTTTTCATTTTTATTCTTTAACTCGATTATTTAATTGTATCATATTACCATCGGGCACTGAAATCGTTCTTCAATCTTTACACGCTTGCACCTGTGCTAACTGTCAACTGCTAACTTCAATGCATGTTTGGGAACGTAATATAAGTAACAAATTTTTTTTTATTTATAATCGTTTTTTACGCTGCTTAATTCGGTGCTAATCAGCGACGAAGACCTACGATTTTTTTTGACGCAGGAAATACTTGCTGAAAAGACACGGAGACCCGAAATCAAACCCGGGACTTCCAAATTCGAGTACACTTCTCGCTGCAGACCCAAAAATCGAAGACCTCGAATGTGTAAAATATAATAAATTAAATAAGTAAAACTTTTGTAAAGAAAAATACTGAACCTTATACTTTTTAAAAGAAGATCTTGCGACATTTGTAGTTTTTTTCATCATTTTTTATATTTTAGAGGTTACAGTGCAATCTTTTGTGCAAATTAATAATTCAATATGTTTAGCGTGCATAATTCATTGATTTAGTTCCGCAGGGTTTATTTTAAAAAAGAGATAATCACAACTGGAGCTTTCAGTAGAAGCGCGTTGACGACTACGTAAACGCTCGTTCACAAAAATCACGAAAATAGAATATGATGAAAAAATGAAAATACTATGATCAACGATTATTAATTGTTTCATTTCATTGTTTAAAAAGCATCATATTTAATAAATTATCATTTAATTTAAAAACAGTTTCTTTTTTGATAAAAAAACTTTATAAATATATAAAATAATTCAAATTTTAAATTTGAAAATATGTGAAATTATACGAGTATTTTGTAAAATCTTTTGGGATATATAAAATATTTTTTGAAACAGATGAAGATGTGTGAGATGCTGTAACGGAACAAGACGTAAACAGTACTTGCTTATAATGTATATAATAACATACTCTTGGAACGAATATTGTTTTACTAAATAAGATCGATGAATTGGATTCCAAAAAGAGGATATGCAATTCATTATATCAATGCAAATAAGACTATTTTATAATATGTAACAATAAACAAATAACAATTCTGATGACAAATTCGTTCTTTATTGTTCTTGTATGTACATACCTAGTTTATGTAAAAAAATTTACAATTTTTCATATAAAATTATATCCAGCAACATTATATATCATATTTTGCCAAATGCACAGTTATAGTTTAATTATTCTCTTTGCTGATTTTAAGAATTAATCAATCAAGAACGAATATTTTTTCTGCCTAAAATATGAACTTATTTGTTTAAGTCGTTAAGTACAGCTTTGTTAATAAAATTAGAAGATGTGACTGCATCTGTTCTACGAGTTATAAGAGCACCGCCACAAATATATAAATAACTGAATTATCCGTTGGACTATATATACGTTTAATTATATATTTTAAAAGCATTTTGTATTTTTCGTTTGATTACTCATAGGATTTACAAAGTATAAATAAATGTATCTTTAAATTAAATTAACTTTATTTAAAATATATAATTTTTTCATTTCGATTAAATCATTAAATTGTTTTTTTTTCTACATACGAATAATTTATACGAGTAATTGATTTAATTAAATTGCTTTTTAAATTATGAGAAGTAATCTTAAATTGGTTGTATCTATCAATTTTAAGGTATCACACATTTTTTATTGATGAATATAATGATCCTTTAATCATGATCGCGCCCAAAAAATTAAGTTCTTTTAATATATGTAAATAATACGTTTTTCAATCTCAACGTTTCATTGAATAGAAACATGTGCACTTAACTCGACATTAGCCGTGTGCAATTTTAAAATTAATTATTTCTCTGAAAAATTAACACGTTCGTATATCGAAATAACAAAAATTGCCGAAGCTGTACACACGAGATGAATTTATTTAAAAAAAAAGAACGAAAACTGCTCGCGGGTACAAAATAAATTATTCAGAGTGAAAAAGAGTTATTTCTTTTTCTTATAAGTACCAAGGAGAAAGTAACATGCGGCAGCAGAGTAACTGTTTTAAAGTCTGAAATTATTAAAGAAAATACAAAATAAAGAAAAACAAACAAAAAGAAGTCAGATTGCTTTATGTATCTTTTTTTCCTCGTCAGTGGAAGAATACCTAAAATACGTGCAAACGGGAGTAAATCATTTTCGAGGTAATATATATAAATACACAGATACACAGTATAGTATTCTTTTACGACTACCTGTAGCTATGAAAATGGTATTATCTCTCTAATTTTCTAGTTGCGTGTTTGTTTTCATTTTATCTATGAGCAACTTGTTATTAGATACTGAATTTTACTCTAGTTTGTGCTCCAACGTCTCCATATACCCAAATATAATTTACTTATCATCTATTCTATTCTTTTAATCCTAGGCTCACGATTCTCACGTGAAACACATGCTCATTTTAATCGTCCTCAATTTAAAGTATTATATATATTGTTTATTTTATTATTTATCCTTTCAGCACGTATATGCGCCATTTAATAGATTTTTACGGGGCATCACTATCATCTATGTATGCGGGGGGTGTATATTATTTCCCTTCCTTTTCATAATAAAACCTTTCTCGAGACGGTAGGTGGATTAGAACATTAAATTTGTTAGATTAATTATCAAAACCATATGCTCCACACTCCCGCTTACGTTGTGGAGTATGGAAAAACACCTAAAAACGATCTTGTAAGCCGCATGAAAGTGACCTATACAAGTACAAACAGCAGCAAATGTTGCTTAACTTTTGTGATCGGCCGAAGTGCATGCGTCTCCGACACTTCGCCACCCCGTCAGTAATATGTGCTATATATTTTTTCATAATGAAAAATCCGCGAGATTTACGTAAAGTGTATTATACTTTATTTGTATAGTTACTTTTACCTATAAATAGTTCATTAGTCCAAAATAATCTGGTTTAGATGAAAATTAATTTGTATAATTATAAAATACTTTATGTTGAACGCAACACTTGATGTACAGAATTACAATTATTATCAGATTGGTACAAACTAATGAATAATTTAAAAATATTCGAGATAATCTATAATATTACTTGTAAGATAATACACTAAATTTAAATAAAGAAAAAATTCCACAACATCAGTTGGATAAGACAGATCAGATTGTGAATCTGATGAGAATTGACTGACAGTTACTCAAAGTAACTGACTTTTAACCAAGAAAGGATCGCAAACGAGGTTTAGTGAACTCGGTAATTAAAAAGAGATTCTTCTAATTTTATTTCAATGATCTCCGCTTGAGTGAAATATGAAATCGGTTTAAAAGATCAAGAATACATTATGCAAGTAACAATATTAAACGCAGTTCAATAATTATAATAATCATGAATAATAATATTTGTTTGCATTTACATAATCATGTTTAAATCAAACCATTTTCTTGTAAGCTAAGACAACTTGAATGTCAAACTTAGTATTTATGCTCTGTCCATTTTCAGATTGTATTTGTATTCATATAGAGACATTTTTTTTGTTTACGTTGCATAGAAATCCTCTAATTTTAGTAAGCTTGTATTGAACTCTCATGAGCGGATATATTTTGAAACCAGTGGCACTCTAATTCTTATTTAATAATGTAAGTTAAACAATAATACTACCAAAAAATACCAAATAGATTAATTTATATAAAAAGTATACTATAAAAATATATGTACAATATTCATCTTTAAATATATATTTTATTTTATTCTTTTTACATAAAATTTAGTAAGCACTTGGACTGAACTTCTGTAATCTCGAGTTCAAAACTTAAATTTGACCATCAACTGTTTAGAAATTTCGAAGAGGTTAATCAAAGGTATTAATTAAATGAAAAAAATGCTGCAGGTGCACGTAGCGCGCTGGAATCCACTAGTCCACTATCCACTAATAGTAGTAATATAAACAGAAAATTCAAGAATCTTGGAAATTGAAACTCAATCAAAAAATTTTGTGAAAATCTCGATCTTGGTAAACGAAATATTCATGATTGTTTGTAATAGAGGTTATAAATTAAAAAAAAAACAAGAATAGAACTGAAAACGACAGCGCGTCTTGATCGTCTAGTACTCATCTAAAGCACTAAATGCATTAATTATCTATCTAATATAACATATAACTCAAATCCCAAATAAATCAAAGAATAACCCAAAACCGTAATAGGTCAAAAGAAAATGACAAATCAGGCAAAAATAAGATAGTAAAATAGTTGTGACTTGTCGGCTTTAATACAAGTAGTCATTGCATACAAATACATAGATACAAATCTGCATAGAGATATACAACAGAGTCACGAAAACCGCGAATCTCATCCGTTTTCACGCGAAACTACATCACGTATCGAGTCCCCTCCGACCGGATGTGACACCCACGTGGCGCACATACCTATAGGTTCGCGAGTGCGAAAATATGCGATTGGATTCCCGATGGGGGATCAACCGAGCACGCAGGGATTCTCGGAAACGGTGCGCGCACATACACACTTAAATTACGTTCCCTGCATCCCAAACACAGAGACCACGAGGATAGAAAGTTCCAAGTCGCGCTATCGAAGCACAACCCATAGGATGAAATTGAACAAGGCGAATGGTTTTTTTTTCTTTACACCACATTGTCGGTAACTTTTTTCCGGTTCGCTGCTCATTGACAATTTTTCGGGTACGAGAAATTTTACTCGATTATTTTTATTTGAAACTTGACACTTTATGGTTTTATTATATACCTGTACATTTTTATACTATACGTAATGTTATTTTATACCGATTGAATAGAGTACGTAATGTACTATATTATAATTAGATTAATATACATTTTTATTAGTAATAATATACTATCAATAATAATAGACCATCGCGTCATTACGACAAATTATAGACTTTTTGTTCAAGATATTAGCATTTTATTAAGTTATTAAGTTTATTTTATTTTGCTAAATAATATAGTAAAATAGAAAACGATCATTAGATCATTACAAACCCTTATACAGCATCAAATAAAAATTCTCTATTGTCAAACGTGAAAGTTCATATTTTTCACATTATGTAGACACGAGATCGTTTTCAATTACGTGAACGATCATAGAGTAATTGATTACTGAAATTTTCCTTACCTATTTAACGTAAATATCAATTGATAATATCAACGACAAAACATAAATAAATGTTTGAATTAAAAAAGAAGATTATATTTTCCACTTCTCGTTCAATTTTCCGATTGTCAATTAATCATTTAAATGACAGGAATATTTCATTTAATTTATTTACTATTCGTATAGTCAACCTAAAAATTATTAATTGATTATTGAGCGTATACACTTAGTCATTCAAAATAATTAATACATTGTAGACGCGTGTGTTATTATTATTAAGTTATAATTTTAGCAAAGTTATTTAAATATGCAAATATTTAGGGAAAACGTTCAATAATAATTTTTTTAACAACTTCTAAGTCAGATCACATGCTTGCAACATATATGTATATATATATATTTGCCCACACACACACACACACAATCAATTATGTAAATATTGCAACTAATCAAATATGATATTAATAATAAATACGTACGCATTTTTTTAAAACTTTAATATTCATACCGCTATGTGCATAAAATATTGAATTTACGCATATTTTGTGATAAAGGAATCAGATACTATTATACGGAAATGTAGCTAAATGTGAAACAGGTTTTGATTACGAAATATGTCCATGTGTATGCCTATTAATATACGCAGGAAATTATATTAATTTATTGTAATCTCATATTTTTACCAATTTCTTTTTAATCACGATTTGAAACTATACGTGTTTATATTGTACACCTGTTAGAAAACGCTATTAATTACGTTACTTATTATGACTTTATGCAATTGTATTTATTGATTTATATTAGAAATTTTCATAGTCAAGATTTTAATATAAATATAGATTATAATTTTTAATACAAAAGTTAGAAATAGTGGGAAAGTTTTGTTTAGCAATAATAATAGCACTATTTTGTAATGTTCTGAGTAAAAATACTTACTTAAAAAGTGGTTTAATTTAAACAATTTTTAAAATTATTCTTGTCAATATTTTAACATCTAATATATATTTTACGAAAAGGTAAAGCCGATCAATTACGACATGCAATGGAGTTTTAAAAAATGACGTTTAATAATCAATATAAATTAAATCCTCTTAATCAGTGTCTCATTTGAGGAAACGTTATCATAAAAAATAATATTGACAGAACCTCCGGTATGTATGTATATACCGGGTTGTAAATAAATAATAATAAAAAAAATTGTACCTCTAAAACATTGACGATTACGAAACACATAAATAACTCTTGGCGCACTCGATCTCTCGCGTTGATTCGCCTCATCGCTTTCTTTGCGTTCGCGCGCTCGTCTAGACATCCGGATTCCAAAGTCGCGAAACTCGTCGTACGTAAATCTCACGTGATTTTCAATTTAATCCGTGTTTTATAACTAAATTGTTGATGTTAATTTATCGCAAGTGTTAAAGTTATTTTTATTAACATATTGTTTTTTTACGGTTTTCAAAATGATAATTAGGTTAGCTTCGTAACGGTAGGAATTGGTTGATTATACAAAAAACATTCATGTAGCCATTTTACTTGTAAGAAAGTGGCTCAGACGCAAATTAACTTCATTTCTGCGTGGATGCTTCAATTTTTGTTCAACTTCTGAGAGAGTGATTTATAAGATGTAGTTGCGGTTTTTAAGACATTTTTTCTCATTTGGCAAATCGTGGAACGTTAATTTTTCACTAATTTTTTGGATTCAATTAGTCTTGCTAATTTTAAAAGAATTATATACAACGATTATTTAGTTTCTACTAAAATATGCGTATGTATATTTGCATAAGGGAGCACCCAATGATTAAATATTAAAATAAGTAACAATTATTTAATTTACATGTAAATAAAGATAAATATAACAATACTTGACAGTAATTTGAATTTAATTATGATACATGTATACATTTTGTTAAAAATCGCCGTAAAAGATCGAGAAACCCAGTTGTTATAAAAGATCAAAATAGCCCTTCGATATCTACCTTCCTGAAATGTCACTTTAGAGTTTCTTCAACTATCCAAGTTTCTTCAATTCGCTACAGTTGTAAATCTATGTGTTACCACACGTTTTAATATTAAAACACATTTACTAATATAATCCTCCAACATTAATTACAAGTTATTTTATTTAAATTTGATTAAAAATTATTTAAATAATAACTAAAATAACTGATTATTATATAATTAAATTAGTGAATGATGTTTTAATATTAAAATATGACGAACCGTAGCACCTTATAAATATAAACAGTTAAAAAAACTTGTACATTTGATATTTGGTTTAGGAGGCCAAAGTGGACTCGAAAAGTGACATTTTGGCAAAGAACATAGGAAAGGGATATTTCGATGATTTACTGTTATACCTAAGTTCCGGATATTTTAAAAAGATTTTTAACAAAACTTATGTATATACAATAAATAAAATTCAAATTTTTATCAAATATTTTTGATAACTTTATTTACATGCAAGCTTAATAATTGTTGCTTGTCTTAATATTAAATCAGTGTGTATACCTCCTTAAAATTCATGGTATAGATAATAAGGTAAACAAAGATATTTTCTAAAATTATTATTTATCTGTAAAAGATTTGCATTAAAAGATTTGTCAACTAAAATAATTAAAATCAATAAATTACCTAAACGAAATTATCTATAAGATTTAGTTAATATTTCTGAACCTAACAATTTTCGCAAAATATATACCAATTCGGCATCCCGAAAGATTCTGCTCCATTCAAAAATCACAGAAAAATATTTTACGAAACAATTATTCATATGTCTTTAACATTACATTCTCTAAAAATTATAATTGCAATTATTCTAAATTACTTTGATTATCAATCACAATAAAGATATATTGAAGACTCATGTTTAAAAGTACCTAAATCTTTCTTTAAAGGAATTGGTAATAATATTGCCAACGATTACTAAATTAAAAAGTTCATTTATCCATATACAAGATGCAAATATCTCCATAATGATATTACTATTACAAAAGAAATAACCATATAAACTCTGTTAGTTTTTAATTACAAGGCAATTACTTGGACAGCATCAAGAATCTCGCAGGAGCAAGGCGCGAATGCGTGCGAAACAAAGCACGAAAATGCAGGTTAATTGATTCCGGCTGTATCGCTCGAAGGTATACAAAAAATTGAAGGTAAACACGGGTTTGTGCTAGGGTCCCAATAGACACGACAAATCGCCCCGGGGATCCCCGTACATATAGATATATATAGATATACGTATGTATAGATGTTTATAATTTATAGCCTATTAATAGCCCCCCACCCTATTTGGAATTGAGAAACTACTTTCACAGAAACTATTCTCCTTGCGCGGGACTCCTCCGCGTTTGCTCTGCTACTTGGTTGTTGCATCGCTCAGAGAAGCTCGAAAGTATGGACGGTAATTTACGAGATTGTCTAGATTAATTTTCTTCTTCTTGGAGCTTCGATTTCCTGGCTTTCGAGTGCAATTAGAGCGTCGATTAATTGGAAAAACATTGAAATTAGAAATTATGTAGTAGATTCTTTTATCGATTGTTCCTTCATTTTCATTTTTACGCTGGTTAATTATTCTGCTCTGCAGTTTTGACTACAGATTTTAGATTACAAAGGTGTGATTAGGGGGACACGATTCATAGACGACTCAAATGTATTCATGATTATTTTAAGTTTCTACCATATATTTAGAAAACACTTCATTTTTTTCGTTGATTACATATAAAATTAGCGATAATGATAATTAAATGTCACTGACCATTACAGATCTATAGCATGGGGGTAAAACTGAACAGGCGACAGAGCTTTATGCATATCAGTTAATAATGTGTTGTTCTGGCATACTGCTATACTAAGGTGATCATATTTTTTCTTTTGAATAGTATATTATTCGTTTAATTATGTACTATTAAATTGATCGTCGTAAAAATAAAATACATTAAATTTCTGTTTAATCAAGATATAATCCTGGGACCAGTGACGCTTTAATCAATTAATCAACTGTCAATAACAATAATTATTCATTTTTATATTTTCTATTAGATAAAAATCCCTTTTAGCATTTACTTGGCTACAGGTAGTTTTTTGAAAGTGAACAGAATATTAATGACACTTATTGTTTTCTAAAAATCTATAAATTTTTAAAAATGTGTGTATTATATATCCCTGTAAAGTTTATAATTTTTTCTGACGCGAACTTTTCGAGTAGTAATAATTAAAAATAAGATAGCAAAAACTGACGGAAGCCAAGGAGGCTTTGTACAAGTGTAGATCGCATGCATACGATTAACTATATATTTTTACATTTTTAAAATTATAATGCGATTTAGTAGACGCCAACTAGACACTTTTAATAAATACTGACTAAAGAAACTGGTTGTGGTATTAACAAATTAAAAAAACCTATATAATTTGTCTTTGCAAAGTTTACATTCAATCATACTTGTATGTACAATTTTGTATAAATGGCAAAGAGAAAGCGCAAATCTCCTATAACGCAGAAAAAAATATTCATTGTCCTTTTGATATACCAAAATGAAAAACGACGCAGGTTGTAATTTTAACAAAAAAAACAATATGTATATATTTTCCAAAGAAGTCAGTACGCTTGAGAAAGTGAAGGCTAAACAAAAAATTGAAGTATGGAGTTTGTACTTTTTAAAATTTCTCTTTCGATATGAAAACATTGGATATATAGAACCTAAATCGTTTGCGTCCAGAGTCAATTCAGTGAATATGTGTGTGTGTGTGTGTGCGTGTGTGTATTCTGACCTAAATAACCGACGAGGTTGTACTGCGTGACCGGCAAATGATTCATCAATGACCACGGAGTTTGCAGGTTCGTGCAATTGCTGTTTTCCTTTTCACTCGCACGGTTCGATTCGCAATTTCGCATCATAAACATCGTTAATTCAATTCACGGAAGGCATTTGCCTTTGAAACATTGATTACGGAGCTCCTCAACAGTGAGAGATCGACGTTATTTTCTTCAATTTATATTCGAATGCATTTAAATTGTTATCAGAATTAGTCTTTTTGTATTATTACTTTATTATTACGTAATACTTTTATTTAGTATCGATAGAAAGATCGGTAGGTTATAGGTAGTTTAGTGATAGAAAATATGCAATTACCAAATAAAACCTCAAAATCAAACATTTCGTACAAAACTTTCAATTTCGTTATTTGCAACAAGGAAGTGAATGCTTTTTTTATTACATTATATTCTGACTTATTTTTGGTGCCTGAAACATACAACTTCCTTCGAGCCGAAAATTCATTGGTTGAAGACAAATCTTTCCTAGGTAGTATTTAAACTTGACGTTATATTTAGTACACAATCGCTTACGCATTGCGAAATCTAAGAAAGTTTAAACCTAATTTCAAAAAGTAATCTGTAACTTGAATAATCTTTTTTTATTTTCTTCACTCATTCTATGTATCCGCAAGATAAACAACAAATCCATAGAATATGTCATTGATAACTAATGGCAGTACTAATATCTTTTGCACATAAGAGCGCAAACAAGCGGAAATAGCATCGTATATCTTCTGAATAAGGAAAGAGGAAGGTAAATCTTGAAGAATCTCTGCATTACTTCCTTCTCCACCAAATAATCGGACGTATTCGCCAAATTAAAAATGAATCACCAAACCACCTCAAACTGTAATTCCAACGAATCGCGGTGATTCAGATCTTAACCATAGAATTACGCAGATACAGAGGAAGAAAGAAAAATAAAATCGCGAAAAATCTACAAAACGGTAATAATAATTCAAGCGTTTACAGGAAACATTACTTTTCACGAGAGAAAAATATAGGGACCTTCCTTCTATCCGATTGCGACACACACGCGTACACACGCACACACGCCGTTAATAAAAAGACGCGCACTGCACCCCTCGTAAATCCTAAAGAAATTTCACCTATGGGGCACTCACGATCGGGAAATATTTTATGATTTTAATGAGCTCCATACCGAAGTTACGTGTATACATACACACATGCACGTAAGGCCAATCATGCTATTAGCGCGCGGTTAAATGCGAGCTATACACGGTATATTTTTGTTAGAAGCATCGCACGCGTGCCAATTATATTTTCACTTTCTGATATATATGTATAAGTAAGTAGTATTAGAAACATTCCAACTATAACTTTACGAATTTGTTTAGCTTGTGTTAAATGGGAAACTGAGAATAAAGCTCATAAATATTTAGATTTCTATGTGGTGTAGGGTACATGCACTGGAGGTGTAGTATAATTATATGAATTTAGAATGCAATTTGAATTTTAGATTTAAAGATTCAAAATACCAAATAAAGTCTTTAAATAAATTAAAATATCGTAGCGCATTTCGGTTTGAATTTTAACGTACAGATGTGTCAATATAGAGATATCGGACCAAATATCGACTATTTCTACTTTAATTATGGTAAAACGATAAAAATAAACGACAAATTAACAATAATATTTTATTTATATTTGCACATTTTAGATTTAATATTTCAAACATATATTTTTACAACGTCATGTACATATACTATGATAAATTTAAATCTTTTTTCAAAATAATTTCACATTTAAATAATACTAGCTAATTAAATGTTTGCTATTATTTAATAAGCATCCTAATTGTAAGGATAAATTCAAAATTATCGTCAACAAATATTGGCAAAATTAATATTATATAATTGAAAATCGCTATTCTTAATACATAATATTATTTATCATCCATAAGTTTCATCAGATTCGAAATTTCGAAGAAATTTTCGAATAAAAACCGAGTGCAAAAAATATTTCCAACTTCTATTAGACCATGTATCCTCTGTATATACGTTGAACGACAAATAGATATCCCGATATCCAAAAAATATTCACACGCGTGAAATACGATCGGGTCGGATTTAATTAACAAGACGGTACCTTTACCAAGGAAACAAGAAATACATATATATATATATATATCTAATGCTCTAAAAGGTGCAATCAATCTTGGGCAACCCGGTCGCGCATTGTCACCATAGTGTGTGCCATAGGCGTGGCGCGCGTGTATGTACCTATATACAAATATACAAAATATATACGTGCGTATCCGCGCGCGGCGTAAACATCGTTCGTTTTATTTACGAAATTCGCGAGAGTTGCAAATAGAGTCGTGGCTAGACGTTTGTTGCGTGTCAATTTGAAGGATCGTACCTCTAAATGGAATTAATTAGCAGTTTGGCGCAATTGAAAACGACACCTATGTAGAGGGGAGAACCTCTCCTTGAATATATTTTATCTATGCGGAGTTACTTGATTGATTAAGGAACGGTATAGTCACTCCGTGAATGTAAAATACCAAACTAGAATATATTTTTGTTCGACGCGAAATACGAAATAATGAAGTCTCTAATTATCTTCTAATCGGACGAAGGCGGGAATTAATTCACACGAACCAATACGGTGAGCTTCATATTTGATCAGGATTTCGTTTGGTAAATCTTATTATATATCTTAAATCTGATAAATTTGTATGTGTTTTTGAGCAACTATTTCAGAATATGCAGAGATATAATAAAATACTAACTATATATGCGAAAGAAAAATTTTAAAAACACCCTTTTAGGAAATAGAAATACAAGAAGATATAAAAGAAATCAATAATCTAGTAGAATTAACAAATATTATAATAAGCATTTACGATACCGTAGCGAGCACACGTGTTTCTGCAAGTCTATTAATTATTCGTAGAATCTGTGAATATAGTTTTCAATTAATTGTATCATGCATGCTGCAATACAGCCTAGCGTGTGCGTTATCTAACATAAAACCGATCGAGCTGCATTCGTAGTTTGATTAGTTTTAAAACATAAAATAACATAACGATTTCCAATAAAGGATTCAATGCCTTAAAACACAACAAAGTTTAACTTATATCGTATATTAGACATATGCCAACGCTACGAAGACCCAAAAGGAGGAAACAATTACTATATAAATTTAATTGAAGGTCTTACAATTCTTGACTCTAGTCTAATAAATATTAAACACTGAAAGTATAAGTGTGATTTTACTTAAACCTGATTGAGCGCATATTCGCTAATTTCGGAGAACAACTACTGATTATATACAAGCTGGTGCTTTTGTATACAAAACGGGCAAGTGACAAAAAACTGCTCGTCGAACAGTCAAGACATGGATATAGTAATAACTGAAAAAAGAGAAAAAACATTGGTAATCCTAATATGCGTTGAATCGTGGTTATCAAATTCACGTGCTGATAAACAATTCCAGTTTGCGAGCTATAAAACTATTCTGAAAGGCAGAGTTCACGCAAGAGGAGGCAGCATTATTACTTAATTTATTTAATTTCAATATATACCCAGTTCACAAACTTTATAAATACGAAAAAATATCATCAGAAAACATATAATTTTGACACAAGTATTAATAATTACCTAAATTGTACTTTTCTAATATAAATTAGTGCAACTATTTATAAATGACATCAACATCTGAACATTTTTATTAATAATTATACTCATCAATATTTTTAATTTGATACTTAATGATATCACAATTTTGTACAAAAATGTTATTAACAATAAAATCTTGGTATAAAAATTATATTCGACTAGCACACATTTATTCCACCGTTATTTTAAAATACATTATATATTTTGTTATACATATATAGAATTACAACTATTTTTACAATATCTGTTATCCTAAAAAATCCAAATTCAATACTTCTAGATAAATTGTACAATTCATCGTTAAACTGAACAAACAATAAATATAAATGAAAGAGTAATTCATAATATAAATTTTTATACTCACACTTACTTGTTCACACACCTATATAGAAATAACTAAGAATATTCCCATCGAACGATATTCGAGCATTTAAACTAAACATGCCGATTCACTTAACTCAAATATCGCTCGAGCGCACCGATATCGTTAATCAGCATATAAAAAAAAATAAATAAAAGTATACCACCGAATTTGCGTCAAGCGTTTGCGTAATTGATTTCATGAATGGGAAACGTAAATTCGCATAGCGCACGGTTTTACGCTACATTTCCCCAAGAATTCGATATACACAATAGACCATTAAATACGAATGATTGGAAAATGAGAGCGGGAGCATAATTTCAATGCTAAAATATATCTGTAAAAAATTTTCTTTTTCTGTTCAACCAAGTGCTCATAAGGCACTGATAATGCAATACGTACACGCACACACACGCATAATATATGTACACATAGAAATATGTATGCACACAGAGAAAAATATTCTATATATATATATATATATATTATTTAGTCAGATGTATAGGAAAAATTACTAAACTAGTGAAGTAAACCGAGGACAGTCTCATGATATTGAAAATATTAACCTAATTCTGAAATTGGTAGTAAATTCTTCTACCCAAGTATATGGTAATATTGACTCAAACATTTTATTCATATTTATCCATATATTCGTATTCATATAAATGTACATCTTCGTATATTAATCTTGTGGATCTTATTTACGCATATTTTCGCATGCTTTTATCAACGCCTAACGCAATTCACGGTTTCGCCAGTAACCCATATATTAATCTGACCTATTATCAACTGGACTAAAATTTGACTACGTGCAATTTACAATGTAACCATCTACTTAGTTAGGTGGTGCTATCAATAATTAATATTTATATTTTGTGATATATTATACCATATTATAACTTCTTTGAATCTAAATATATTTTTGCAACATTTACATCACCATTACAAAATCAGTATTCTTTTTAATTTTCTTTTCGTTAATATAAATTCCCACTTATATAAATCTCGTTACTCAACCGACAACTCAAATTATATATTAAATCGTACACCACAAAATAAAAGATACCTATAACCCTTAAGTTGACGATGCATTGAAGACTACAACATTACCGATCATGACGATCGCATCATCGGCACCACCATTTATATACCTAATGTATTACTTGTATATGCATATAAGAAAAATTTTTTCTATACTGTTCAGTTAATCTTTCATGTATTCACTTACAAAACATATAGTAGATATATTGCAAATATTTATAAAGACAATTTTTTTTATATAAATTTTTTAATATTTTGATTTTGTAACAATTTTTTTATAGAAAGTTCAATTCTTCCTTTACAACATTAATTTCAGAATGTACGAAAAAAAACTTTAAAATACTAAATGTGTCCTTGGAATCCTATATAGTATAATAAAATTTCTAAAAATCATTTTTCTGTACATATATATATATATATGCACCATCAGTCGTATATGTAAGCATCAGTCGTTTCTCATCGTTGTTTATAACATCAAACTTTACGAGGAAAACTTATTGGAGGTCACTGGATCAAATTCCGTAGATATATATATTAGAATCTAATTCTACAGTCTATCTGAAATTGAATCGGTTCGTATAAAGCCCCCGCGTTTGTAATGAACTTTCACAAAGCGGATTCGAATGAATCGAGACGTTATACGGATAAAGATGAGAAAAGGATCTGATGAACCGATATGTTTGGCTAAAGCACTCTTTTTTTGTTTATTTATCTTTGTACCGATTACTCATTGTTGACGGTTTTGAATAATTAATATGTTTTTAGTTATATCGAAATTACGTCAAGTTTCTAAATTGAATCATTCAAGGCTCATATAGCGATACAAAAGTATAAAGAAAGTAAAATACAAAAAAATATAAAAATATTTCTAAAAGTACTCTATATTAAAATAAAATGTATAAACACGTCAAAAACCTTTTCTGAAGTACATAACTAAGTACACAGTAAAAGTAAAAGATCATTCTTACATATTTTACAACGATAATCCAAAACAATTCAAAGTTTTCGTACATTTATGATGTGCACACTTAAAAAATTGTATTAAATGAATTTGCAACATTCTGTGCAAAAGTATAACTAAAGTAACGTATAAGTATATTATGTATTTTGCAACTTCTTAACTGTAAATATTAAAATTTTTATTTTATGCTTAAACCAAATTAAATGCTCTCTTAAATTTATAATCTGCAATTTATTGGAATATATCGCTGAGAAATTTCAAATAATTTCTATGTCATCTGTACAGTTTAATTCACGATAAAATGTTTAATTTATCTTATCCGCTTAGTGATTAATTAGTATTTATAATTAATTTTTCAAGAGCCCACATATACCTTCGTATAAATTAGATTCACAGGTCGATTTAGAAGAGCGCAATTAAGCTAAACCAATGATATCAATATAAATTAATTATGAATTATGTGTAGAAAGACGTTAAAAATATTATTTTTCTATATTTACAAAAAAGTTGTCATTCAACTTTCTACATGAATACACATTTTTTCAAATTTAAATCATTAGAAACGGTTACAAAGAGATGTAGTATAAGTACAGTGTTAAAGTTAATGAACACTATAGACAAAATTTTATTAAAAATATGATTAATAATATAAATTTCCAATTTACTTTTAAGTCAAATTTCACTTTGGAAATTTATGACACGATAAAAGATTAGAAATAAAATGTAAATATTACTAAATTATTGAGTTTTAGACTTTAATGCTGCTGGCTCTTTTATAATGTGTTATCTTAAAACTTATCCGAAGTTTCAGCCAAAACCATGACCCTAACATGTGATAGTCTTCTTATAAGAAGTTGGATAATAAAATTGAAATAAATGATTTAATAAGCTATTCCGTTAAATAATAATTTCAATAATTATTATGTTAATAAGCGTGTGAAAGTTAAATAATAAATTATTGTGAAAAGTAATTCGTATATATATAGTTGCGCAATAAAAGTTGTTTAAACTTGTAATCATTTTTATATCGATAAATATCTTGAACAAATTAAACATAGTATTTTTTTAAAGAAAAAGATAGAATAAATAATGATTAGTCGCCTCAAACACATAAATTAGCATTAAGTGGAAGCTGTTACTAAATATAGAATTTTCCTATCAGTATCAACTAAAGTTTACAAAACGTCATCGATTTCCAACGAGTTGAATTAAAGCTAATAAAGCAAAGTACTAAAAAAAATAGCTTTTCTAACACTCGTATCAATCGAGTTAACGAGTTACTAATCCGCGCGTGCAAATGTAAATGCTGAAAATGCAGTTGGAATGACGTTTTATAGAGGCCTATCGCCACGAGTAATTCATCTTGTTAAGTAAAATTCAATTTCTACAATCAAATGTAGACCAAACTATTAATGGATCGATATTATCTATCAATATTGATGTTTGATCAACACGTTTCTATTTCCACATCAATATATCCAAGTATTATAAAAATTAAACTAAAATTTGGAAAACGCGTATATATATATATATATATATATATATATATATATATATATATATATATATATATATATATATATATATATATATATATATAGTGTACCGTTAGAAAGTATAAATGTATAAATTACCGAATCAAAAATGAAAAATCATTTTGCAAACTTTCCAACATTTGTATAATGAAAGTGTAAAGAAAAAAAAGAATAATGGGTAAGATTATTTAGAAAAAATGTGTAATACCTTAACGAATCGTTCTTATCAACGTAATACAAACGGGCTCGTTTCTTGTAGAGTGAAATTGATTTCAACGAAGTCAATTATTTATTTGTCTAATCAGCGATACATCAGAGACTATTAGAAATCGGATTCGAGCCATTAAGGTACTGATAATTACAGCTATTATTCAACTTGCCAATAAGATTTTAAACAAGGAGTCGACGTTCCTGCGAGAACGTCCACACTACGTTGTATGTATGTACGTATAGAATATAATAACAGTGTCCAGAGGGCATCCTTTAATTATATCAAAAGTTCGTCGGTGTTTGATTTAATAACAAGTATAGGTGAGACTGTGTGTGCATGTGTGTGTGTGTGTATGCGTGTGTGTGTATGTGCGCACATGAGATTTCACTATGCGAATGTAATCGCTTTTATTTAGGTCGCTTATTCAATAACTTATTAAATTTCTTTTAGTCTATCAAAAATTGAATGATATTTATGTAATAAGTTTTAACTCATAAATATTTATGACGTTATGATGATTATCATTTTCTTTAGGTCAGATAATTATCAAATGTATAGTTGGGTACGAATAAGAAAATGTAAATGTAGAAATTGTGCAAAAACCTAAAACGGAAATATACGTGACTTTCGTGTAAGTTTCCAAAAATTGTGGCCACCTACTAAAGTAATACTATGCTCTATTTTATAAGATATAAAAGTCCAAATTAACAAGAATTTGACAAAATCGAAAATAATGATAAAATCTAATTGCTATAATTCGTGACAGGAATTCTCTCTTATAAAAATTTCTCACATCGTAATACCTATAAGATAACTCCTAAGCTCATTTCCAAAGTGATCAGGTGTAAATCTGGAAAAATGACAATATCAGCTGAATCTTAATAATAATTACCACAAAATTAATCCTCCATGACGAAAAAAAAGTCATCTTATCACGATTAACTCAGTAAAACGTTGGATACATTGCAAACGAACACTTTTGCACGACAATAAGGAGTTGGTTCGACCCGTTGAAATCTCTAGAGATAGCTGTACACGTAAATATATACATACATACACGTACACATATACATACACACTTAGGTACATACAAACGCCTATTAATAATTAGACCTAGAACGTAAAAGTATCGATAATAATATTAAAGCCCTCGATGCAATTATCAAGTCCCGATCGTTATATAAATTCTAAGTAACAAATTGCCCGGTCACGAGAGAAGCCGGTTCGCGAACTCGCGCCCGCTTATAATTAACGCGGTGATATTATGCTTGCTACACATGCGGGCGAGAGAGTTGAGTTTTATCTATCGGGGCGTCTGTCACGCGGTTCTTACGTATATAAATATAAATATATATATATATATACATATACATATACATATATATGAGAGTGTGAAAGTGTGCGTGTGTGTGTGCATAAGGACTGCACCTGCATTATTACACGCTACTGCGAACGTGTTAAATCTTTTCCGTTCAATTTATATATACGGAATAACTTATCGCTGGTGTAGATATGTTTAGGATATACGATTAGGTTGCTTTCCTTCTTGTACGAGATTCGATCTTTACGTTAGTGCGGTAAAATTTGTAAAACATTGTATTAAGTGCGCGTGTAAACTAGTTAGCTGCATCAATACCCTTTTTGGATGTAATCATTTTTCTGTTTATATTTTATTCTTTCTTCAAAGTGAACTATTTAATTCTACATTTAACATTTGTCCTTTATCATATTTTTTAATTCTAATCAGTAATTTTGAATATTTACTCAAAAATAAGGTACCTTTGTTATTAGAAGTGTCTTATTTGCTCAAATAAGTATACAACTTCATGTCATTGGCTATTAAGGGGAGACCGTTTTTGTATTTCAAAGCTTTGGACAGATCGATAAATAACATTGACAGCTAGGGTGATCTGCTATTTATTTGAATAATTAATTATAATAAACCGACGCGGTGGCGGAGTGGTGAAAACGCACCTCGGCCGATCGCGAAAGTTAAGCAGCGCTGAACGCGGTTAGTACTTGGATGGGAGACCACCCGCGTAAAAATAATCGAGTTTGGGCAAAGTTTCGCGAAACTTCAAGTTTCGGAAACTTCGGCGAACTTGGGCGTTGAGACTTTGCGAAACTTTGAATGCTCGATAGATTTTATTCTGCAAAACTTTAGTTAAAGTTTTGCAAAACATTATACAAAGTTTTGCGAAAAATTATTCAATGTTTTATCAAACATTATCAAAAGTTTTACCGAACATTATCAAAAGTTTTACCAAACATTATCAAAAGTTTTACCAAACATTATCTAAGGTTTTGCAACACATTATCCAAAGTTCTACGGAACATAATCCCAAGTTTGCGAAACGTTATCCTATGTTTTGCAAAATATTAGCGACAACAAATAAAAATGATTATTGGAAGGTTTATTGAAAAAAATTGAGTTTATTATTTCGTATATATGATATAACAAAGACCTTTATTAATCTACTTCATAAGCATCTATTGACTCTACGACGAATATTTTCGTATCTATGCACAACAAGTAACATATATTTAAAATATCTTTAACGTTAATTAATTTTAAGTTGTCCGTTTTTTGACAGGAGTAGATTGTTGGAATATAACTTGAAATAAAGTTACACTTAAATGTTCTTTCCGTTGTACACTCTGAAATGATTGCAAAATTGCGGCAATTGATATTACAATTTTTGCAATGATTAGCACACCCACATTGACATAATCTTATAAACATTTTAATAATACCTAGATTCTTTCTATTATTATACAAATACTTGACGCAAGAAGAATTACTTTTTTTTTTAATGCCCAAAATGCTGATTCATAGTAAATGCTATTTTTTAAGAGCCTATGGAAAAAGTGACATTTTCTTGAATTTAATTCTATTCCATTGTCTCTAAAAACATTTGTTTTTATATGTGTATAATCTTACTTATAATTTATGTATAATCTTCTGAATCGTGGACTTTGCTTTCAAAGCCTACTAAATAAGTATCTTGACCAATCTGCTTCATTTTTCGTCGATGTGTACCTGACCTCTCTATACTTTTGCAAAAATCGTAAACCGGATTGTTTCGTCTAATTAATTTATCTTTTAAATCGGACAAATATACAAAATTTTTTATAGCCGAATAAATTTGCAATTGAGGATGTTTTGATCCATGAACATAAAATTTTAAGATGCCATTGAAATTTTCAAATTGAAAACATGACAGCACACGTATAGTGGTCCAAATTTTTTAACGTCATCAGATAAATGAAGTAATAGATGGACATTGCAGGACATGTATTTTTTGCCATATAAATATTGAAATCTTGAAACATATTCAATTAAAATACGCCTTGCATCTTCTATCATTTCTTCGCTAATACTTACATAATTTAAAAGAGTAATTGCGTGTACTAATAAAATATGATGCTCAAAATATATTTTACGCATAATATTTTCTAGCACTGGTAAAAAATGCATTTTCGTGCGGCTTTCGTGATCGGTTAGGGGATTTTTCACATTCCACATCGCGAGCGGGAGGTGTGGAACGTTCTGTTTCGGTGTCATGGCCTACGCAATGTAACTTTGACCCTTAAACAGAATATTTCGAAGACACCGGGCCATCTCGGGTGAGGTTTTCCCTGCTTCACAGGTTTCCCACTCCCACGGGCAAATGCGAGATGGTTGGGGATTAAAAAAAGGTGGGAAAAAGCACCCACACAGAGGTGATGGGTGAACGTCGTTGAAGTCCTCCAGGCGGGGACAAACGGCAGGAAGTGCCAGAAAAATGGTAAATAAAAATAATAATATAATAATATATAACGTAATTTAATCATTTCTACGCAACAGACATTTTGAGATTAGATTTGCGTGCATAATAAGTCTTCGTATTTCAATAAGTTTTTGGAAAAAATATTTACTTAATCGACTTAATCTTAAACGGAAAATGTTTATTTATTCGAGCTCTACGGCGCTCTTTTATTCGTTTTTTACCTTAATCGATTTTACAATAGTTATAAATATAGCCTCCCCTTAATATTATTGATCAAAAAGGACATTTTTTAATAACAGGAACCACTCCAAGAATGATAACCTAAAACTATCAAGCATGCAATTTTAGGGTAAAGAAAGCAAAATAACTTTTTTATATATTAAATATTGTAAAATGTAGATTATAGATCCAGTTAAGTTGCAGTTATAGTTACAATATATTGATGACGTAAATGAAAGTAATTTACATATTTAACTTGCATAAGAAAAAAAGTTTGTACGCTTTTATAACGAGTACCATCACACGTACACGCACTTACATACGCACATAAAATTGTAATTAGAGTCAATTAGACGGATACTTAAACTTTATTTTAACATATCAAGCGCGATCAAAAAGGCAAAAAATTAAATAATCAAAGCCCGACCTAATTATTTTTCCAGGAATAATCAAAGTCAAAAAGAAGCAAGAGTTCCAATTACGCATTTCACTTCCGATAAGTGACGGACAGTAGCGAATAATCCCAGTAGGTCAATCGACGAGATTCCCAACGCCTACACGATTTCTCCGGAACAAAGAGAACGTGGTTAGATAAAAACCGGACGATTCCGTTCTTCCTTATCGGTGCTTTATAGCAATGTATTGGTTGATGCGATCCGCGGCGAAAGCTCCAACTGCGAGCGTATATAGCTAAATTATTTCTTTATCTCGATGTCGACGGGTGATCGAAACCGATCACGACCGATCTTTGTGTTTACACCTTCGGGCTTTTGAGAAATTACGAGTACAGCTTGTTCGTTACGTGAGGTTATTGTCCTTTCGTAGTTAGATCGTTATTTTGAGTAACTTCATTTTTTTCTAACCGGTGATATATTCGATGGATTATTCGATATAGTAATGAGTCCAACTATTTATTAGATATGTAGAAAATCTTGATAGAATGGTACCACAGCCGTCAGTTTCATAAACGAATATTTTTTCTATCTCGTGTAACTTTCACTTTTTATTCGTATCAACATTTTATTGATTGTTACGTTGGTGTCCACGAAAAAACACTACAACCTTTACCTACGTAATAGATAAAAATTATAATCTCATCTGATCCACGAAATAAAAAAAGCAAATTTTAGTTTCATATCCTTGGAAATAAAAAATAATCGAAAAGATCCGTACATACAATTATTAATATATTTTATTTATTTTTATTACCAATGTAATTACGAGCATAAATAAACTAAAACACAATTATTAAATGTCGAACTAACAGAATTTATCAGTAATCATTATCCAGCGAATCGTAAATTAAGAAGTTTCAACAAGTTATTTTATGAACAAATGGTTATAAAAACTTTAAACGCTATCACAATAGATTTAAAGCGCAGACTTAGAAAAATAAAATATTTTTTTAGATATTCCTTCGAGATTGGTGGAAATGAAAGCTGTACTTCGCATTGTATCTATAAATGTCATCTATACAATCGTTCGAAGGTATCTAAGTGAAAATGGATGTAAGTATAGTGCTACACCTATAAAAAGTAAAGTTTCTATACTAACAATAATTTTTGACACGCGGTTCATACGATCAATCGGATATTAATTATGCACTCTTAATTGAATTTGTCTTTTGGAGCGTGATAAAATTCCTGATAGTTCATCCTATGCTACCGTTATTAGACCGCAAGCAACTTGACAATAATCGGCGAAGATCGGTCGATAAGCACTGTTGTAACGTGGCCAGTTGAATTAAATTTTGTGACAGTCACCGGTTTCTTCTAAGATTAATATCATGTTAAATTTTAATTACGAATACGTATAAGAGAGCCTTATGTCTTAGGAAATTAATTTTACATAATGTGTATACGTGCGGACGAAAGTAAATCTTGTTTTATTTTTGTTTTGTTTAATAAAGTCCAGTTTAATTTCTAATACTGTATATTAAGATATGTATAATAATGTGCTTGAATACTTGTATATAGAAATATTATTACGATTAAAAATTTCAAAGTAATTACGTCCTAGTTTAGAATCGGTACTTTACATGTATAAGTCTATTGCGATAAGGCGCATTAGAAATCAACGAACCAGTAAGCAAGATTTTAAAAAGAAGCTATTTTTCTGAGGACCGTCAGTGTTGATGAAAGTAAAAAAATTATCCACTAAGAATAAGGACATCGATTATCTTGAATATCTTGATCAAAGTAAATTTTATCTACATTTATTAAAAGAGAACTGACATTTATTTGTAACTGTAGGTAAGACACGGATTTGAATTTACATTTGTAGATTTACGTGTTCTTTTATTTTATTTTATTAATTCGATACATGCCGACCTTAATAAAAATTTTGACATTGCGACAATTGAATGAGACAACTCCGAATGATAAACGCTGATAAGGGTTGTTCAACAATCTTCTAATTCATAATTATACAGTTACGATTACATCACACAGTTTGATGAGTACTCTGGCAAAAGTTAAAAGCTTTTCTTTTAGTTTAAATTTATGAATATTTTATCCTTTTATAAATACTTTAGCCTTCGTAACGACTGCAACAAAATAATTGAAAATGTATTACAGTAAAATAAAAAATATATAAATAATCATTTATTAAAAAAATGATAATGCGAGAGAAGCTTCGGTTCATCACAAATATCAAATGTAAGAACCATCAATTTAGCAACAATGACATTACGCATCACATAAAGTGACGGTCACTCGAGAGTATATACAGAACCGATCAACCGATCAACCGATCCCTCGAAAGTCACTCGCAAGATTGACGCAAGGACGAGAGAGAGAAAGTAAGAGATAGAGAAAGGGAGGAACGTTAAGTACTGTGGGAAAAGAATAAAAGGAGGTGTACCAACGTATGTACGTATATGCACGTGTGCATCAGCCACGAAAGAAGGATGAGGAAAGAAGCGAGTGTATAAGGAAACCCGAGGAGAGGCAAAAAGACTACAAAGCATAAGCGCGCGACAAAAGGGGAACAGAAAGGGAGTTAAAAGAAATCGCTATGGAAAAAGAGAGAAGGAGAGATGATTGAGAGATGGTACCGCCCGCGCCCCGGGCGCAATTTCACTCTGGGGCCAATTCAGGTCGCGAGTCCGGTCTGATAAAAAACATTAAAAAGTGTTGGTGTGTGTGCGTGTGTGTATATATATATATATATATATATATATATATATATATATATAAATATATTGTATACATGCACGCACATGCATGTGCACGTGTATGTGTATATAAGAACCAAAGGGAGAAAGGGAGGAGGAGAAGGAGGAGGAAAAGAGCAAACGCTCCTGATTACCGATCGTACGTGCGCGTGCACTACATACGTCTTTATTTCGCAGGGTACTGCAGAACATATATGCATTCTCCGGTCAGTCTTAATAAAAAAATATATACACATCGGTCTTTTTTCGATGTCGTACTTAATTATTTTGCGGGTTCTGGGATAAAATAATTTAATTGCCTTCGTTACGTATCATACTTTTTTCCCCATTATTTTGGGATTCGGGGACAGTGGATTAGTTGGCAAATTAAAACTGTTTTATCGGGTTTTATCAGGTTACAGTGGAATTAAGAACAATAGAAGAAAAAATGTATGGATACTCAAATACAAGAAGAAGAAATAAGAAAATAGTAATTAATAAATTGGCCCAGATACAAAATGAGATTTAATCCCCTTTTGATTCGCCCTTTCAAGTCGAAGGTGGTATTTAACATAAAATGAAATTGCGAGGTGCAGGTCCTTATTTGAATAATCGGTCGGGCGGCGTCATGAGAACCTGTAACGTTTGGATCCAACCAAGCCGAAAGAGAGGGCGAGATGCACATTCGATAATAATGTCCGCGGTATTATACAATTTTTTTAGCGACGCCGAATTTTCGTATCGTGAGATCTTGGTACCCAAAGAGAAAACGCCCAAATGGCACGCGTATAATTCTTTCGGTGAAGTATAAACTTTCTTGGATCAAACGATAATTATACATTTAAGTATGTATGCGCATATATGGAAAAGTTTTACAAGTTATGATTATTTAAACCTAGTAAATTTTAGCCTAATATTAATTAATATCCTTGAAATTCTATTAACATCGTATATGAAAAAAGGAACAATTAATTAAATAATTTTGAGAATTCTTAATGTGACTACTTAATGTCAAAATATGAATATTTCGTATATACCTATATGAACATATGCACGTGAATAATACGTGAAGTTCATTATTTACCATAGGCAATATCGACGTTTCCACTCACTGCAGAAAAAGCCAAAAATGCAACCATCATCCAGAAACAATTAATATCCACTGCACATAAAGCAACAGGGATAAACATAAGGAAGAACGTCCATTTTATACAATCCAAACTAATAACACGGTGCATAAAAAAAGAGTGGCTCTTAATCGATAAATCCAAAAAAAATTTGAGATTCAATTAACCAACGTTTACCGGATCCATAATAAATGAGCCGAGCGTCAATCAGACGTTACATGCGCTGTGGCCATCCTGATACGAGTCTCCCTCTCCCTCTCCCTCTCCCTCTCTCTCTCTCTCTCTCTCAATCGCGAATAAAAGGCCTTAATTTAGTCAAGCCGTAATGATGCGAGCTTCATCTTTCATGCGCGCACGTTGGGCACGCGCGGTTGCTGCCTCTCTTTTAAAAAAATTGCCCGACTGTTATTGAGATTGATCAATGCCGCGGAGTGATTTTTATCGGGCGCAATTTGTTTTGAGGAGCTATGTAGGAGTATATTGCTTCTTTATCATATCAGGAATTGTAGGTGTCGACTTTTAACCTTTCATTGCTCCTCGCGCTTACTACTTTCTATGTTTCATCATATTTCTTAGACGATATATTACTATCTTTCTTTTTTTTAATACACATCGTGTGCGTGCATTTCATTGTTGTGTGTTGACTAGACTTTTAAATACGTATATTTGATTTTTGATACAAAATTGTTTTATTTAGAAATAATTATAGATATAGAAATCTAGTGGATATTAAATTATTTGTGAAACTTTTTTTGGTTAGAAGCTGATCGTTTAACGGAAAACGGTTAAAGAGTCCATTATTAAATAGTTTCCAGGTACTTTCAAAATGCTCAATTTTCACTGTAGAGTAGGTGTGATTTGCTTATTTGTTAACGATTTTAATATCGCATAAAATAATATAATATTATCGTTTCTTTTTGTAATATTACATTATATGATATGCATATGTCATGTGCATTCTATTATGTTAGCGTTATCAGTCAGACATGTTTCCAACATAAGGAAAATTAAACGTTTCCGAAAAACTATATCTAAGTTAAAACTTTAAAAATATCTAAAATGTATTCACAATATTTGCAAATACTTGAAGTCATTTGCAAGCCGAGAAAAAAGCACACTTTTGAGCACGAATATTCGATTTAAAAATGAAACGAAATAAAAGGTAACCGAAAATGTTATACCAATTATATACGTTGAATGTAAAAATGGTTGAAAATTATTTGAGTCGCGCTACTAAGAGGTACACCGAAAATATCAATTGGATAATCTCTCATATGAAAAAGTCGAATCTGCATAATACTTAATAAAAAATGAAAAAATTATTCAGAACCTCTCAATTACGAGCTATAAAACGAAAACCAATAACAGGTGAACCACTGGGTAATTTTGAAAAACCACGCCGTACAATTACCTCATGAGTAGGTCAACAATCGACGAAATTTTCGTTAATGTGTACACATATATATACATTAATGCGTGCAAACTCAATCGGTGAGGAACGCGAAGAAGATGAAGGCGAATATGAAGAAGGAAAAGAAGAGACCGAAGGAGAACTGACGCCATTACGAGATAAATGCAATAATCGGGCGCCGGTGAAAATTTTTCTGAAAGCTGCGTACACGCGGTCTCTCATATATATATATTCGATGGAATAAATACATCAGAACACAACGCGCGTCAGCGTGAAAGCGTCAATTAACGGTGCGGGGCCACGAATTTTACCACGCCCTGGTATATAAGGAGAGCGAAAAATCGTACACACGCACCGAATGCTTGCGAAATCGAGGATCTTCGAGTAAGAAAAAAAAACGATCATTCGGGCCACGTTCGCACGAATGCAAACCGGATGGTTTTATTCGATGAGGGGCAGAGGGGCAGTTAACGAGAAAGAGAGAGAGAGAGAGAGATAGAGTGAGAGAGAAAAGTTCTGATCGTTTTATTTTCGATGAAGGACCATTCAATGTTAACGTGTTGGTGCGCTTGTGACCATTGATTTTTAGTTTAAGTATATACGAGTTCGGCTTCAATTTTGTATACGTGCCTTGTGCATTCAGTATCTTCAGATTGAGATATACTTTTATTATTCAATATTGAAGATTTTATGAGTAGATCATTATTAAATTTCGTCATTAAAAATAATGAATGTATAACGATATCCTTGAAAAATATAGATGATAAGCTGCACGTGTGATATTAAAATTTTTTTCATTCAATTAATCCTGGATTTTATTAAATTCCTGCAACTAAAATTCAATTAATTAGATTGTACAAATATTAAAACAACAACTTGAACTTGAAAAAATGGGGTCGGTGTTTTTTTGACCAAAAAGTCATATCCATTTTAGAGAAATAAAGGCTCAATTTTTGTAATAAATATGTTATCCATAATTTTCAAAACAATTCGAAATTACAACTGTTTATATACTAAAATCATACATCGTCAAAAGTGATATACTTTGTAATTCGATAAAAAGTGATTAGGTTTAAATTAATTAGCGAAAACTATACCTTACGCGATGACGCATTTAATTACTATAATTAAAAATCATAAAATTATTGCTTTCGTTAAATAAGTAAGTGAAATCTAGATGAAGAACACGATACTATTTATTCATAAACATTTGGGTAAATAAATAGCATAAAATTTTAGTAATCAAAGATATAATGCCTCTTTAAGCAATTAGTATACAATTAAAAATATTGTATATAACTATATAAAATCTGTACAAGTGTATTTAAAATAATTATGAAATCATATTACAAATGCGCGCAATTTATCTTTGTTAATTTTGATTAATTATGTGTGTAATAATATGAAATAATTACTCGCATTACTTGGTCATTTAAATGTATTTTTCAACGTTTATATAATTCACCCGTGAAATCACTGGATGTACACTTAATCATTCATATTTTTATATTCAGATGAATATAACGAATACGTGCAATCTCCGACATTAAGGAATAAAGCGCACCTAATACTTAATTACTTAATTACTATTAACAAAAATATAAGTAACGATAATTTTGTAATAGAAATTAATTGACTGAGATACGCGAGGAATTACTAATAAAATAAAACTTTTCTAGTTTTTTCATTAACCTGCATGAATATTTTGTAGAAGGTGCTAAATGTGATAAATATCTTATTTACACACATACATACACACGCATCAATGTTTTAACATTATACTTGAAGACGTTTGCTTACATTTGAAACATATCGTTATTTTAAATCTAATGGTCACAATACATTGTTTATAAAAACTCGATCATACCAAGGGATAGGTTTTTGCAAAAAATCAAAGAAACTGTACATGAATTTCACCAACCGTGTAGAAGAACGTGATAAATCATGTCTAGACCCGGATGCTATACTTGTAACATCGATATAAAATGTATAATTTTATAAGTATAAATAAAGAAATGTGCAACGGTAAATTCATTTAAAGGCAAATGCATATATTAATTAAATTTAGGTATGTATTTGTACTGACAATAATAAAGGAAAAAACTATAAGTATCGATTAATTCACGATGTTGTACATTTTATCTATTTGTTTAATCTGCATAGAAGATATGCAAATTCGATTTTATAATTGTAAGCACATTAACCTCTAGAAACATGGTTTTTGCTATACATCCGATATGCATGAATATTTCCTCTTAACCGCGTATATACGAAAATAGAAAGTAACTGATTATTTATAATTAAACTTATGGATGGATCTATATATAAATATGAGTACGAATTTAACAGATTGTTCGATGAGCAAATTTTAGCAACATGAATTTATGTATATGTTTTAATGAATCCTTAAGGTGAAAGAAATTAACTTTTATTAATTAGTTTTTATTTATTTAGTTCTTTTATAAAGAATTTTTTAATAAATAATAGTATTAAATAATTTTGTTTATCATACATTTTTTTTATTTTACTTAATAAAAATAACTTTACTTTATTAAATACTGCTTTTATTGAAAATATTATAAATAATACATTTTATGACGAGAGGTCAAACTCATCAATTAAATTTTGGTGATAAAACTTTTTATGTTGCCCGTTCAGTCTTCACATTAATAAGACTGAACCCAAATAACGAACTGACATAATATTATAGCAAAAGCACGTTCGGTAAACATTTAATTGAATTTTTCGTACAGAATGAATACTATCACTCTAAATGTATAAGTCAAAAAATGAATTAAGTATAAAACACCTTTTATATTTTTGTTTCTGAAATGTAGTTGTAATGAAAAATGAAGTGTGTAATATGTAGGACAATGAAATTTGAATTATATTTGCATAATATTAAACTATATAATGAATAATTTTATTTCAATTTTGACAACGCATCGACATAATTTTATAGAAGTATCTATACCGATTAAGTTTATATACAAAATTCAAAAAGTTCTTATGAGCCAAGTCACCTTTAGCAATCTTTTTTTTTTCAACCAGTAAAAGATGCATATAATTTCATCGCTTTCTACTCGATTTCAACATGGGTAGTCGCGAAATCCCTTGAATCGTTGTTGCTGGAGGATAAGTCCTCGATGTCGCCAACTCTTTTTTCTCTCTCTTTCTATCTTTCTCTCTCCAGTTTTATTCCCTTACCTCCCTCCTGCTTTCACGAGGTCAAAACCGGATCGGCGAGGCCCGAAAAGTCGATATATACTTGCAATTTACGAGGGTCGAGAGGTGCGTCTGTCCGTCCTTCACGAGGGACGCTCATTTATATACATATATATATATATATATATTCGAATAAAGTTTCGCAAGGAAATAAAATTTCTTTTCCGATTTTTCGGCAGAAAAAAAAACATTTTTATTAAAATTTCAGAGGCGGTTACGCGCAAATGAGATTTTATAACATCGTGACAACCAGTTTTATATTTATGGTAGGAAATATAATACGTACGCCAAGGATTATTCTTGATAAATTGTGAATTAAGTGGTGAACTGCAAGTTTTCATTTTTTTTCTTTATTCGAGTCTATAATTGCGTAATTGGAAGTTTTCAATAAATTCGAGTTCACCTGTTACCATGTCATTTTTCATCACATACTAGTAGTTCAGGAAGTTGATATTAAAAATTGAATTTTATTACCTATACCTGTGCGTGTAGAGGGTTATAAATTTCACACTTCGTACAATAGTCAATCGGGTTTAAATTTTGCCCATAATGATATATCATTTAAGAATAATTCACATTAAATGATATGTACTATTTGTTGGCATTTACAATTTCTAAAAAAATCCATTTAAAAATTGTACTAAGGCTATCTTAAATTTTTAATTTATTTTTTATAAGAAATTTTATTTACATTTATTATTTTATCAATTGATTATTGTCAATCTCACAGTGATAAATGATGAAAGATTTACAATATATAGGTAGTTTAAACTCTAAATACATTTACATTATAAAAAAAAATTAATTATAAATTAGCGTCCTTCATAAGGTTAAAAGTATCGACAATAAAAGGTTATGTAGATTAATGCAGTAATGAATTCTTGAAAACTTAATTTTGAAAAATACAAGTACGCAGGTGAGTAAAAAATCTAATATAAAAAGACAGAGCACGAAGTATCGTGGGTTCAAATCTCCTTCTACTTCGTAACACACCGTAACATATACCTGCGTGCTCAAGCTCTAAAGACCGTTGCGTAATTTATGATCGGTTTCTTGTAGTCAGATTTCATAATAATAAAATTTGAATATATTTACTTGAAATCAACTACATTATACCTTTCTTTCGACAACATTTCGTTTAAAGTAAATTCTTAGTCAGGTATGCATCAGCAAACAATATATCTAACATTTTTATATGTATACAGAAAAATATATAATTTTCATGATTGCTTCGTGTGTTTTAAAAAATTTCTCACACTTTATAATAATAGTGCAAATATTTTTATGCAATTGTAAAATTATATTTATTAAAAACATTTTTCCAAAAGTCGCTTGGAAAAAGAAAAGGAAAAATGAAAACAATTAAAAAATCATTAAAGTCGTAAAAGGAAACGCAATTTTCGCTACAGACAATCCAGAACGTTATAAACTTCAATTTGCAAAATGACACTTTCGAAGCTCGCTGTGGCATTTATTCGAAAGTTTCTTAAACAAAAAAAATCGCTCCCGACCTTTTTGAGAATCATTTAAAAAGGCGTATCAATTGGCCGGTGTACCGATGAAAGTTATCAAACATTAAAGGCCAAGTCGTGCACAAGGGAGAGACACCGGATAATGAGAGAAAAGTATCAAAAAAAAAAGAAGAAAAAAAGAAAAAGAAAAATAAAAAGAAAAAGGAACGATACAAGGAAGAGTTCGCCAGTTTCCTTTCATGATAATTGGCGATACGCCCATATGATTCCCCTGTAATTGGAGGACTGCGAGAGAGTTAGATTCATCTTGGACGCATATAGATTTTTGCTCGCACGTCTAATGTGAGCGATAAAAATGATAAACGTGGACTCCAAGAGAGAATTATTATGTGCGAGTTGTGCACCTGCGAGGTGTACACTCGAAGGATGGGGTCAGTGACCGGTCGTTTTTGGGCCAGCGTACCCGAGCGTGCCTTAACCCCTCGAATACATTAAACTCGCTTGGTTTGATGACCCCGGACGATTCGTGAGGTGCCCGTGCTATAAGGTGTATCCGTATATATATATATCTATACATAAAATCGTTCCGTTAATGAATAGTTTTTAATTGGAATTTATTGGGATTCGTTGCACGTAAGTGCAAGTAGCTTCGATCGTCTTCGATTTACATGGATTTAACTCTGACGTACGTAGCTCATTTTTAGTCTTTTTATATTTTTAAGGGCCTTTTTTATTAATGCAATTTGCTTAATCTAATAAAGGTTAAATAATTATTATTTATACAATTATGTTTCATATTAAATTTATTTTACTATATTAATATTCGAATAAGTTATGTGTAAAAAGCATAAAGCTAGGTTAATATTGTAAACAAGAGCGTTTATACGTAATTCTTATACTTCACTTTTACAATAGCAAAATTGTTACATATTTTGAAAGAAACGCTACAATGCAATGAAAAAATAAACACTGAATTTATCATTTAAATAACTCTTTTCGGCAAATGAAGAATAATAGCAAGGTCCTTAAAAACCAACATAAAAAAGAACTTTTAAACTAAAATACAGCTGTAAATTATGTTACTCAAAAAAAGGCTAAAGTTTCAAAATCACTTTGGAATTCGTTAAAACCTATTTTTTATTACCAGTCATCAAATGTAACGTTTAAAATTAAAAAATCAGATATACCTGTATACATACATTTTTTACGACCGATTTATTTTCTCGAGAAAAGCTCGATGATTTCTCGAGTTATCTGCATAAGAGCTTGAAAACTTTCACTTTGCTCGAATTCCGGTTGACATACGAAAAATCCTTCTCAAACTTAAATTTCCAATCAGCACCGTGTATATATGTATACACATAACTTCATATACCGGACTTGTTATTCTTTCACAATAAAAAGTTACCTAGATAAAAACCAAATTTATCTAATGTTCCTCTATTAAAACTACGTATACACTGAACGAAAATGAATGAAGGACATTAAATTTCTCCATATTCGAGGTATATATATACAAACACATACATACATATATCAGTGGTATGTTAGTGCTAATCAATGAAGCACTTTTGTAGGGTTATTAAATTTTCTTATATATTCAAATTTTAATCTAATGAGTAAAAGTTGACAGCGAACGAGGTCTTTTTATTAGTCTATTATAGATTATTATTAATCTAAATCTAAAATTTATTAGATAACGCGCAAAAAGTTTGTTTGCAAGGCGATTAATGACATTCCACATAAGTTCTTCTTTTTACAAATTTGTAATTAAATCTTGTATGTTTATTGTAGAAAATGTAATTTAATTATTTAGTAATAATTTTATTTTGAATAAATTTTATTTTACAATATATAAAATCTTTAATGTTGCATTAATGCATTGTAATTAACAAATTAATTCATTCAAATACTTGTACTTGCTATAAATCAAATAAGTTAATAAAATTATATCTTTTAGACTACATAACTTTTTTTAAATGTTAATTTTTTTCTTAATACATGCAAATTTAAATAGTAATCATGAAGATTACAAATTTGTTTATTTTATAATGACGCTCTTGATACAATCAATAAAATACTAACACATTACATATAAATTTAGATAATATTTGTGATGTTATTTCGGGGACGCGACAGACCTCTGTTAATCGTAAAATTATAAGCATCCGAAATAATCGTTGGTTATGTTGATAAGCAAATTAAACTCGATAAACATTGTTCGATTTAATATTTTTAAAAATTCCGAAATAAAAAAATTAGTAATAAATACTATATATCTTACTTAGTAGATTATATTCTGAAAACGAAAATGTGAAAATGATATAAAATATTTGAATAAAAATTATAATAAAAATCTGCAAAAAGTTTGGACATCATTTTATACTGATTTAGATACACAGTGTAAATATCAACATTGTTATAGTTTTACAAAAATTCAATAATAAATGTTAAATATCATGGACGAAATTCTTCAAAAATTATAAACCTTTCCTATAAATATTAGTTGAGAAATTATTCAGTTGACAAACTCATGTGTCATTTATCAACATTTCAAGCATATGAACCATAAGCTCCTATTACCTATTTTATAAATCAATATTTACTATATCTATCTACCTAAATAAAAAGTGTTAAATTACGTTGCATAAACTTCAATACATTCAAATTATTTGGAAAATACACGAAATTCTCATAGGATTGATTTAGTTTTTACAAAAATTGCGGTTGTCGATTAGTTTAAAGTGAAAAATGACGAAAACAATTAAAATCATCAATCAACAATGTTCAACAGCCGGAAGGGATCTGCCGTCATCTTGATCGATCGCGTTCACTCTTGACGTTTCATTTTTTTTTCTATGCCTTATCTTCGGTTACATCTAAACGCAATACTTCTATAACAATCTTCGATTCAATCGACGATCGCATTTTTTTCCTTAAGAAATTGATCACGAACTTAATCTTGTATATATCTCGGTAAAACCTCTAGTTAATATGTTTTAGTGCGGTCATTATTATTTTTTTTAAATAAAACATCACGGTATAATTAAGTGTAAGGCGATAAGACATTTAATCAAGAGCGAACGATGACACATTTTTAATTTACTCACACCTTTTTTTTTAATACACTCTTACATATTCGCGGAGCATGTGGAATAACAAGATGATGCGAACTAAATTTCAATGTCAATTATTTTATAAACGAGAATATTATTTTCGGATATGATGAAAACATTATATGCGAATAATAGCATAAAATTATAATTTGTTTGTCTTAGCAAGTGTAAGAGTAGATAGCAATATTTTATCGATTATTGGATATTTATCAAGTAACTTTTTTCTAGTTAACATTTATAGTAGTAAAAACAATAGGGGTTACATTAATGGTAAAACGATAAAATATAAACGGAGATGAATGCTTTAACAGTTGTTCAAACACATTAACTTCATATTGATATTTAAAATTAAAATGTATATTATTGATCACGTTTTTTTCTGTCGAATGTAAACCTTTTTCTACAAATGTGAGTTTCTTTACCTCATATTTAAAAGCTCGTGATGCTTACACACTGTTTAATTGTATTTTCTGTTAAAACACGAGGAATGATAAAATGTGTTGTAATTTTCTTTTTTTAACACAAGTTAGATTACTGCGTGTTTATATTCATAAAATTTACAATTACACAAGTGAAAAGTTTAGTTTAGAGAAAGAGAATTTTAATTTTTCTTTTTAATTCTTTGATCTCTTCATCTTTAAGATGTTCTGAAACTGATCGAATTTCTTAGAATTCTATTGAATTACTCTAGTAATAGGTATATCTATATGTAATTCGAACTTTTATTTTATATTATTTATTTGAAACTTATCAACAGTTAAAGTTATTTGATATTTCTCTAAATTTTCATTAAAATGTATTTCTAGACACTTTATTCCATAAGTTCAACTTAAGATCTAATCACAATTTAAATCCCAATTTAAATGCCTGTAAGTATTTATATTTTATTTCCATAAAACCGAATGAATATCTACTACACGAGAATTGTACAAAACCACATAGCTTCGATAGAAATAAAGCTGCAAATATTTTTCATGAAATCTTCCAGTTTCTATTAACTTCTATATACAACCTATAAAGTATAAATATTTGAATACTTAAAGTGGATAGTGGTACTATATAGATACTCACGTATCTATATGGAACTCATAAAAAAGAGATGGGCCTAAAATGGAAGACAAAAAAAGTGATTGTTTAATATTTAAAAGGTTAAAACGTGGAAATTTAAATGTTCATATGATAAGCAACAAAAAAATGCACGCACAGCGCGCTTGAACATGGCCTAGTGGATTCATCAAATGTATGCAGAAAAAATGATGTTATAATTTTCAGTTCTCGTTAATAAGAAATATACTACTAAGATTGGGTAAGAATAAATAATATTGACGAGAACGTTGGCAAACTAATTTAAGTTTATAATTTTTCTCGTCAACGACGACATTACATACCTTTCCCACAATTCAAGTTTTTTTCAAATGGATCATCTACAATTATAAGAACCCGCGTACTTATTTTCAGTACGAAACATCAATACTGCCAATCAAAGGAATTTAACTTATATAAAATCTATACTTACAAAAACACTTAAAATCGTGTAATATATACCTGTATTCCAGTAGACGAAGGATAGAGGCACTAATGTTCTTGTAAGAAAATATTAAAATTCGACGCAATCGAGCAAAAATATAAGGACCTACATACATCAGCTCGATTATCCTGAAAAGTTTAACAAAAAGTGACTACTTTCTTCAACTAATTTTTGTGTGGTGGGCGAGACAAATTGCAAGGATATGCATGAACGTGACGTGTCGGTGGCTCTTGTGGGTATATTTTATATATACATATATATGAACGGTTTGAAATTGCGCGCGCCTATGTGCACTCGCGGGGATATTCTTTAACGTATCAATTTCGCGGTCGCGCGCTTATATGCTCATGAGCTACCCTTGCGAAATTGCATATACAAGCATATATGTATGTGTGTGGGTGTGTGTGTGTAGAAGTGTATCTACGATGAAGCGATTTCCCCTGCGTTAAATTCGATCATCCAACATTAAAGAATATATATAGATTAATGCGCACCTTTTACTCGGTCGACTTATTACGAGCGTTTGGTACATATACAGCGATTTTTATGAATTTACCTACGTATAGATACAAATTTGTCAAGTTTTCGAGTTTAGAAGGAGCGTTAATTGTGAATTTGCGAGCGATTTTGTTTTCTTTATTAGAGTAATTGTTATTCTTATAAATACATTAAAATGTATGTCACACTCAGGTTTCCTCTTTCTACTTAGGTCAAAATGAAACTGTTAAAACATACTATTTTTGAAATATTTTTATAATGAGCAGCGCTTTAGCAAATACATAAAATTGAAATATCAGGGTTTTACTTTATAACATTGAAACTCGAGTGCATAAGAATATTCATAGAATATAAAAGATAATGCATATAATGAATATAAAAGGTAATACATATAAATTTTTTTTATAACCTAATTTTGAAAATATTTTGAAATTTTTTTTTATTACTAAAAATAATATTTTTATATCAGAAAATAAATATATGTTATAAAGGTTCATTTTTTTCATAATTCTAAACTAAAATTAAAATTTACAATCTCTCTTTTCGCTCGAATTCATAAACAATTATCGAGACGATCGATCGAATAAAGACAAAAACACGTTTAATTCTGTACACATTTATAATAATTATTTGATTAAAACAAATATCAAGTCAACATGTACTTTGTTGTTTCAGCAATCATCGCGTTATGTATAGTGGTTAAATCAACTTCATTATTTACATTGTAAATAGTACATTAAATATTGTTGCTATTTGGTAAACTTGGCATCATTAAATATTCTAAAAAATAATTATAAATTTATGCAAACGTAAATAAAATAAAATAATTTGATTAAATTATAAAAGAAAATGCTTAATAAATAGCATAGGTATAAAGAGACTCGTATAATATCAATTGCGTTAAATATAATTAAGACATCAAATAATTTTTACGAGCAAGTGTTATTTTGTTTGTAGAAAGTCGCGACTTTCTTACATGCAAACACTGTGTACATAAATATATATATACATAAATATATACATGAATATATATATATATGTGTGTGTGTGTGTGTGTGTATAATTGCATTGTTTAAATATATCCTACAAATAAACAATAGAGAAAAAACGAAAGAGAATAGAAAATTCGAGCTGACTCATTTAACCACTTTCACTAGAGTGATTTTCCGTGTATAAAAACGATATATACACATAAATACAGGCACACTCGATTTTTTATTGAATTCGCATCAAGGAAGCGCGAGAGAAGACCGTTTGACAAAACGGTGGTAATTCATATAGATGTATATATAGACATGTACCGATCGATTTCCCAGACGAAATAAACCGGCCGGTTTGAAAAGAAGAGAAAAAAAAAGAAACCGATCGAGGGAAAAGTATCGCCGGTATCAGCATTCTAATCGAGCTAGAGCAGACAGGCCTCTCTCGAGGCTTTTCCAAAACCGGAACACGAGCGGCCTTGCCGAGGAGAGCTGACCACCGGTCTACTATACACCACGCCCTGTTCTGGCATTCTCTCTCTCTTCGACTTGGTTGTAGGTATATACAAGTATCTCACTACACGCACCGAGCGCATGCCCGTAACGATTAAAATTTCGAAAAGCGGTTCGTTCGGTCTGGCCTCTTCTCTCTCTCTCTCTCTCTCTCTCTTTCACTCACTCGTATCCTTTTTCTTTCGGATGATGCATTTTTCTTTCATCTTAATGATGGATCAGTCAAATTTTACCAAATTTTAACATTTTTGGGGATGCTATTATGTTACCATAAACATTATTCTTTAGTCTTCATTATGCATACTTGATAGCTCGTTTTTTTGTTTACTTCCACTCCACTGGAGTTCTATCACTCATAACAGTATTTGCCTGCAGAAAAGTACGTGATTTCATGATAATTTATATGTCTAATACATAGGATATTTGATTTTTCGTTCCAAAAATTGAACATTTTTATAGAATATTACTGGATGAAACCCATTGTCAAATACATGCAAGTTTTTTAAACGTTATTAAAATATGATTGTGGGTCAATTGAAACAAGAATCATTTCAACTTATACGAAACTCCGTTTTCTTTGGATTTATTGAAAAATGGCTTTAACTCGTTATAGAACAGTACGTTTCCTAAAAGTCAAAAATTTAAATTTAAGAAGGTTGCATATACCTGATTGTTACAAATTGAACAGTATAATTATTACATTTATTAAACTAAATATACACATCAATAAAAAATCTAAATTTAGAGATAATAGGTAATAAAATCACTGTGCAAAGTTGCAAGTCAATAAATAAAAGACATTTACAAAAATTTTCAGATTGTTACAATAAGTTTAGTAAATACCCTACTTCGGTTCATCGGCAATAGTCAGGTATGCCACCTCGTTAAAATACAGTATACAATTTCAGTTGATCGTTATATCTTCGGTACTCATGTTTCTTTTCTTCATATGTCACGAAATCCATAATGGTCGATTTATTGAACCAGACTACTGCTAAAGACCGTGCTGGCTTGTATACTTCAAATATTGTATGACTTTCTGAATTGGAATCACTTGTACAAACTTCAAATGATCGGTAAGTAATTGTAAATTCAAATTTTTGGAAGAATAAAATTATATCTAATTTAAATAAAAAAATTATGTCACATTAAAATATATACAACTATGAAAATATAACTGTAAGTATTTTTACAAATGTCACTGTACAATCCAATTTAGCTATAAAATAATGTCGTAATGCAATACGTAATGATATACATAAAATAATTGCGATTCAAGGTGAAAGTTAAAAAACGTTACAATTAAATATTATTATAAAATTATTGTACTAAATTGTATAGCTCTTGGTATAAATGTGCGATAGATAATATCAATTATAGATATACATGTATCTATATATATTTGAAGGATACAATGAAGTTTTTACTATTCGAATATGATAATTATATAGCTTTACTAGCCTATCACGAACAGGTTATCCTATATATAATAAGCGAAACAGGTTGACTACTTGGTACTTGCCTGAATTTAATTACTATTCACGTGTATGCAGTTTACAATAATGTGATATTATACAAACGTAGTTTTTGTTATAAATTCAATAATAATTTATCACAATTAAATTTCGAACATGCTCTCACACACACTCACGCGCACGCATTTATATGAATTATTATTCCATTACTTTTCGAAAATTCCGTTTGCGGTCATGCCTTCAACTTTCGTGAAATTTTGTATACTTAAATTATACACCCAATTTAATGAACTTTGTCAAAGTTTGAGTCCCTTAATCACCGTAGGAACCCATCTACGATTTTTTTAATTTTGAAAGTGAATAAAAAAATAGTAATTTTTAAGGAGGTTTTTTGGGCTTCGTATGTACAATAAATACATATAAATACATACTACTCTCATATTGTTGTATTGCGCAATATTGAAGTTTTTTATTAAATTCAGATTGAAGTTATTATTTTAAATATATTTAATACTTAATAAAGTGACCGTTACAATCTTTGCTTTTGTGAAATAAAATTTTTCAGCATGATCAAAATACCTAATATCGATCGATGCTAATTTCTCAGCGATAAAAAAGTAAAACAATAAATAAAATAAATAATTCAATGTATGCACGCAGTTTTATACCCACCTCTTTTCATAAATTATTGATCTTTAATAATCACGAGAATGGAAAGCAAATGAACGTTTATAAAATATAAAATTTGATTTACAAATGTGTGTATATACATATATGTGTGTGTGTGTGTGTTATATTTATTCCCAGTTATTAAAAGCGAAATTAATAAAAAATAAAAATAACCAATCGATATATAATTTCAACCACCGATCTCCCGCGGCCAACATGACTTTCATTTCGCAATTGTCGCACGAAGTAAGAAAATTTTCCAAAGATATATTATGTACAGTATATAAATACACATTTACCATATATAAACAATATAATAATCCTAACCTTGCAGTGCACGCATAAACGATCTATATAATTTATCGATTCATAAAATGCTTATATATATATCGTATCACGCTCGATTCGCAAGAAAGCGTGAAACCTGGCCGAGAAAATGGGTGTAAAAATTTTGCACGCGCAACAAAAGAAAATACAATGGGAAAGAAACCGTAAGGAAAGTGTTGGCGAAGTAATGAAAAAAGTGTGAACTAAAAGAAGGTGAAAAGATACAGAACGAAAAGATGTGTATATATATATATATATAGATATGTATAAATGCATGTGTAATATACGCATATAACACGTGCAGCGAACTCGCGCACGTGACCGGCTACCTTCCTTTTTTTAATATCCGTCTTTTTCTTATATAGGCCGAACGAAATAGAAACTACACATGTATATAAAGATATAGAAAACGACACGAGAGAAGGTCTTACTTCGTGAGTTTCTTACATCTGATCGGATTTTGGAATCAATACATGCACGGATTTTCGCAATTTTTTTTTAATTTTGCAACATTTTTAAGAATGTGTGTGTGTGCATGTAACTTTTGGTTAGTCAAGTAATATTAAATAACTCGATTAAATTTGCGTCATAAGTGAAACATAAGAGTAAACTCATTTTTTTGGGGGTAATGTAAATTGCATTTAGTTTGAGGTACTTATACACTGGTTTAATCTGATTTAGTAACGTGATATTGAACATTTTTTATTACAGAATAAATGTGAATGCATTATCAGTATTAGAGATTACAAATATGTGAATTTTAAATAATTTATGATAAATTTGGGTTTTATTAATTTCACGTACTACTTTATTTATATTTTTTAACTTAATTGTTAAATGAAATAATTTAAATTATATAAAATTAAATAGTTGTATTAGAAAATGTTTCTAGTATTCAAATATTAATGACAATATTCGAAATATAAATATCTATTAATTATAATGATTGCAAGTGTTAAGTATACCCGTTACAATGAAATAAACTACATGCGGATTTACGAGAATCCACAGTAATCATGCATGAGCGATTAAGCAATCTTATCTGTATTACGCAAAAATGCTATATTAATAATAATGAGCCATTTACAAAATTACTATATTTAGTAAATACAACTTATATAGTCGTGATAAAATAGAGTTGATGTAATTTTCTCAATATTGCAGTGTATACAGATTTTTTAATTAAATAGCTTTTATAGAATTATTACATTTTTCTGTACCTTTGTATGAAACTTTAGAATATTTATAACAAGTTTGAAACTTAAAAAAACAATAATTTGATTCATTCGATATATATATAATTTCATCATATTTTCATTTTCTTCAACTTTCCCAGATTAATTAAAATCTCTTTCATCATGATGAATGAATTAAATTCTTCAAGTCACAACTTTGAAGTTCTATGTTTCCGATGTCGCAATGCGTTGTATGTGTGTATATATATACACATACTTCGTTTCAACTTCTTTTCCGAGACGATATACTTTAACAAGCGTATACGATTGAATTTAAAGATATTTTTTCAATGAAATTAGATACGATCTAGTTTATTATCTTTCAAAGCTACTTTTTCTTTTACGAAAATGTTGACTTCAATTTTGTTTTATGATTCGATGAAACACTTGGACACGTATGCGTATAGTAATAAATTACACAATTGGATATTACGACGTATAATATCAAGCTATTGTTTTATACAATTTTTGTCACTCTGCTGCATAAGTATATACTTGACTATTTAATGCATTTCATTGACTGAACCGAAAAAGGTTGCTTATGCCAAGAAAAGCGGTATCGTAGAAATATTCTTCGATTAACGCAATTTTAAATATATTTTGTATAACTGCATGTATATAGTAACTTTTAGCATAATATTGCAACAAAACTGGCTTGTACATTTTAATATTTTATATAAAATATAGTAAAAAATTATAATATTTGAAGCATGTCTTATACGTTACTTCAAAAAGTAGTTTTAAAATAATTTTTAATTTACCATTTTTCTCAATGTAGTTCATATATACAGGTTTGTTACATAATATATATTCATTACACATGTATATGTATATGTATAATTATTATATAAAAATAAATACATGAGCTACAGAATAATCTCGCGTAAAAATTGGAAAGTTTGGGCCAAACTTTACCTTTCTATTAATTTGGCATAACTTGTGCAAAGAAAGTTCCCCAAAGTTGATAACTCGTATATTTAGTGTGCGAATTATAAATCTAGTGCGAGATTTTCATGAAAACTGACCACCAACTAAAATCTATTCGACTATCACCAAGAAAAATTTGTAACTGACTCTTAACAACCGGTAAAAATAACTCTTCGTTCATCAGTCTCTAAAAAAAATATTTGATTAACAGTAAACCAATATTTCGTGTAAGACATACCTACATTTATGTCTCGAATTATATATAAATTATCGATGACGAATGATTATTTGGATTAACCATTTGTTTAATTAAACTAGAAGCCATATTACGCGCAACCGCATACATACATGCAATCACGTTACCTCCAACCAACCAATCATATCACGTTTTAAAAGGTTTCATATCATTTTTTTAAGTGGGAATTAACCTTATAAATAAACGTTTCATTTTTTTGTATCTTATCGATTTTGAACTATTTTCTGCGGTGTCTCGGAAAATATAAAAAGAAATATGTGCAAGCCTTCTTCCAGCAGTCACAAAATAGTATCAAAAGTTAAAAAAAAATTATCGTTTTCATCTTTCTATTAATAATTTATTAGTATAACCTTAAAACACAAATACTTAATGTAACTAATTGTAAATCGATAACTGTTACACTGCACAAAGATAAACTTGGGCCAAGTTTCCAGAATACATTCCTTTAGATTTAATACTAATAATAGACAGTAATAAAAAACAGTACTAATAATGAAAAAATTGTTGCCGTTTGTTGTAAAAACGTTGGGCAATACATAAAAATACGTGAAATCAATTTAAAACTAAAGTGTCCGAAAAAATACGACAGATTGTGTTAATTTACAAAATTCTTATCTTACCTTTGCAACCAACGACCCAAAAACTCTTCTCCATATAATGAATATTGCAAAACACCCGCAGAAATTGTGTCCTGCCAGTTTGACTTTAAAAATATATTGTACACCATGTGATTAGTACTTACAAAAAAAAAGCTAAACCCAAAGAAAATATTTTTTACACATCAACTAAACAACAGATATTTATCAGAATTTTGACTCTGTATATAAATTATACTGCACGATGGAGATGTAAGTATAATGATACATATGTAACCAATTTTGTAGGTTTTGTTTCCACGAATCTCGAGAATTATCTCGTTTCTTAAATTCCAATTAGCAAAGCAAAGATATCACAAATCGCACATCGCACACCAATGAATTTCACAAAGGTAAATGCATCGTTAATTAAGTTTCCGTAATTACAAAATAAGCTCTTTGTAATTATTCTATGAACTTATTACTGTACCTTGTTCCTTTAAAATGCGGGTAATTCCATATTGGTTAAAAAAACTGCTCATATCAACGGAAATTTGAAACGGTCAAAGTAAATTTTTTATAGGTAAATATAAAAATTCGTGTGAATAAATATTTTTACCTTGGCTTTTTGGAACAAATAGCATTTTTTCTGTAAACTGAAAAATTGTGATTAATGACACTCGATACGTTTTTCGAGGCTACAATGACCCAATAAATTGCAGTGAAAGTACGCGAATTCTTTTTATATTTGTTCGTAGCGATGTTTCATTTTGAAGAAAAATGCCTTCTTTATATCTTCCCAGTAATATCTCGCTCTTTTTTCTCAGTGTAATTGAATTTTTTCGTACAGTTAATATGTATTTCAATGGACTCGCATTATTTTCGTATAATTTTTCTTATGTACCGACATAAAAAGAGGCGGGTAATCACATCTACCGTAATGAGACACTTTGATTTGTAAAATGATAATAAAAAAATCTTTCTTTCTTTTTTTTCCTTGCTCGCAGTAATGAAATAAAGTTCGATCTTATCGTTACTTATAAATTTAAGCCGCCTACTAATGCGTTGCGAATTAAAGCGAAAATTTCGTATTTACGAGCTTATGAATAAAAAAAAATGTACAGTACGACTTGTAGTTTTTGTACATAAAATATATTATATACACTTTTGTGCATAAATCTAGTGGCAGGGATAATGAAATGCAACGATATACACCGTTTGCGAAAAGCGAGGATGCGTAATTAATCGAATTACGCACAGTTCACTAAATTTCTTAAAGTCAGGATCGTGTCAGCTTGAGCTGTTGTAGTTTCTGTCCGCTATACTAAATTATTATGAATTGAGACAATGTTTTATTCGTGTTTGACTTATTTAATAATTTATTATCTTTGTTTATTTATAAAAAAATGAGATGCCTTTAGTTTTCACATCAAACTACAAAATTTATAAAAAAATAAATGTTTTCTTTGTGTATTATGGAAATGATGTAAATCGATAGATTACTTTACGTTAAATCGGCGGTACATTAATTGCAGAATCGTGTAATTCGCAAAAGATCGAAATTTACAAAATCACAGCAGTCAAAAATGTAGTGACCTAGTATAACTCTCAAAATATATTGACACTTTGTTATCTGATTAATTACAGACAGTGTAATATAAATGTCGCTTTCAAAACTGTATTCAACTGTTAAACCTCGTATATGTAGAAATCAAATTTTTGAATTTTTAATTCGATACCTAGTGAATATCATTGACACGCTTTTCATTTCTGAAAAGTCAAATTCGAAAAATAAAAGTACTGCGCTGAAAAAAGATATAGAGATAAGTCGTTAACTACGAAATAAAAGAGTCTCAAATTTACGTCATCCATATTTAAACAAGTGCTGTAGAACAAAAATGAAGGAGATCATCAAGAAATCGATGGAATATTCAAATTTCAGTTAGGATTAGAATTATAACCCTGTGATGTACATACTTTCGAATTCATAAATAATAATATCGGTGTATGTTAAATGAAGTAATAATTTTACAGACACCATGTTTCTTTACTTAACGATATACAATTTTTAAATATACGATTCATTAAAATTGGAATTTTTAATGTGAAATATAAGTGATAGATCATCAAACACACACTAAATTCAAAATCAATCAAGCTAGAAATTGTACGTCTACGTCTAATGTTATTTTGGCGGTCCTTACAAAGACTAGTGTGTCAAAAATCCAAAAAATTAGAATTTTTAAATAATTATAGAATTTGTGTAAATATCAATTGTAGAAATTTTGGTTCGTAGTGATCAATAAAGGCATTCAACAATACTCTAAACAACTTTTTGAACAAACAATAACTTCATCTTCATCTTAAGCAGCTGTAGAAGTTTTTTTCACTTGCCACGTTTAAGAATAAAATGTAAGTTTGAAAATTATTTGTTAATTATATCATTAAATTAATTTTAATGAAAGTTACATTCAATAAAATCCAGGTTTCTTTTTCCATAGATTGAAACATGTTAGTCTTTGTAAGGATCGTCGATTAATCGTGTAACTTCATTAGAAAATATACAGATTATTAAAGCGAAAAACAAAATCTCGTGATATAATCTATAATTATTGAGACTTCACTTATACAATAAAATATGCACTTTTTAAAACAATGTTTTTATAAAAAGTGTTGAAAGTATCGAAGAAAATATACAGTCACGAAATTAGCTTTAGAAAATTAAGATAATAATATAAAAAAATTAATTGTCATCACGAAATTTAATATTTCAATTTCGGCTATAAATATTTATTTAATAAAATTGACGTAGAGAAAAAATTAAGTTAGTATATAGTGCATCAAAAATCAATAAATTACTTAAACGGAACCCTTTTGTATACAATCCCGAAATAAAAAACCCATTTACAGATTACTTATGCACACAAAACATCGAACCACGCAGGTTTGTAAACAAAAGAGTACTCGTATTGAAATATTCATGAAAACGATTTTTCAACAAGTGTTAAGAGAGAAAGAAATTTCGAAAAAGTCCTATGTCCACGCGGCATCCCGGAGGTCCTTGACCCAGATCAACGCACGTGCACTCTCGCGTGAGCCTCCCGTAAATGGGAGGCGCGAAACTCGCCCCCTCGCGAATTCCTCTCGCTCTTACCTTTACCTACACACAAACACGTACACGCATACATATATCTCGATCGAATTATCTAAAGATCGCGACTTCGGTAAATTTACAGCCCCGATTTCCTTTCTTATTTTTTTCTCTCTTACTCTCTCGATAAAGAAGTTTTTCGACCTGATATTGCTGGGCGGTTTTATTAACGCATTATCGGGTGGAAAGCTCGTTTATCGAAATTATATTTCGCCTTTCGGACAAAAATGAAGGAACATTTATGTTTTATTCTTGTTATTGAATATTCGCGTGAATGTGTGAGATAAACCGTAGGCGGAGAACATTCATTATAATTAAATATATTATATCAATTTATTCAAAATTTATTAAAAGATTATAAGAATCTTCAGATTTGTACAGTCCCTTTTTTTTAATAAAAATGAGTTTTAGCTGCGTACGTAAAGTAGTTTGAGTATAGATAATGATATTGCAATTTTACATAAATATTAAAGCATGTCATAATTTTTAATTTCAGTTCTACAATTTATATATAATGAAAAATCAATTATATTCAATTATATAGTAAATTGAAAAGATGTTAAATAAAGCCACGAAAAAGTTTCAACAAAATGAACACTTTTAACAAAAGAAAAAAAATTGCTTTCCGCGTAACGATAAAATTGTGCTACTAATTACTGAAAAAAGTGAAAAATTATACACAATGGACATAAGTGACATCACAAAAGCATAAATTACGTATTTTTTGTTATTATTAACACTTGATCGATGATACATTTACGACACATGTTGAAAAATATTAGCTAATATATAACTATTTTATATGCACATTGTATTACCGATCACTGGTAAATTGCGAGACGGCAGTGTTTACAAAAGAATCGATAGGTTTTTTAAATACCTCGTGAACAAGAGTGACGATCAAAGAAAGATGAATAATGTTAAACCGAGAATATTCTTTTTTTTCTCCATTTGAATATTTTTTATCTAGTTTTATAATATTTGTTCAAACAGTAATAAAATAAAAAGTAAGCTGAAAACCTAACCATGCTTAAGTTAATTACTTGTATTAAAGCAAAGTTCATCAAGCGTATGAAGTAAATAAGTACTAAGGAATATATCGTGATAAAACAAAATAAGGAAACTCTAGGAAGGAAAATTTAATCCTTATTAAAAGAGTGTAATCAAAACATGTTGATAAAATAATGTTATCTAGTAATCAAAACTTAAATGTATTCGTTCCGAGTGGATTTCTTTAATAAAACGGAAATTTAAATAAAATAAATGTTTAATGACGTGCTCGAATGACGATTTTGTTATGGTTTATTTTTGACGTAAATTGAATAAACATACCTTTGAATATAATAAAATTATTGTTTTTTTATAATTTACGAGTTTGACGAACTTTTATGAAAAAAAGCGTAATGTAACAAATTAAAATTGGTTTTGCACTTTTGAAAAATTAAGTGTATTTTGACGTAAGGTTGGGTAGAAATGATTTTTTAATGTGTATAAATTCGAGTAACTATGAAAAATATATTTATATAACATAGTGACCATTATTTAAAAAGTGTCATTATTGTCTTGAACGATATTCTTTAAGCAAATTTTTAAAAAAATAATAGCTTTTGTACTGAGCATTTCTTAAACGATTACAAACTATATATTTTACTTAAAATAATTACTAAAAAATTAATTTTTAATAATTAATTACACAGTTTAATATTATTGTTACATCTGCATAACATTGCAATGATTTCTATCTTATAAAATAATAATTTTTCTGAAAATAATTTTAAAAAAAATATTTAAATAGTCATCCTATAAATATGGATTCTCTAACTGCTCAATTACAGTTTGAGCAACACCCACTACATTATTTGAAAGAAAATCTTATACAAATCTTGGTAAATCACAGCTGCTTAAGTTTCTTTAAAAAAATATAAAAAAAATCAAACATGTCTTAGGATAATGAAAAATTTCCGCGCGCGCATTTAACTAACCAAGACAGCGTGTAGATACACAAATATTATATACAAATGCATGCGCACATAATTCGTGACAAGGGGGAAAAACGTGCGATAAACATTCGCGGGCGTTCGTGTATATTTGTCACGATTCAATGAAGGCAGATGTAAGGCCTTGAGAACACCTGTATTTTACGAGTAAACGCGATAAAACTGAAGAGAAAAACCACGCTCTAAGCGTTAATAGAACATTGACTATATACTGGCGCAATTTAAATTCTGCTTATAATACATATACCCATACATGCATACAAACACACACATACACACTCACGCGCATATACATATAAATATATGTATGTATAATTATATTTCTTTTTTTTCAAACGAACGAAAATTTCTCGGAGGTTTACGTGCGCCTTTTCCTTCCGATATTATAAGCATAAAATTTTATAACCGAAAATTTTTATGTTAAAAAAAACTGCATCTTTTTTTCGGGTGGGACCGTGATATATACCTCTCAAATTACCCATGTACAGCTATGCGATCGTAAAAGACATCTTTTTAATATTCTCGTTCGAATGATTTTTTTTTCGTGCTTGTATTTGCACGTAAATAGTTTTGATATCGGTCATGTAAATTTACTCATTTACGAAATATTGGTATAAGGTTATATTGATCAACAACAATTTTATTTAAATATCTATACATATTCGTGTATTTGTATGCACTTGCTCAATAAAGAAAACCAGTGAACTTTAATTGTAAATTTGTAATTAATACATTGTATATTAGAATCTTAAATTAATTTTATATTTTGTAACAGAATTAAAAGAATGGTTTGATAAACTTTAAACAAAATAAATCTTCCTTAAATCTTGAAATTTCCTGTGATATTTAACCAATAAAGGAGAAAAAACATGTTTCGGTATCACGCACGGACGCGTAAATTGGGCGCATCTCACTAAAGAATAAAGGAAGAATCCACGGTAAAATTGTTCATTCAACCGGAGATACAATATTTTTTTTATTTTTCGTCCCTCGAATTAACCGAATATCTCTCGTTACTTCGAAAATTACAAAGGAGCTTCATTCTTGGTTTCGTGAGGTTCTCTCTTTCCCTTCGTTTTTAACGTTAAATGTAAAACAGTAAAGGAGCCGTGGAGCAAAAAGAAGCCGGATAAACCGAGGGACGCAAACAGGTTTACCCTGCACACGACGTCGACAACCTCGGTTTGTGTCTTCCAACGGGAGCAGCTCTCGACTTTTCTGGAATCCGTCCCGCGTCTTTTATCAATCCTCGCTCTGCTTTTTCGCGTCAACCCGTGATTCCGAAATATTTCGACCGTATATACGGTTTACTTTATTTTGATCTCACTTTGAACATGATGGTTTGACTTAAAGTATTATACAGAATCTTAAATTTGAAAAGAGTATTTAAATTATATATTATTAATAATATAAGAATCAATTTAAAAAATTGGTTTAAACGAAGAGTGCAAACAGCATGGCAAAAATAAAAAAATCAGAATAAAATAATCAAATTTGAACAAATCCATTCCGTATAATTTCAAGAAATAAGTCAGTCAAATATTTTGAAAATAAAATTGAAAGAAAAAATCATTAATTATTATCATTGTTGAAGCTGTTAGTAAAAACATACAAAATAAGTCCATTATAAAGTTCATCAACACTAAAGTGATTTATCACATAAATTTATTACGTTTAGTTGCAACTGTTTCTTTTTCTCTTAAATTATATACAACACATTTTTTTTCAGACAAAAAATGTTTAAATTTTTACGTGCATATGTCACCATACAGTGATCAAGATTTGTGCCTTTAAATCGAGCATTGCTTAATTATCGCGTGTCAATATGAATATTACTGAACCGTAACAATGACATTTTATCAAACTCGTTATTTTATTACATAATCGCGTAATTGATTAAAATATTCTGATCTGACGCAAATAAAAAATATATTGTAAATATGAGAATCATATTTGAATTAACTTCAAAGGTAGCTCGATAATTGTTATTTCATACAATTATTTTACCTAATTCCTTAATAATTTTTTTTTTAAATTAACGTGTTTTTTATCAAAATCACCTAACAATATTTTTTCCCACAAAAGATAAATATACAAACAATGATTTTTATAAAATTAGTCAAGCAGTATTGAATACCTGCATTTTGAAAGCGAAAAGTGGTAAAAAAAGTAAACTGCCATCAAAATCTTGAAAGGGTTACCTCGCGAATTACTCTCGATTTAAAGAAGAACGAAGAACCGGTTGTATTCGAAGGACCTTACGTTCAAAACAATTATCGCATAATCGAACGATTTTTATTTCACTTCAACTCTTTATTAAAATATTCCTATATAAAGTATATATAATTATACGCACGTGTAAGTGTAAGTGCATATGTGCACAGGTATTAATCGATGCAGGAAATTTACTCGTTTGGTAGTAATTAAATAAAATAATAATCTTAGAATAATTCGAATTATTTTAAATAACAAATGTAATTTTACGGGTTTCAAATTATAGTTAATGACATTATATAATATAATGTATATTTATGAAAAATGTGCAAACAATTATGAGCGTTTGAAATATTTAAACCAGGGTACACAATATTATACAATTATTACGTAAAATTCATTTGACAAACGTGTGTAAATATTTTCAGAGATTCTAAACTGTGTACACACTTACAACACTTGTTTTATAATTTTCGATTGATTCGAGTATGAAATGTGTATACGTTATTCCAATTATCTGTAATTACCGATGTCGTTAGTGCAATAAAGACTAAAAAAATTGTGTTTTTCGATATAAGGCTTAAACTTAATGTTTTTCCATAAATGAAGACCTCCAAGGAAAAAGGGCATAACTCAAGAAATGCTTTTTTTAATAAACATACATAAAAAATTTGAATCCGCTTTCGTAATTTAAAACCTGTTGAATGAAAAAAGGGCGTACCTCTAAGATTATTCTTTTCTATATAAGGTGGCTTGAAAACTTCTTTTTTGAATTTTTCAATATGCTTTGTGGTTTATTGAATGTATTACGTTAATATTGTGGTAACAAAACTTTCAATGCATTTTTCTCAAAATGTAATTTTTGGAGATTTTTTCTTTAGAAGTTTTTCAATATAAATGAAATAGACTATTGTAGATATAACGACATGCAAATTAAAAAAACCCGGTTTTAAAATAATAATGTATGTTTTATTTTTCATTGGATTATATTCTAATCAAATATTGGTAAACAAAATGTTCTTAATCAACATTTGCTTACTAAATAAAAAAAAATATCATATTTTGTGTAATCAAAATTTTCATCAAAATAGAAAAGAATCTAAATGAATAACAAGAATGTTACTTAACCGACCAATTATTTAACATAATCTCCAATTCCTGATAAGCTTAAAGGAAAATATAAGAAATGAGTAAATATAAATGCAAAGACATTTCTCACACTGTATACATCATGTGCTTATCCAGAATTAATTCATACTTTAACTTAAGTCGGATTTACCTATACGAACTAGCTAATCGTTAAACAAAAATTTACCTTAACTTTTAAGAATGTTTAATTTCAATAGTCAATTGAATAAATTACAGACGCACATATATATTTATAAAATTATTTTTCGCAATCACATTTTACTCGGACAACAAATCGGCTAATTAACTAATTCAGTTGTAAATTAGCAGTTTACATCTACGAATGAAATATTAAATAATTGTATAATTTAAAAATTTGTTGTTATGTTTTTTCCGTCAAATCATCACATACATCAATTATAACTATGTAGTTGAACGTCAACCTAATTTCCCTTACACTTGTCACTCGTAACACCTCTACTTTTTCAATAAACTCGACAAACAAATTCATCCATCCAGGCTTAAGTAAACGTGACAATGAGAAAGTGCTCCTTTCTGACTTCTACTTCGCAAAATTTCCATTTTACAGTAGCCGGGCGTCATAAAAACGAAGCGTCCAGCATAAATCTCTTGCGGTCTAATTAAATGCATGAATGATGAGTCTCGCATATTAATGAGCCTGCAAAGGTCGTAATAATCACGTCTTATATATACACATATAGATATATATGTATATACGTAGCTAATAAAATCATACCACAGTTTAGGAGCTGGCACCAAAAAAATTTTAAGCTACCGACTATTAAATATGTAATTAACTTATTTTTTTACCCGGTACTACCAATGACCGATAATACTCGAGTCGTATAAAAATTTAATTTTATTTATGTATAATAAAAATAGGATAAATTCCGTAAGGACTGGTCTCCGCGTAGCAACTAACAAATGTACATGTATTTATTTACATATAGCGTTCTCGGTTGGTATGTAAACCTGTCGTACAGTTTTAACCTACTTTGTATTTATTTAACGCGAATGAAAATGTTCATACCGATTAACGAAATTCTTTTTAATACTTCTAAAATTGTAAGTAAACCAGTGAAAATTCAAATACATGATGAAAGTATCGGTGTTTATACGTGTTTGTTAATTATTTTTTTGATGTCCCCATTAAATTTCTATTTTATAAAACTGAATGTGTTAACAATTTTTGTAAATAAATTGTTGTTATTGTTTTTAAAAATGAGCGAAAAATATAATTTTTGGCAACTGTACTACTCGATGCGATGATATAAACAGTTATCAAGTCGAGTAGATTAATTATTAATATACGTTACACGTCAAATGTTACATTAACTTTTAATTCGTTAATTTAATTAAAATTAATATCGCAAGTCACTAATTAATTATACAACATGAATATTGTTCAACTTTTTTTTTCAATTGGGTGAATACATATTTTTCAAACTAGATTTAGAATTTTCCTTTATCATGATTAATTAACATTGTTTGATATTAGTGACATCATTAAGTCCATATTAATCAAGTCACCATAATACAGTTAATAAAAGAATAAATAATACCAGTAAATAATTAATAAACCGATATAGAATAAAAATGTATAAATACTTTATGACTGTATATAGTTGAGAATTGACGCGACTGTATTTTATTTATAATAACAGTAATTTAAAATGTTGAGTAACGAATGCTATAAATTATAACAACTAATTCAGTAATTGCTACCTATTACTTATTTCTCAGCACATACAGAAATGAGTATTGAGAGATATATTATTATTTATTAAAAAGTATATAAAAATTAAATAAATTGTAAATAATTAATTTCTATATAATGTAAATAATTAAATATATTAAAATTTAATTATTGAAAATATTCGTTGATTACGTGCAAATAATGTCGACATATGTATATAAAAAATAACAATCTCTTTTATGTAAGTTATTATACGTAATCGATATATATTTTATACAGCAACGTGTAATATATATATTTATATTTATTCGTGAATGCATTAAGGGGGTTCCAAAGTCAATTTTTATCCTCCCTACCTTATCGACTGAGTAAATCAAATAATCGATTATAATTAGATAATTATATTATTATACGGATAAATAAGAGTTCATTGCCCTTCGTATATGGATTATTTAAGTGTGTGCAAAATTTGGGACAGCAAAATTATCACGTTTTTGTTTAATCCCTTACCAAAAATTTTGAGTATGCTGCGCCCGTCTCACATTTTTGGTAAGGGATTAAATACAAACGAAATAATATTTTTGTCTCAAACTTTGTACACAGTTAACTTATTCATATACGAAGGGAAGTGTACTCATAAATATATTCAGTACATTAAAAAAAATTGTAGACTTTGATACCGCAACAGTAACAAAATAAAATCTTACGCCATAAATTACCGTTCGGTGGCGCTAGCGGTAGAATAATACGAACGTTACGCGAGCACAGCAGCCGCCATCTTAGACTGTCAGCTGCACGGCAAACAGTCAACTTTTTTCAAAGTTGTCGATTGGACGTGCAAACATATTGATATGCACACACAGGGATCATGAAACAAAACTTTTATGTTTATAGGTTAAACATTTAAGCAAATTAAATAACAGGCGCATTTTAGTACGCAGGAATAACCAAAATACTGAATGTCTATTATTAGTTGGAGAGTGGGGACTTCGTGGTGCGTGCGCTCCGTCGATCGCCTGCGTACACGCACCACGAAGTCATTTTTACCGCTCAATTCAACCCGTTAATTTATTATAAAAAAAATCTTTCGGTATTCAATGTCGTCTTATTATTCTGAATAAGTTAAACATTTAAGATAATTAATTAACAGGCGCATTTTAGTACGCAGGAATAACCAGAATACTGAATGTCTATTATTAGTCGGAGAGTGGGGACTTCGTGGTGCGTGCGCTCCGTCGATCGCCTGCGTACACGCACCACGAAGTCATTTTTACCGCTTGATTCATCCCGTTTGATTATTATAAAAAAAATCTTTCGGTATTCAATGTCCTTTTGTTTTCTGAATACGTTAAATATTAAAGTAAATTAATTAACAGGCGCATTTTAGTACGCAGAAATACCAAAATACTGAATGTCTATTATTAGTTGGAGAGTGGGGACTTCGTGGTGCGTGCGCTCCGTCGATCGCCTGCGGACACGCACCACGAAGTCATTTTTACCGCTCAATTCAACCCGTTAATTTATTATAAAAAAAATCTTTCGGTATTCAATGTCGTCTTATTATTCTGAATAAGTTAAACATTTAAGATAATTAATTAACAGGCGCATTTTAGTACGCAGGAATAACCAGAATACTGAATGTCTATTATTAGTCGGAGAGTGGGGACTTCGTGGTGCGTGCGCTCCGTCGATCGCCTGCGTACACGCACCACGAAGTCATTTTTACCGCTTGATTCATCCCGTTTGATTATTATAAAAAAAATCTTTCGGTATTCAATGTCCTTTTGTTTTCTGAATACGTTAAATATTAAAGTAAATTAATTAACAGGCGCATTTTAGTACGCAGAAATACCAAAATACTGAATGTCTATTATTAGTTGGAGAGTGGGGACTTCGTGGTGCGTGCGCTCCGTCGATCGCCTGCGGACACGCACCACGAAGTCATTTTTACCGCTCGATTCAACCCGTTTGATTATTACAAAAAAAATCTTTCAGTATTAAATGTCGTCATATTTTCTGATTAAGTTAAATATTAAAGTAAATTAATTAACAGGCGCACTTTAGTACGAAGAGAATAACCAAAATACTGAATGTCTATTATTAGTTGGAGAGTGGGTCTTCGTGGTGCGTGTGCTCCGTCGATCGCCTGCGTACACGCACCACGAAGTCGTTTTACCGCTCGATGCCACCCGTTTGATTATTATAAAAAAAATCTTTCGGTATTCAATGTCCTTTTGTTTTCTGAATACGTTAAATATTAAAGTAAATTAATTAACAGGCGCATTTTAGTACGCAGAAATACCAAAATACTGAATGTCTATTATTAGTTGGAGAGTGGGGACTTCGTGGTGCGTGCGCTCCGTCGATCGCCTGCGGACACGCACCACGAAGTCATTTTTACCGCTCGATTCAACCCGTTTGATTATTACAAAAAAAATCTTTCAGTATTAAATGTCGTCTTATTTTCTGATTAAGTTAAATATTTAAGTAAATTAATTAACAGGCGCATTTTAGTACGCAAGAATAACCAGAATACTGAATGTCTATTATTAGTTGGAATGTGGGGACTTCGTGGTGCGTGCGCTCCGTCGATCGCCTGCGTACACGCACCACGAAGTCATTTTTACCGCTCAATTCAACCCGTTAATTTATTATAAAAAAAATCTTTCGGTATTCAATGTCGTCTTATTATTCTGAATAAGTTAAACATTTAAGTAAATTAATTAACAGGCGCATATTAGTACGCAGGAATAACCAGAATACTGAATGTCTATTATTAGTCGGAGAGTGGGGACTTCGTGGTGCGTGCGCTCCGTCGATCGCCTGCGTACACGCACCACGAAGTCATTTTACCTCTCGATTCAACCCGTTTGATTATTATAAAAAAAATCTTTCGGTATTCAATGTCGTCTTATTATTCTGAATAAGTTAAACATTTAAGTAAATTAATTAACAGGCGCATATTAGTACGCAGGAATAACCAGAATACTGAATGTCTATTATTAGTCGGAGAGTGGGGACTTCGTGGTGCGTGCGCTCCGTCGATCGCCTGCGTACACGCACCACGAAGTCATTTTTACCGCTCGATTCAACCCGTTTGATTATTATAAAAAAAATCTTTCGGTATTCAATGTCGTTTTATTTTCTGAATACGTTAAATATTAAAGTAAATTAATTAACAGGCGCATTTTAGTACGCAGGAATAACCAGAATACTAAATATCTATTATTAGTCGGAGAGTGGGGACTTCGTGGTGCGTGCGCTCCGTCGATCGCCTGCGTACACGCACCACGAAGTCATTTTTACCTCTCGATTCAACCCGTTTGATTATTATAAAAAAAATCTTTCGGTATTCAATGTCGTCTTATTATTCTGAATAAGTTAAACATTTAAGTAAATTAATTAACAGGCGCATATTAGTACGCAGGAATAACCAGAATACTGAATGTCTATTATTAGTCGGAGAGTGGGGACTTCGTGGTGCGTGCGCTCCGTCGATCGCCTGCGTACACGCACCACGAAGTCATTTTTACCGCTCGATTCAACCCGTTTGATTATTATAAAAAAAATCTTTCGGTATTCAATGTCGTTTTATTTTCTGAATACGTTAAATATTAAAGTAAATTAATTAACAGGCGCATTTTAGTACGCAGGAATAACCAGAATACTGAATGTCTATTATTAGTTGGAGAGTGGGGACTTCGTGGTGCGTGCGCTCCGTCGATCGCCTGCGTACACGCACCACGAAGTCATTTTTACCGCTTGATTCAACCCGTTTGATTATTATAAAAAAAATCTTTCGGTATTCAATGTCCTTTTGTTTTCTGAATACGTTAAATATTAAAGTAAATTAATTAACAGGCGCATTTTAGTACGCAGGAATAACCAGAATACTGAATATCTATTATTAGTTGGAGAGTGGGGACTTCGTGGTGCGTGCGCTCCGTTGATCGCCTGCGTACACGCACCACGAAGTCATTTTTACCGCTCAATTCAACCTGTTAATTTATTATAAAAAAAATCTTTCGGTATTCAATGTCCTTTTGTTTTCTGAATACGTTAAATATTAAAGTAAATTAATTAACAGGCGCATATTAGTACGCAGGAATAACCAGAATACTGAATGTCTATTATTAGTCGGAGAGTGGGGACTTCGTGGTGCGTGCGCTCCGTCGATCGCCTGCGTACACGCACCACGAAGTCATTTTTACCGCTTGATTCAACCCGTTTGATTATTATAAAAAAAATCTTTCGGTATTCAATGTCCTTTTGTTTTCTGAATACGTTAAATATTAAAGTAAATTAATTAACAGGCGCATATTAGTACGCAGGAATAACCAGAATACTGAATGTCTATTATTAGTCGGAGAGTGGGGACTTCGTGGTGCGTGCGCTCCGTTGATCGCCTGCGTACACGCACCACGAAGTCATTTTTACCGCTCAATTCAACCTGTTAATTTATTATAAAAAAAAATCTTTCGGTATTCAATGTCGTCTTATTATTCTGAATAAGTTACACATTTAAGTAAATTAATTAACAGGCGCATTTAGTACGCAGGAATAACCAGAATACTGAATGTCTATTATTAGTCGGAGAGTGGGGACTTCGTGGTGCGTGCGCTCCGTCGATCGCCTGCGTACACGCACCACGAAGTCATTTTTACCGCTCGATTCAACCCGTTTGATTATTATAAAAAAAATCTTTCGGTATTCAATGTCGTTTTATTTTCTGAATACGTTAAATATTAAAGTAAATTAATTAACACGCGCATTTTAGTACGCAGGAATAACCAGAATACTGAATATCTATTATTAGTTGGAGAGTGGGGACTTCGTGGTGCGTGCGCTCCGTCGATCGCCTGCGTACACGCACCACGAAGTCATTTTTACCGCTCGATGCCACCCGTTTGATTATTATAAAAAAAATCTTTCGGTATTCAATGTCGTTTTATTTTCTGAATACGTTAAATATTACAGTAAATTAATTAACAGGCGCATTTTAGTACGCAGGAATAACCAGAATACTGAATGTCTATTATTAGTTGGAGAGTGGGGACTTCGTGGTGCGTGCGCTCCGTCGATCGCCTGCGTACACGCACCACGAAGTCATTTTTACCGCTCGATTCAACCCGTTTGATTATTATAAAAAAATCTTTCGGTATTCAATGTCGTTTATTATTCTGAATACGTTAAATATTAAGTAAATTAATTAACAGGCGCATATTAGTACGCAGGAATAACCAGAATACTGAATGTCTATTATTAGTTGGAGAGTGGGGACTTCGTGGTGCGTGCGCTCCGTCGATCGCCTGCGTACACGCACCACGAAGTCATTTTTACCGCTCGATGCAACCCGTTTGATTATTATAAAAAAAATCTTTCGGTATTCAATGTCGTTTATTATTCTGAATACGTTAAATATTAAGTAAATTAATTAACAGGCGCATATTAGTACGCAGGAATAACCAGAATACTGAATGTCTATTATTAGTCGGAGAGTGGGGACTTCGTGGTGCGTGCGCTCCGTCGATCGCCTGCGTACACGCACCACGAAGTCATTTTTACCGCTCGATTCAACCCGTTGATTATTATAAAAAAAATCTTTCGGTATTCAATGTCGTCTTATTTTCTGAATACGTTAACATTTAAGTAAATTAATTAACAGGCGCATTTTAGTACGCAGGAATAACCAGAATACTGAATATCTATTATTAGTCGGAGAGTGGGGACTTCGTGGTGCGTGCGCTCCGTCGATCGCCTGCGTACACGCACCACGAAGTCATTTTTACCTCTCGATTCAACCCGTTTGATTATTATAAAAAAAATCTTTCGGTATTCAATGTCGTCTTATTATTCTGAATAAGTTAAACATTTAAGTAAATTAATTAACAGGCGCATATTTAGTACGCAGGAATAACCAGAATACTGAATGTCTATTATTAGTCGGAGAGTGGGGACTTCGTGGTGCGTGCGCTCCGTCGATCGCCTGCGTACACGCACCACGAAGTCATTTTTACCGCTCGATTCAACCCGTTTGATTATTATAAAAAAAATCTTTCGGTATTCAATGTCGTTTTATTTTCTGAATACGTTAAATATTAAAGTAAATTAATTAACAGGCGCATTTTAGTACGCAGGAATAACCAGAATACTGAATGTCTATTATTAGTTGGAGAGTGGGGACTTCGTGGTGCGTGCGCTCCGTCGATCGCCTGCGTACACGCACCACGAAGTCATTTTTACCGCTCGATTCAACCCGTTTGATTATTATAAAAAAAATCTTTCGGTATTCAATGTCCTTTTATTTTCTGAATACGTTAAATATTAAAGTAAATTAATTAACAGGCGCATTTTAGTACGCAGGAATAACCAGAATACTGAATATCTATTATTAGTTGGAGAGTGGGGACTTCGTGGTGCGTGCGCTCCGTCGATCGCCTGCGTACACGCACCACGAAGTCATTTTTACCGCTCGATTCAACCCTGTTGATTATTATAAAAAAAATCTTTCGGTATTCAATGTCTTTTGTTTTCTGAATACGTTAAATATTAAAGTAAATTAATTAACAGGCGCATATTAGTACGCAGGAATAACCAGAATACTGAATGTCTATTATTAGTTGGAGAGTGGGGACTTCGTGGTGCGTGCGCTCCGTCGATCGCCTGCGTACACGCACCACGAAGTCATTTTTACCGCTCGATTCAACCCGTTTGATTATTATAAAAAAATCTTTCGGTATTCAATGTCCTTTTGTTTTCTGAATACGTTAAATATTAAAGTAAATTAATTAACAGGCGCATATTAGTACGCAGGAATAACCAGAATACTGAATGTCTATTATTAGTCGGAGAGTGGGGACTTCGTGGTGCGTGCGCTCCGTCGATCGCCTGCGTACACGCACCACGAAGTCATTTTTACCGCTCAATTCAACCCGTTAATTTATTATAAAAAAAATCTTTCGGTATTCAATGTCGTCTTATTATTCTGAATAAGTTAACATTTAAGTAAATTAATTAACAGGCGCATTTTAGTACGCAGGAATAACCAGAATACTGAATGTCTATTATTAGTCGGAGAGTGGGGACTTCGTGGTGCGTGCGCTCCGTCGATCGCCTGCGTACACGCACCACGAAGTCATTTTTACCGCTCGATTCAACCCGTTTGATTATTATAAAAAAAATCTTTCGGTATTCAATGTCGTTTTATTTTCTGAATACGTTAAATATTAAAGTAAATTAATTAACACGGCGCATTTTAGTACGCAGGAATAACCAGAATACTGAATATCTATTATTAGTTGGAGAGTGGGGACTTCGTGGTGCGTGCGCTCCGTCGATCGCCTGCGTACACGCACCACGAAGTCATTTTTACCGCTCGATGCCACCCGTTTGATTATTATAAAAAAAATCTTTCGGTATTCAATGTCGTTTTATTTTCTGAATACGTTAAATATTACAGTAAATTAATTAACAGGCGCATTTTAGTACGCAGGAATAACCAGAATACTGAATGTCTATTATTAGTTGGAGAGTGGGGACTTCGTGGTGCGTGCGCTCCGTCGATCGCCTGCGTACACGCACCACGAAGTCATTTTTACCGCTCGATTCAACCCGTTTGATTATTATAAAAAAAATCTTTCGGTATTCAATGTCGTTTTATTTTCTGAATACGTTAAATATTAAAGTAAATTAATTAACAGGCGCATTTTAGTACGCAGGAATAACCAGAATACTGAATGTCTATTATTAGTTGGAGAGTGGGGACTTCGTGGTGCGTGCGCTCCGTCGATCGCCTGCGTACACGCACCACGAAGTCATTTTTACCGCTCGATGCCACCCGTTTGATTATTATAAAAAAATCTTTCGGTATTCAATGTCGTTTTATTTTCTGAATACGTTAAATATTAAAGTAAATTAATTAACAGGCGCATTTTAGTACGCAGGAATAACCAGAATACTGAATGTCTATTATTAGTTGGAATGTGGGGACTTCGTGGTGCGTGCGCTCCGTCGATCGCCTGCGTACACGCACCACGAAGTCATTTTTACCGCTCAATTCAACCCGTTAATTTATTATAAAAAAAATCTTTCGGTATTCAATGTCGTCTTATTATTCTGAATAGGTTAAACATTTAAGTAAATTAATTAACAGGCGCATTTTAGTACGCAGGAATAACCAGAATACTGAATGTCTATTATTAGTCGGAGAGTGGGGACTTCGTGGTGCGTGCGCTCCGTCGATCGCCTGCGTACACGCACCACGAAGTCATTTTTACCGCTCGATTCAACCCGTTTGATTATTATAAAAAAAATCTTTCGGTATTCAATGTCGTCTTATTATTCTGAATAAGTTACACATTTAAGTAAATTAATTAACAGGCGCATTTTAGTACGCAGGAATAACCAGAATACTGAATGTCTATTATTAGTCGGAGAGTGGGGACTTCGTGGTGCGTGCGCTCCGTCGATCGCCTGCGTACACGCACCACGAAGTCATTTTTACCGCTCGATTCAACCCGTTTGATTATTATAAAAAAAATCTTTCGGTATTCAATGTCGTTTTATTTTCTGAATACGTTAAATATTAAAGTAAATTAATTAACACGCGCATTTTAGTACGCAGGAATAACCAGAATACTGAATATCTATTATTAGTTGGAGAGTGGGGACTTCGTGGTGCGTGCGCTCCGTCGATCGCCTGCGTACACGCACCACGAAGTCATTTTTACCGCTCGATGCCACCCGTTTGATTATTATAAAAAAATCTTTCGGTATTCAATGTCGTTTTATTTTCTGAATACGTTAAATATTACAGTAAATTAATTAACAGGCGCATTTTAGTACGCAGGAATAACCAGAATACTGAATGTCTATTATTAGTTGGAGAGTGGGGACTTCGTGGTGCGTGCGCTCCGTCGATCGCCTGCGTACACGCACCACGAAGTCATTTTTACCGCTCGATTCAACCCGTTTGATTATTATAAAAAAATCTTTCGGTATTCAATGTCGTTTTATTTTCTGAATACGTTAAATATTAAAGTAAATTAATTAACAGGCGCATTTTAGTACGCAGGAATAACCAGAATACTGAATGTCTATTATTAGTTGGAGAGTGGGGACTTCGTGGTGCGTGCGCTCCGTCGATCGCCTGCGTACACGCACCACGAAGTCATTTTTACCGCTCGATGCCACCCGTTTGATTATTATAAAAAAATCTTTCGGTATTCAATGTCGTTTTATTTTCTGAATACGTTAAATATTAAAGTAAATTAATTAACAGGCGCATTTTAGTACGCAGGAATAACCAGAATACTGAATGTCTATTATTAGTTGGAATGTGGGGACTTCGTGGTGCGTGCGCTCCGTCGATCGCCTGCGTACACGCACCACGAAGTCATTTTTACCGCTCAATTCAACCCGTTAATTTATTATAAAAAAATCTTTCGGTATTCAATGTCGTCTTATTATTCTGAATAGGTTAAACATTTAAGTAAATTAATTAACAGGCGCATTTTAGTACGCAGGAATAACCAGAATACTGAATGTCTATTATTAGTCGGAGAGTGGGGACTTCGTGGTGCGTGCGCTCCGTCGATCGCCTGCGTACACGCACCACGAAGTCATTTTTACCGCTCGATTCAACCCGTTTGATTATTATAAAAAAAATCTTTCGGTATTCAATGTCGTTGTATTTTCTGAATACGTTAAATATTAAAGTAAATTAATTAACGGGCGCATTTTAGTACGCAGGAATAACCAGAATACTGAATGTCTATTATTAGTTGGAGAGTGGGGACTTCGTGGTGCGTGCGCTCCGTCGATCGCCTGCGTACACGCACCACGAAGTCATTTTTACCGCTCGATGCCACCCGTTTGATTATTATAAAAAAATCTTACGGTATTCAATGTCGTTTTATTTTCTGAATACGTTAAATATTAAAGTAAATTAATTAACAGGCGCATTTTAGTACGCAGGAATAACCAGAATACTGAATGTCTATTATTAGTTGGAGAGTGGGGACTTCGTGGTGCGTGCGCTCCGTCGATCGCCTGCGTACACGCACCACGAAGTCATTTTTACCGCTCGATTCAACCCGTTTGATTATTATAAAAAAAATCTTTCGGTATTCAATGTCGTTTTATTTTCTGAATACGTTAAATATTAAAGTAAATTAATTAACAGGCGCATTTTAGTACGCAGGAATAACCAGAATACTGAATGTCTATTATTAGTTGGAGAGTGGGGACTTCGTGGTGCGTGCGCTCCGTCGATCGCCTGCGTACACGCACCACGAAGTCATTTTTACCGCTCGATGCCACCCGGTTGATTATTATAAAAAAATCTTTCGGTATTCAATGTCGTTTTATTTTCTGAATACGTTAAATATTAAAGTAAATTAATTAACAGGCGCATTTTAGTACGCAGGAATAACCAGAATACTGAATGTCTATTATTAGTTGGAGAGTGGGGACTTCGTGGTGCGTGCGCTCCGTCGATCGCCTGCGTACACGCACCACGAAGTCATTTTTACCGCTCGATTCAACCCGTTTGATTATTATAAAAAAATCTTTCGGTATTCATTGTAGTTTTATTTTCTGAATACGTTAAATATTAAAGTTAATTAATTAACAGGCGCATTTTAGTACGCAGGAATAACCAGAATACTGAATGTCTATTATTAGTTGGAATGTGGGGACTTCGTGGTGCGTGCGCTCCGTTGATCGCCTGCGTACACGCACCACGAAGTCATTTTTACCGCTCAATTCAACCCGTTAATTTATTATAAAAAAAATCTTTCGGTATTCAATGTCGTCTTATTATTCTGAATAGGTTAAACATTTAAGTAAATTAATTAACAGGCGCATTTTAGTACGCAGGAATAACCAGAATACTGAATGTCTATTATTAGTTGGAGAGTGGGGTCTTCGTGGTGCGTGCACTCCGTCGATCGCCTGCGTACACGCACCACGAACTCGCATTTGTTGCTAAATTCGCGTGTGTCACGTCAATCTAGAAAAATTAAAAATATTGCTGCTACGTTTATAAGATTTGAAATAAACAAATTTTTCCGTTATAAACCAACAATATATATAATGATAAAACGTTTCTGAACGAAGTCCACGAGTGTCTCATCTCGGTCGTGATCCGACCCGTCTAGTCCGTGCGCGCATGCGCTTTGCGTTGGAATCGACATGATGCGCGCGTACGACATACGCCCGTGCGGTCATCTATCGATATACGCGTACATTCGCGCTTCTTGCCGATCTGTCAACGGGTTCTACATTGTATTGCTGATGGCATAGTGCTTTTTATTCAACACCGGCTCGCTATATGATTAAAGTGGAGTTGTGGATTTCGTTTAGAGGTAAGTTGCTTAGCCGTAGAAGAACTTTGTTATTTATATAGTTATATTACAAGTGAAAGGTTGGTGTTCCCCTAACCTCTCAATTGATATCAAAAGGCAATTGTATACCTTTTTATGCATCCTTTCTTCCTGTTTCCCAGTATACCATTATTTAGTAGTTTGCTTTGTCTGATTTTTTAATATATTCTCAGAAAACCCTGCACTGGGCGTCAACAATCATCGGAGCCAACTGTGTACGTGTTGCTGTTCCTCAGACTTGGACGTGTTGCGACGGGCAGATTCTTCATTGTATTGCTTTTTCTTCAATACCGGCTCGCTATAGGATTAACGTGTAGTTCCGGGTTTAATTTACAGGTAAGTTGCTTATCCGTAGGAGCACTTCATTATTTATATAATTATTACAGAGGAGAAGGTTGGTGTTCCCCTAACCTCTCAACTGATATCAACAGGCCATTGTATACCTTTTTATGCGTCCTTTCTTCCCGTTTCCCATTATACCATTATTTAGTAGTTTGCTTTGTCTGATTTTTTAATATATTCACAGAAAATCCTGCACTGGGCGTCAACAATCATCGAAGCCTATCTGAGTACGTGTTGCTGTTCCTCAGACTTGGACGTGGTGCAATGGGCGGATTCTTCATTGTGTTGCTTTTTCTTCAATACCGGCTCGCTATAGGATTAACGTGTTGTTTCGGGTTTTATTTACAGGTAAGTTGCTTATCCGTAAGAGCACTTCGTTATTTATATAGTTATATTACAGAGGAGAAGGTTGGTGTTCCCCTAACCTCTCAATTGATATCAACAGGCCATTGTATACCTTTTTATGCGTCCTTTCTTCCTGTTTCCCATTATACCATTATTTAGTAGTTTGCTTTGTCTGATTTTTTAATATATTCACCGAAAATCCTGCACTGGGCGTCAACAATCATCGGAGCCTATCTGAGTACGTGTTGCTGTTCCGTCAGCAATCATCGGAGCCAATCTGAGTATGTGCTGTTGTTCCTAAGACTTGGACGCGGTGCAGCTCATAGAAGATATACTACCCTGCAGCTACTGAGTGAGCTAATGATGGTGCTCACCCTGGTTCCTTGGGCTCGTTCCTAGTCAAAGAGTCTAATCAAATGTGCTTTTTTCCATACTAGGAACGCTTGAATGCTGGATTCTGGAACTGGTCGTAATTATTATATTTAATTTTAGTTATTAAAAAATTGATCATTTCATTAAACCTGTTGTCACTCCATAGTGAGTAAAAGTGTAAATTATTTGTAACTATGCAAGTGCAGAACTGTAAGCCTAATTGCCCACTCTATAATGAGTAATCAATCCTGAATTTATGGGATTAAGGCATTAAAAATATTTCAGTACGTAACTGAATTTATAAAAAAGTTTTATGATTATGAAAAAAATGATGAAAAGAAAAATGTTTTAAATGATGTAATTATAAATAGCAGTACACAATTATTATTTATAAATATCTTACACGCTATTAAAAAACATTTATTGGATTAAGATATTCTATCATTTGAGTTATAGAATAGGATTTTTCACGCAAGCCCAATGATGGCTAATAACTGTTCCTAGTTATTATATTTAATTTAAGTTATTAAAAAATTGAACAATTATTAAAATTGTTGTCACTCCATAGTGAGTAAAAGTATCAATTGCTTGTAATTGTGCAAGTGCAGAACTGTAAGCCTAATTGCCCACTCTAATGAGTAATCAATCCTGAATTTATCGGATTAAGGCATTAAAAATATTTCAGTACGTAACTGAATTTATAAAAACGTTTTATGATTATAAAAAAATGATGAAAGGAAATGTCAATGATTTAATTATATTCAGTACGTAACTGAATTTATAAAAAAGTTTTATGATTATAAAAAAAATGATGATAAGAAAAATGTTTTAAATGATTTAATTATAAATAGCAGTACACAATTATTATTTATAAATATCTTACACGCTATTAAAAAACATTTATTGGATTAAGATATTCTATCATTTGAGTTATAGAATAGGATTTTTCACGCAAGCCCAATGATGGCTAATAACTGTTCCTAGTTATTATATTTAATTTAAGTTATTAAAAAATTGAACAATTTATTAAAATTGTTGTCACTCCATAGTGAGTAAAAGTATCAATTGCTTGTAATTGTGCAAGTGCAGAACTGTAAGCCTAATTGCCCACTCTATAATGAGTAATCAATCCTGAATTTATCGGATTAAGGCATTAAAAATATTTCAGTACGTAACTGAATTTATAAAAAAGGTTTATGATTATAAAAAAAATGATGAAAAGGAAAATGTTTCAAATGATTTAATTATAAATAGCAGTACACAATTATTATTTATAAATATCTTACACGTTATAAAAAAACATTTATTGGATTAAGATATTCTATAATTTGAGTTATAGAATAGGATTTTTCACGCAAGCCCAATGATGGCTAATAACTGTTCCTAGTTATTATATTTAATTTAAGTTATTAAAAAATTGAACAGTTTATTAAAATTGTTGTCGCTCCATAGTGAGTAAGCCTAATTGCCCACTCTAGAATGAGTAATCAATCCTAAATTTATGGGATTAAGGCATTAAAAATATTTCAGTACGTAACTGAATTTATAAAAAAGGTTTATGATTATAAAAAAAATGATGATAAGAAAAATGTTTTAAATGATTTAATTATAAATAGCAGTATACAATTATTATTTATAAATATCTTACACGCTATTAAAAAACATTTATTGGATTAAGATATTCTATCATTTGAGTTATAGAATAGGATTTTTCACGCAAGCCCAATGATGGCTAATAACTGTTCGTAATTATTATATTTAATTTTAGTTATTAAAAAATTGAACAATTCATTAAAATTGTTGTCACTCCATAGTGAGTAAAAGTATCAATTGCTTGTAACTATGCAAGTACAGAACTGTAAGTCTGATTGCCCACTCTATAATGAGTAATCAATCCTGAATTTATCATACACGCTAAAAAGACATTCTCAAAGTTAGAGAAAAAGAAAATTTTTTTGGCTCTTGATCAATAAAGAATAAATTTCAAGCTTAGGTTATGTTGTCTCCACAAAATCAAATCACAGTGTTAGTATAACTACGCCATCTACCGACATCATTTGAATCGTACGCTAGATGGCGTATTATACTGATAATGCAACCTACTATATCGACGGCAGGTCGATAATTCAGTCATAAAATTGACTTTGGAACCCCCTTAACACTCCATTTAATAGGCATTAATATTTATTTTTGCTGAACTTATTCATTGTTAACAATTTGTTAAATAAAAATTAATTCAACAGTTTATCCAAATGAATTTGTAGATTCTTCCGGAGGCGATTATACACATATAGAGTATGTATATCGAAACGCTAGAACATAATGCATCTCGTTGATTAAAAAAAACATAAAATCGTTAACTTCGGTCCGAAAAATGAAAACGGTGATATACCAAAACTAAGTACTCTAACCTACCACCTCGATTACCACCGAAAAGCAAAACCATAAATAACCCGAATCACGCGAGCCTCGCCTTTCGCGACTTGTATCACTTGCGCGAAAACCCCATGCCATTTAAAGCGAGAGCGAAAAGGTACACGCGCGCCATATCGGCGCCATTAAACGTCGTCCGGCCTCGTCCTCGAGATGTTAAAAGAAAAAGCTTCTCGATTATTCGGCAATGAGGACTCCCGCGTCTCGTTCGTTTAACGACATTGAAAGGAGCATATAGTTTTAAGGACGGTTTCTTTCTTTTTTCCACTACAAATTAATTTTCTTACATACGTGCGACTCATTATCATCAAGTTTTAATACAGAAGTTTCAACGTATGAACAAATGGTAAATCAAGTACATGTACATATACATATAGGTATATAACCTTCAACCTGTTGCAACAAATCTGAATTTCGTATCGGATCGTATTATTTATATATATAGCGGAGAAAATGTCGTACGAAGGCGAGAACCCACGTAATGATGCTCGGACAATGCGAGAGTAAATCATTGTTGCTATGTACGACAATTGCCGAAAATCGGAAGAGAAAGAGAGAGCAAGAGAGAGAGGATACACGGAATACCGTAAAGTGCGGGTCTCCCCGATCGCGCGATTACACCGGTAAAAACATCGGGTGTAGTCGACAAAAAGGTATATAAGGAAGCAAAAGCAAAAAAAAAAGAAATGATGAACAGGGTCCGTAACGGTCCCTTTCAACGAAGGGCCACGAGAAAGCGTATACGAGAACGAATCGTTGGTTAAGTGTTGGGTACAATCTGATAGAGATTACTTTTTTTTTTAATTATCATCGTCCATTATTCCTAACAATTTTACAAACTTCTTTTTCCTATCTATATAAAATTTTATTTCTTTTATGTGGATTAACGAAAGTTAAATATTTTATTATAAACTGAATTTTTCATCTATCAGAATTATAGATTATTATTTGACAAATCCACATATTTTAAAAACTGGTATTAGGAAACTAAAAAACAAAGTTAAATCAACGAAATAAAAAATGTGACTACATATCACACGCAAGTGTAAAATGTTGGAAAAAAGACTCGGTTACACTTGTCTTGGAGCTAGTAATTTCTTTACCGTGTAAAAGTTTGAGCGCCAAAAATAATCGAATAAATCGAATCAAGATCGTCTATAGTCAACCTGACCACACCGTACCACAATCTTACATTTTAGCCACGTGAGTTTAACCAACAAGTAACAAGTGTCGCGCGCGTGCACGCATTATACCCTGCACTAAGTAGTCCCACCTTGTGTTATAATAATAAAGTCGATAATGGGCCCGGCAAAAATGTGCCCGGTTACTCTATGCGCACTTTGCATTACATATATGTATATATAAAAATATATATATATACACACACACACACATAGACACACATACACGTGCCGAGACATACAGACACAGAGGCAGACACAGGCGCGCACACACACACACACACACACACACACATATACACATCAGAGTTGCAGAGAGCGATCAATTAACCCGGATCTAAGAACTCGTTCCTCGAGCTAAGAATCGCGGCCGCGCGCTTACGTTGCTAAACTACAACGTTCGCGCTCTCGACCAAACGTCTCTGAAAAATGCCCCAACCGGCATTGTATATATATGTATATATATATATATATTCGTGTACGTATGTACGTATGTACGTGTATAGGTGTATATGTACATATAAGGGGAAGGGGGCGCCCTCGTTCATCTTATGGGAAAGGATTACGAAGCTATGCAGATTTTCTTTCTTAGAGGCACGCGTGTCGGACAATTTGCCGGTATTATGGGTGTGGGTGAGCTTGGCGCCGTTCTTGTCAGACAATCGTAGCGATCTTCGAGAATTCTAGCTATATAAAACGACCTTTCTTGATACGACGACGACTAAGTATAGGCAAAAATTCATTCCGATTCGTATCGGTTTAACGACTTGCCACAACATTGTTGTCTATATATGTTACATCGTTATATGCTAGTTCGTTATCGCTCACCTCTACATACACTTTCCTAGACCATTTTTATTTATTACCTTATAGTCGATATAGATTTTTGCATTAATTAACTGTCGCCATTTCTACGAGTATATATATATATATACACATCTACACGTACTGCTACATGTATGTATGCCTATACGTACCCGTACACCGCAGGGGAGGATTAACGTTACGAGGATTTCGCAATCTCCTATTTCGCAAACCACCTCTGTACTATACGATTTTGAAAATCTAGAATTCTTGCACGGGTGGTTCTCCTATACGTCGGGCGTTGGCAAACTTTTCTTTTTATTTTCAAAACCTCTAATTTCCCGCGATTTTTTATTGAAATTGTTAGAATTTTACCTAACGTCTACAACCTTGTATACATTATAATTAGCAATTATTGGATGCGTTAAATCTGGAAAATTACTAGTCTAGTCTTTCTCGTACTTTTTTTTTCTTTTTAGAAAATTTAATCATTTTCAAAGGATTTATCTGTACAACATTCTTAAAAGTGTTTCGCGTTTCATTTCTACATGCAAATTGCATGGATAATTAATTGGATTTTAATCACGTAGACGCGGTTTCGAACAAATAATTGAGGTAACGCGTAAATAAGTTGGGTTCGATCCCAACTATCTCTGACGATTCGTCGTGTATATATATATATATATATATATATATATATATATACGAGTACCATTGTTGAATTTATTTCGCAAGGGCTTTGTTTACAAAACACATCGCACGCCTCCACCGTTGATTACCACCGAATTCGGAGCATACAAGACACGATGTACAATACCAAACATTTGAGTAAAAGATATATTTTTAATTTCCTTTAAAATAATAGTATTTTACTTATCAGTCACATTAGATGAACAATATGAGAAGTTAGATCATTATATTTAATTTTTACACATCACTTTTAGATATTCATTTGATATTTGTCATCTGCTCACAAGACGGAGTAATACTGTTTCATTTACCCTGCCGCAATAGTTCATGTATAATACAATTCTTCCATAGAAAAAAATTTAAATTAATATTTAAAGTCAATTACGATTAATTAATAATTAATTAAATAATCAATTAAGTGGTGATTAAATAATTACAAATACTATCAATTTTTTAACAATTTTATAATGACTTTACTTTTTTTCACTTCTTTCGTGGCAGTTATAAAAATTAATATAAAAATAAATAATGACACTTCTATTAACCTGAATGGTCATATCCACCGATTTTTAAACAATTTACCAAAGTAGAGCCATTAATCACCGAAACAATACTTGATACAAAATAAAAAAAACTTTCGACTCGAAGAAAACTATGTAAACCAACACAAGGGCATACATACGTATAAGATTATAAATCACATTACGATTGCCCAATCTATATCGGTGTGCAAGATATATGTATATATATATATATATATACACAATACAGACGCATATACGCATACCACATGATGCATTCAGTACACAGGTGACAAAGCTGTACATGCGTGTCAGGGTGAAATTACCGAACTTTGACCCCAAGAGGAAATCGAGTATATCATAATTTAAAATCCATCCCGAGAAAGCCGATTAATCAACTCATTTTCATTTCATCGACACGACTTTCGCATATCTATGTATATATAATAATTCGTCATAGTATAAAATGAAAAATAATAAAAGAAAAAAATGTAAAAATAAAGTAAAAAGGAGACAAACTGGTATAGAGACCATGTATATTTCTTATCCAGATTGAATAAATCAAAGAGCGCTTCGGGTCCTTTCGGCAAGTCGATTCGAGATTTATAACAGCCGGAACGAGCAAGAGAAAGTCATTGAGTTATACATTTACATTTAAGCAATAATGGAAGAGCTCTCCTCATTGTCCGTACCGCAAAAGAGGCCTTATTTTTTTCTTTTTACTTCCAAAAGTGTCAACATCGTTGAAAATTAATTCCTTTATATACACAAGAACTGTGTTTCTCAGTGTGTATAGAAAAATTAACTATGGATGGATTTATCGAGCGATTTTTGTAATCGCTCGATTCATGGTGGTTTATGTTAATCTAGAGTAGAGAGAGAGAGAGAGAGTGCGAAGAAAAAAAATTGATTCAATCTTGAGTATTATGTATTTTTCTTGCATAAATATGCTGAACATATAAAATATTTCTTAAACCCAGTGTATCAAGAATATTTATTACACTTTTACCATCAAAATTGTTTTTACCATGCAAAACTTGTCAATTAAGTATGTAATATAGTAGAGTATAGGCAATTAGTTCAATAGCTGGTTATTTAGTTTTTTATTCAAAATTCTTTTCATATAATATCGAGATATTTAGTGTACTATTGTGAATGGCATATGCGTGTCTGTATGCATACATATATACTATCAATAGATTTTCGTTTGATAAATTTTATTTCATTGTAGCTAATAATAATCTTGCATCAATAATTGTTAGTTTCACAGTAAACTGAACAATTAATAATTTATGTTCAATGCAATTCAATATGAAAGGAATTTTTTTTCAATTTATTAGAAACTATATACATAAATTAATAGTAAAATTTACACTAAGTTATTTATTAAGCTTACATGAATTAACTGTAATTTAAAAAATTGAATATTATATATGTGAAACCCCGATTATAATGTCTTGGCAATTACAGTTATGAGTCTATTGAAAGTAATCTTCTTAAAAATGGTAACATTAATTTAATCCATTGATAAATTTGTTATAGTCTTTTCGATAAATCGGCAATTGGATGTCATCTCGATAGTAAACAATAAATCCAATGTCAGTTATGAAATATTTTTCCTTCACGTAAAAAATGAAGGCATATAATATGTTTGACAGTTTGGAAAAAGGGCACAAGTCCATGTGACTTATGTCGTTTTTCCAAAACAATGCATAACTCTAAAATCTACATACGTTACCGCTTTTGCACGGTACGACTTTCAAAAGAAAAGAAAAACTAGAGAAAGTAATGAAGAAATTTAATTATTGAAATTAAATCAAGTTCAATTTTCTGATGGGAAAAAAAATTTTAAAAATCCTAATTCTGCTAAAGAAGTTGAAACAGAAAATGTTCAAAAAGAATTACGCGGAGTGATGCAAAGGATGTCGCTGTACAAAAGAGTAAGAAGAGAAAAATGAATGGTCCGGCAGAGAGTTCTTCCAAAAATTGAAAGCTTAATTTCTATGATATAATCTTTTTGTTAGTATTATTGTTATTGTTGTTCGTTTATGTCGTTACATAAATTCTATATCTAATTTGTATAATTTATTACGTTATTATAAGTTTATTTATTCAAAATTCTTTTCATATAATATCGAGATATTTAGTGTACTATTGTGAATGGCATATGCGTGTCTGTATGCATACATATACTATCAATAGATTTTCGTTTGATAAATTTTATTTCATTGTAGCTAATAATAATCTTGCATCAATAATTGTTAGTTTCACAGTAAACTGAACAATTAATAATTTATGTTCAATGCAATTCAATATGAAAGGAATTTTTTTTCAATTTATTAGAAACTATATACATAAATTAATAGTAAAATTTTACACTAAGTTATTTATTAAGCTTACATGAATTAAACTGTAATTTAAAAAAATTGAATATTATATATGTGAAACCCCGCATTATAATGTCTTGGCAATTACAGTTATGAGTCTATTGAAAGTAAACTTCCTAAAAATGGTAAAATTAATTTAATCCATTGATAAATTTGTTATAGTCTTTCTACTTTCTATATCTGTGGCAGTAAGGAAAAAGGACATAAGTCACTTGGAAATGATTTGAGATATTTGGCTTTGAATGCTAATAATGAAATATATATATTTTGGGATCGATAAATCGGCAATTGGATGTCATCTCGATAGTAAACAATAAATCCAATGTCAGTTATGAAATATTTTTCCTTCACGTAAAAAATGAAGGCATATAATATGTTTGACAGTTTGGAAAAAGGGCACAAGTCCATGTGACTTATGTCGTTTTTCCAAAACAATGCAGAACTCTAAAATCTACATACGTTACCGCTTTTGCACGGTACGACTTTCAAAAGAAAAGAAAAACTAGAGAAAGTAATGAAGAAATTAATTTAATTATGAAATTAAATCAAGTTCAATTTTCTGATGGGAAAAAAAATTTTAAAAATCCTAATTCTGCTAAAGAAGTTGAAACAGAAAATGTTCAAAAAGAATTACGCGGAGTGATGCAAAGGATGTCGCTGTACAAAAGAGTAAGAAGAGAAAAATGAATGGTCCGGCAGAGAGTTCTTCCAAAAATTGAAAGCTTAATTTCTATGTGATAATAATCTTTTTGTTAGTATTATTGTTATTGTTGTTCGTTTATGTCGTTACATAAATTCTATATCTAATTTGTATAATTTATTACGTTATTATAAGTTTATTTATGCAAAATATTTTGTATACAAAATAAAGATTATGATATTTCAGTAACATATGTGTGATTTATGAAGATAAGTAAATTGCGAATATTAAAATGCATTTTACAGACAATGTGTTACTCAAATACGATTTGTGTAAAATGTACAATTATTTGTTTGGACTATGTCCTTTTTCTAATCGCGATTTGTCGAACGGACTTATGCCCTTTTCCAATTCTCTTTATTTCTTAACCAAATTTTTTTTTTCGATCAGACTTGTTTTTAATAGAAGCTCTACATGCCTCTGATTCTAAAATAAGCTTAACTCGATTTTTCAAAAAAATGGACTTATGACCTTTTTTCCTTACCGCCACAGATATATAATGTAATGAATTCAAAACATTTTACAATTCATTTTATTCCTTGATTTTATTAATTTTATTGACTTTCGTGTGATAACTATTATGATATTATTCATTTGGATCAAATAGATTAGTTGTTTTGGAAAATATCAAATATGTATATACTGCAATTTAAAATGTTAAAAAAGTACTGATGTACTTGTAATGTGAATTGAAAGTAAAATATGAGATAATTGTTGGTAATAAATCTTATATGAATTACAAATAAAATCTACTTTTTACTAACTGAACTAAAAATAATTAGAATAATCTAAAGACGTAGTTGCATACGAATCAAAGAATCAATAAAAATGAAATAAGTTGATTAAAATTAAATGAATATTATCTTATTTATTAAAGAAAATCGATAGAAAATGAACAGCAATCTTATCAATATAAGGAAGTATTCAATCTATGCAAAATGTTTGGAAAACGCTAAACCTCATCACCCCTTTCACTTTTCAAGCGGAACTGCTCAATCGCGGTGCGAACTAGTTTCCCCAGCGCAAAAACACGAGATGACGTCAGAAGAAGCGCGTTCAGTGCGGATCCCAAAAAAAACTAGAGAAAGTAATGAAGAAATTAATTTAATTATGAAATTAAATCAAGTTCAATTTTCTGATGGGAAAAAAAATTTTAAAAATCCTAATTCTGCTAAAGAAGTTGAAACAGAAAATGTTCAAAAAGAATTACGCGGAGTGATGCAAAGGATTGTCGCTGTACAAAAGAAGAAGAGAGAAAATGAATGGTCCGGCAGAGAGTTCTTCCAAAAATTGAAAGCTTAATTTCTATGTGATAATAATCTTTTTGTTAGTATTATTGGTATTGTTGTTCGTTTATGTCGTTACATAAATATCTATATCTAATTTGTATAATTTATTACGTTATTATAAGTTTATTTATGCAAAATATTTTGTATACAAAATAAAGATTATGATATTTCAGTAACATATGTGTGATTTATTGAAGATAAGTAAATTGCGAATATTAAAATGCATTTTACAGACAATGTGTTACTCAAATACGATTTGTGTAAAATGTACAATTATTTGTTTGGACTATGTCCTTTTTCTTAATCGCGATTTGTCGAACGGACTTATGCCCTTTTCCAATTCTCTTTATTTCTTAACCAAATTTTTTTTTCGATCAGACTTGTTTTTAATAGAAGCTCTACATGCCTCTGATTCTAAAATAAGCTTAACTCGATTTTTCAAAAAAATGGACTTATGACCTTTTCCTTACCGCCACAGATATATAATGTAATGAATTCAAAACATTTTACAATTCATTTTATTCCTTGATTTTATTAATTTTATTGACTTTCGTGTGATAACTATTATGATATTATTCATTTGGATCAAATAGATTAGTTGTTTTGGAAAATATCAAATATGTATATACTGCAATTTAAAATGTTAAAAAAGTACTGATGTACTTGTAATGTGAATTGAAAGTAAAATATGAGATAATTGTTGGTAATAAATCTTATATGAATTACAAATAAAATCTACTTTTTACTAACTGAACTAAAAATAATTAGAATAATCTAAAGACGTAGTTGCATACGAATCAAAGAATCAATAAAAATGAAATAAGTTGATTAAAATTAAATGAATATTATCTTATTTATTAAAGAAAATCGATAGAAAATGAACAGCAATCTTATCAATATAAGGAAGTATTCAATCTATGCAAAATGTTTGGAAAACGCTAAACCTCATCACCCCTTTCACTTTTCAAGCGGAACTGCTCAATCGCGGTGCGAACTAGTTTCCCCAGCGCAAAAACACGAGATGACGTCAGAAGAAGCGCGTTCAGTGCGGATCCCAAGATTAACAAGAGTCGCGAAAAGGAGACACGCGCGCGTGTATGTATATACGTACATACACGAGAAAGAAACAGATCGTAACTCAGGTTTATCGCGCCTCGTATATCATTTTTATTGCGCGACCGCGGTTCGGGGTAAAAGGAGAGAGAAACAGAGAGAGAGAGAGAGAGGAGAGACCCTTGTGATTTCAATGAGGTAAACAAATTCGTTTCCAAATGCTCCCGGATCGAGGAAAATGTGTGAGATAAATAAGGTAAACGATGGTTTATCGTATTATACATTTTATTTCGCTTTATAAAATAACGACTGGTGCAATGTAGATCGGCGATGTTTAATTTTAATCTAGATCTGAATAAATAATTGGTGAGAGTTAAATTTCGATTGAAACCTGTTAGGCGGTTGCTCTTCTACGTTGACAATTTCATTATGTAGGTACGAATAGAATATAATTCAACATTATTTATTTATTTACAGTAATCTTATATATAGATAGGACGAATCGTTAAACCTAATATAAACGATAAGTAAAAATAATATTTGCTAATAATTGTTTGCGTCGACTGGACCGTAAAATTTAAATTATTTGCTCGGCAGTCATTATCTATCGTGGTTACAATAAATTAATTATTTCTATAATAGTTTATTAATTAAAACACGGGAACTTCGTTTAAAAATGTTAGTATAACCATACTCACTGGTTAAACGAAGGAAAATCTAAACAAATTATCTAATAATCCTAGTTATTAGAATCAATCCAAAACAAAATTTTGCAATAAAAATGTTATGTAAATACAAAATCTATGCTAATTAACAAAAGCTATATACACTTATATTTTCTAAAGTACTTTGCAAACAACAAAAATTTGTTTCCCTTATCTTAGAGGAAACTTTAAAACATAACCCAAACTATAGACGTACTTTTCAGAATATTCAAAATGCAAATATTTATATGACGAGTTTAACATTTACTATATTCGTCTCGTTTTTAAAGTGAACTTAACCCTGTTTAATCAAGGACGCGTTTACATAAATTTTACAACTAAGATATATACAAAATGTTAGTTTATCTATATAATGTATATAAAGAGTCGGTTTATAGATTTTCACGTTGCTATTGGTTGGAATTTATGATCAGAGACAAACTAGCAAGAAAATAACAATTTCTATATATAGCCATAGCCAAATGGTACAGATTTACATATTGCAATTCACCTTATATATTACAATAAAATTTAGTTTAAAAATATCGTTGTACTCTTGAGAGTCAAAAATCACGCAAGATTTACTACCAAAATTTCAAATAGAATAATATTAGCCTCGATAAAGTACGTATTCATAGATAAATATTTATTAAAATTGTATAGATACCCAAGGTATTTCAATTCCATTGAATTACAAAATTTATGGTTATGCGAATCGGTAGCCCGAGCTGATTTACAAAATGAATCGGTCGAGCAGCAAAAATGTCGAAGATTAAAGAAAGAAAACGAGATAGTTGCAGCAGTATTTGTTAAAATGTAGAGTAACAATCAACAATTCTCAACAGTTCACGTTTGGTAAACGTTGAATGAAAATATAAAAGTTTTCAACATCGCACAATTCAACCAATCCGAATTGAACTCGATTGCAGGAGATCGATTGTTAAAATAGTTTCTTTATAACCGATAATCAACGAGTCGAAACTCAAGAAAAGAGAGACTTACGCCATCGTGACTCGGTGATAATCGTCATTTGTTTGTGCAATAGACCACCTAGACGCATTTATTTCGAGATGCTTTCTCGAGGACCAAGTGCATGATGCGAACAATTGTGTACATCGGGTGGGAGGAATGCGAGAGATCGTCAAAACAATGATGCATTAACAAGCGTTTGAAAAAAAAAATTTATTATACTTATATCGCTTAGGCAACCGAATAAAAAGAAAGTACGTCATTGAATAATAATTATGTCACATATCAATATGTATATACACATGTAATTTGTAGAACGCAATTTACGAGCGTCAGAGCAATTTATTCAAATCGGATTTCAAGTGTGATATTTTTAATCATAAAATTTTGTTATGCACGTGCAAATCTTGGATGCGCGTATGTGTATGTGTGTGTGTGTGTGACGATAGTTATTATCGTTACAACAAAAAGGCCTCTACGTAACGTTTTGTGTTCGAGATATCAGCGTAACGCTCGTACTACATTAATTTCTAAAATTGTATACTTGTCGTTAATTCTAAGGTTTTAATATGTACGGACTTTTTGTTTTATTTCAAGGAAGTGCAAATATTTAATTTTCTGATGATTTAATAGTTACTTTTATTTCATAACTCACCGTTGTACATAATAATTTACAGTCAAAGTTTTGATAGGTTAAATTGATAGTGCTGATAAAGTTGGATTCAATTCTGTTACGAAATCATAATAATAAATGCATATCAGATAATGAGTGATTTCCAAGATAAGTTTTCACAAATTATTTTATTAAAAATTAGCAAATGGTAATGGCAATTTCAATTAATTGTAGTAAAATAAAGTAAGTTTTATACAATTTCTCTTGTCATTTTTACACTTATCAGTTTGTTAATATTCATGACAATGCAAGTGTAAACTTACAATAAGTAATATAATTCTAATTTCCATCCATCGATTCGATTAACAAAAGAATCTAACAAAAGAAATAAAATTTGTCGAGTTATGTCAATAAGTTTATGAACAATATATAAATGGAAATTCCTTTTCTTATTACCGGTATCTTGTATTAACAAGAATGATCGATTCAAAATTATCAAGTGAAGTCTTAGAACAGAAAGTCATCGATTATTTGTATTTTTCATGACATTTTGAAACCAGCATCGACAGATCCTACAGCTCATTGTCAATCATTCCTATTGTCACTGAACTCTACGACTCCAGGACTTCAGGTTAACGATCAACACTCGTAATAAAGAGTCACCAAATGATCACTATACTTTTTTATTTTTTATGCATCATGGATATGACAATTCAAATAGTCGTAAATTAGCTAAAGTCATTTTACAATTTACAGTATTATTATAAACAATATTTGTTTTCAGTTTTTTCATATCCATGAGTTTTAAAGGTCGCAAAAATGGATATTATAAGAAAAATTATTTATCTGTTAATTCCCAGAATAAAAAATACTCTATATTATTGTTGGAACGAAGCAGTTAAAATAGTGGGAAATCACACCGTTTCGACGCCATGAAAATAAACATCAAAAACAAGCATTTAAAAAAAAAGTTATATACTACCAATCCCAACAATTCGAAAATACACAGAAACCGACTTAGATTCGATTTAAAATCGGTACCCAATGAAAAAAAAAAAGTAAAAGAAAAATATTGTTTTGTTGTACCCAATTGGCTTTGCATCAGAGACGAATTATTTCGCAAGTCGAACGCGCTCATAGCTCGTAAAAGCTATACGCGAAGACGTAATCCTTGCTCTTTTAACGGTGTACAAGCGCGCGGCTTCGAGAACGCGCGGCCTTTATTATATTCTTATTGAATTTCCTGGGCATTGTGCCGAGAGCTCCGAGATTTTCGTTGGAAAATCGCATTGTTAGAGCTGAGCTCGTTTCACGTGACGTCTATAAAAAGAAAATTACTTTGTAACTCTATCGCCACAGTTGTTTTATTAAAAATTTAAGAAAGAAAAGCAATACTCGATCGACTACCGATTTATAATCTACAGATTACCGTTTGTTATGTGTATAGACTTCGACTCAATGAAAAATGGTATATAGATGTTACAAGAATTTTTGTCATTTACAAAAGGATTCGCTATTGTTTTAAAACTATGAACAATAGGGAATCCAACTCCATTCAGCCATTTTTGTTTTATTTATTTTTATTATTTTTCGAGGTTACTTTCTATCTTATTGTCCTTTGATATACATTTGGAGATTTTGATTTTTTGTATAGGATTTGAAATTTTTACATTTGATTGTTCGATTCATCTTGCCAATGTAATATAAAATAAAATTGTAATGCATCTTAGAAGGAAGTAAATTACGGCGTTTAAATTACTTGTCATCATCGAAAGACGTTATAAAAATCTACATTATATTAAAGTTATCTTTTTGAGCGATTTTGTAAAAACTCCCCTATTCTTGCGAAAAATACTTAAAACATATATATTTTATGATAAATATGTGTAACATAAGTTAATGCATCATAATACTGACAAAAAAATTATTATTATAATTACTAAGTGATATAAAAAAAAAAAAACCGATAAATTATAATGTCCGTCCGTCCGTCCGTCCGTCCGTCCGTCCGTCCGTCCGACAAACATTATCTTGGCGTGAGAGAGACAGTGAGAGGAAGAGATAGGGAGACAGATAGAGAGAGAGAGAGATATTATCTCTCTCTCTTATTCTCTCTCTCTTACTCTCTATCTTTCATTCTCTCTCTCTCTCTCTATCTCTCCATCTCTTTCTCTCTATCTTACATTCTCTCACTTTTATACTCTCTCTCTTTCTCTCTATCTTTCATTCTCTCTCTTTTATTCTCTCTCTCTTTCTCTCTATCTTTCATTCTCTCTCTTTTATTCTCTCTCTCTCTCTTTCTCTCTATCTTTCATTATTCTCTTTCTCTTTCTCTTTCTCTTTCATTCTCACTCTCTTATTCTCTTTCTCTTTCTCTCTATATTTCATACTTTCTCTCTTATTCTCTCTCCCTTTCTCTCGATCTTACATTCTCTCTCTTTTATTCTCTCTCTCTTTCTCTCTATCTTTCATTCTCTCTCTTTTATTCTCTCTCTCATTCTCTCTATCTTTCATTATCTCTCTCTTATTCCCTTTCTCTTTCTCTTTCTCTTTCATTCTCTCTCTCTCTTATTCTATTTCTCTTTCTCTCTATATTTCATTCTCTCTCTCTTATTCTCTCTCTCTTTCTCTCTTTCTCTCTATCTTACATTCTCTCTCCCTCTCTCTCTCTCCCTCTCTCTCTCTCTCTCTCTCTCCATCTATTATTCTCTCTCTATCTCTCCTTCCATCTATCATTCTCTCTCTCTATCTCACTTACTCTCTATCTTATTCTTGCTCTCTCACTCTCTTTATCTCTCATTCTCTCTCTTTATCTATCTCATGCTCTCTCTCTTATTCTCCCTCTCTTTCTCTCTATCTTTCATTCTCTCTCTTTATCTATCCCATTCTCTCTCTGTCTATCTCTTTATCTCTAATTCTCTCTCTCTCTATCTCTTTATCTCTCATTCTCCCTCTTTATCTATCTAATTCTCTCTCTCTCCCTCTCTCTCTCTCTCTCTCTCTCTATCTCTCTCCCTCTCTCTCTCTCTCTCTCTATCTCTCTCCCTCTCTCTCTCTCTTACTCTCTATCTTATTCTTTCTCTCTCACTCTCTTTATCTCTCATTCTCTCTCTTTAACTATCCCATTCTCTCTCTGTCTATCTCTTTATCTATCTTATTCTCTCTCTCACTCTATCATCTTATCTCTCATTCTCTCTTTTTATCTATCTCATGCACTCTCTCTTATTCTCTTTCTCTTTTTCTCTATCATTCATTCTTACTCTCTCTCTCTCTATCACTCTCCCTCTCTCTCTCCCTCACTCTCTCTCGCCATCTATCATTCTCTCTCTCTATCTCTCTTTCTATCTATCATTCTCTCTCTCTATCTCTCTTTCCATCTATCATTCTCTCTCTCTATCTCTCTTACTCTCTCACTCTCTTTATCTCTCATTCTCTCTCTTTATCTAACTCATTCTCTCTCTCTCTTTATATCATTCTATCTCTCTCTATCTCTTTATCTCTCATTCTCTCTCTTTCTCTCTATCTTTCATGCTCTCTCTCTTATTCTCTCTCTCTATCTCTCTATCCTTCATTCTTTCTCTCTAATTCTCTCTCTCTGTCTCTCTGTCTTTCATTCTCTCTCTCTCTATCTCTCTCCCTCTCTCTCTCTCTCTCCCTCCCTCTCTCTCTCTCTCTCTCTTTATCTCCTTATCTCTCTTTCTCTCTATATTTCATTCTCTCTCTCTTATTCTCTCTCTCTTTCTCTCTATCTTTCATTCTCTCTCTCTATCTCTCTCCCTCTCTCCATCTCTCATTCTCTCTCTCTCTCTCGCGCTCTCCCTCTCTCTCTCTCTATCTCTTTATCTCTCATTCTCTCTCTTTATCTTACACGCTCCCACTCTCGCACTCTAACACTCTCTCTCTCATTCTCGCACTCGCTCTCTATCTCCTATTCACTCTTTCTTATTCTCTTTCTCTTTCTCTCTATCTTTCATTCACTCTCTCTTATTCTCTCTCTTTCTCTCTATCTTTCATGCTCTCTCTCTTATTCTCTCTCTCTTTCTCTCTATCTTTCATTCTCGCTCTCTAATTCTCTCTCTCTTTCTCTCAATCTTTCATTCTTTCTCTCTTATTCTCTCTCTCTCTTTCTTTCTCTCTTTCTCCCTCTCTCTCTCTCCCTCGCTCTCTCTCTCTATCTCTCCTTCCATCTATCATTCTCTCTCTCTATCTCTCTTACTCTACATTTCTTATTCTTACTTCCTCACTCTCTTTATCTCTCATTCTCTCTCTTTATCTATCCCATTCTCTCTCTGTCTGTCTCTTTATCTCTAATTCTCTCTCCCTTTATCTCTCATTCTCCCTCTTTATCTATCTAATTCTCTCTCTCACTCTATCTCTATATCTCTCATTCTCTCTCTTTATCCATCTCATGCTCTCTCTCTTTCTCTCTATCTTTCATTCTCTCTCACTAATTCTCTCTCTCTCCTTCTCTCTCTCGCTCTCTCTATCTCTTTCCCTCTCTCTCTCTCCCTCTCTCTCTCTCTCTTACTCTCTATGTTACTCTTTCTCTCTCACTCTCTTTATCTCTCATTCTCTCTCTTTATCTAACTCATTCTCTCTCTCTCTTTATCTCATTCTATCTCTCTCTGTCTCTTTATCTCTCATTCTCTCTCTTTCTCTCTATCTTTCATGCTCTCTCTCTTATTCTCTCTCTCTATCTCTCTATCTTTCATTCTTTCTCTCTAATTCTCTCTCTCTGTCTCTCTATCTCTTTATCTCTCATTCTCTTTCTTTATCTATCTAATTCTCTCTCTCTTATTCTCCCTCTCTTTCTCTCTATCTTTCATTCTCTCTCTCTAATTCTCTGTCTCTTTCTCTCTATCTTCCATTCTCTCTCTCTATCTCTCTTACTCTACATTTCTTATTCTTACTTCCTCACTCTCTTTATCTCTCATTCTCTCTCTTTATCTATCCCATTCTCTCTCTGTCTATCTCTTTATCTCTAATTCTCACTCTCTCTATCTCTCTCTCTCCATCTATTATTCTCTCTCTGTCTCTCTCCTTCCATCTATTATTCTCTCTCTATCTCTCCTTCCATCTATCATTCTCTCTCTCTATCTCACTTACTCTCTATCTTATTCTTGCTCTCTCACTCTCTTTATCTCTCATTCTCTCTCTTTATCTATCTCATGCTCTCTCTCTTATTCTCCCTCTCTTTCTCTCTATCTTTCATTCTCTCTCTCTAATTCTCTGTCTCTTTCTCTCTATCTTCCATTCTCTCTCTCTATCTTCCATTCTCTCTCTCTATCTCTCTTACTCTACATTTCTTATTCTTACATCCTCACTCTCTTTATCTCTCATTCTCTCTCTTTATCTATCCCATTCTCTCTCTGTCTATCTCTTTATCTCTAATTCTCTCTCTCTCTCTCTCTCTCTCTCTCCATCTATTATTCTCTCTCTGTCTCTCTCCTTCCATCTATTATTCTCTCTCTATCTCTCCTTCCATCTATCATTCTCTCTCTCTATCTCTCTCCCTCTCTCCATCTCTCATTCTCTCTCTCTCTCTCGCGCTCTCCCTCTCTCTCTCTCTCTCGCGCTCTCCCTCTCTCTCTCTCTATCTCTTTATCTCTCATTCTCTCTCTTTATCTTACACGCTCCCACTCTCGCACTCTAACACTCTCTCTCTCATTCTCGCACTCGCTCTCTATCTCCTATTCACTCTTTCTTATTCTCTTTCTCTTTCTCTCTATCTTTCATTCACTCTCTCTTATTCTCTCTCTTTCTCTCTATCTTTCATTCTCGCTCACTAATTCTCTCTCTCTTTCTCTCAATCTTTCATTCTTTCTCTCTTATTCTCTCTCTATCTTTCATTCTCTCTCTCTCTAATTTTCTCTCTCTTTCTCTCTCTCTTATTCTCTCTCTCTCTAATTTTCTCTCTCTTTCTCTCTCTCTTATTCTCTCTCTCTCTCTCTTTCTCTCTATCTTTCATTCTCTCTCTTATATTCTCTCTCTTTCTCTCTATCACACATTCTCTCTCTCTCCCCCTCTCTCTCACTCACTCTCTCTCTCTTTCTCTCTCTATCACTCATTCTTTCTCTGTTCCCCTCTCTCTATCTCTCCTTCCATCTATCATTCTCTCTCTATCTCTCTATCTCTCTAGCTTATTCTCTCTCTCTCTCTCTTAATCTCTCATTCTCTCTCTTTATCTATCTGATTCTCTCTCTCTGTCTATCTCTTTATCTCTCATTCTCTCTCTTTATCTATCTCATTCTCGTTGGATTGAGTCTTGCTCAGATACCAGGCCCATCGCGAAGCTCTGTGAGGTCTCTAAATTGCTTGAAAGGTTGGTACACTCGCAGTTATCTTACTATTTGGAATCAAATCTCAAACTGATTGATAGACAGGCAGGGTTTCGCAGGGGCCACAGTACACAGACCGCCCTTTTAGGTGTTCTCGACGACATCAGAAGGGCTATTGACTCACGTATGATCAGGATTTTGGTCCTGTTCGACGTCTCCAAAGCGTTTGATTCGGTACCGCACGGCCCGTTGTTGTTTAAGCTACGTAATATGGGTTGCTCAAACACGGTTCTTAGATGGTGGTACTCGCAAGCGGTAGTGGATGAGTTGGGCGTCTGCTCTGACTGGCTTGGGGTAAATTCAGGCATACCGCAGGGCAGTGTTTTGGGTCCATTACTTTTTTCAGTTTTTATCAATGATCTCCCGGATGTTCTTGAGTATAGTAATCATATGATTTATACCGATGACACCCAGGTTTACTACTCCTTTCCACCGGACGAATTTGAATTGGGTGTCCAGCGAATCACACATGACGCAAATGCGGTTGCGTCCTGGGCTTCTCTCAATGGTTTAGATCTGAACATTAATAAAACAAAAGTAATGATCCTGGTTAGTAAGGCATATGTCTCGCGTATAGATCTAACCACTGCCCCGCGAGTTATGCTTTTGAATAAGTCTCTCCATTACGAAAATCAAGTAAAATCACTTGGCGTCTGGCTACTGCCCACTCTAGACTGGTCCAAACACGTTTTGACAATTTCTCAGAGGGTGCACGGAATCTTACGTTCGCTACGCTTTCATAAACGTGCCTTCTCCAGAAGCATCCGAAAATCTCTTGTAGAAGCCTTAATATTCCCTCACTTTGATTACGCTTGCGCGGTCTATAATGACCTGGACCAGACCAGAAACATGAAGCTCCAGGGGCTCCTAAATGCTTGCGTCAGATTTGTTTGGGGAAACTTGCGTAGATTCGATCATGTTACGCCCTATAGGTTGAAGTTGGGCTGGCTATCTGTTGAGTCGAGACGATTATTTTTCATTACCTCTTTATCATTTATCATCTTATCACATAATTCTCCTCATTACCAAGCAGATCACTTCGTCAAACTTAGCAGCTCATCTAACCTACGCATCTTATCTCGTCATCCTCCGAAACCGTTAACCTATCTTCCCCCTCGTACTGAATCGCTTCACAAATCATTTGTCATCACAGCCACCAAGCAGTTAAACTCACTCTCTATTACGTCATTCGATCCATCCCACATCAACACATTCAAATCATCTACTTTTACTCATTTTCTTCGTCTCGATTCCTTAGCTTGGGAGGAAAGAGCGACCCGTGAAAATCTCATCCGTCCCCAATTAAGCGACCTTACTGCTTTAGATATAAGTTTTATGCGTGATATTAGCTATGTAAGCGACTTATCGTTACAGAATGAAGCGAATGAGGAAAATTAATGTTATAATTGCGCTGTGATATTTTTATTTATTAATTGTCTATTATTTTTGTGATATTTTTATCAGTATTATTTTTTCAATAAGTTATTCCTTCATTTTACATTTTCTTGTGCTCATTTTTATATTTATTTTTATCTTTATATTTTTCTCTGCGCCCACCTCTTACGCTGCTCATTCTATTATGCATTACTTGGCATTGTATTATAAACTCGCGTGCGTTTTATTCTTGCGTTTTATCTTTATTTTTATTTTTACAATTTGTTACTTTCAATCGTTTTTATTATTATTTTATTCCTGCGTTGTATTTTATTTGTTAATTTTACTTTGTTAATTTATTTTTGTAATACTTTACGATGTATGTATTTTTGTGTTTACGGGGTTTCTACCCCTAAAACCCAATAAAGTTTTCTATCTATCTATCTATTCTCTCCCACTTAATCTCTCACCCATTCTCTCTCTGTCTCCCTAACTCTCCCTCTCTCACCCTCACTCTCCCTCTCTCTCCCTCACACTCCCTCATTCTTATACTCACTCTCTCCCTCTCACAGTCCCTCATTATTACTCGCTCCCACTCTCGCACCCTATCACTCTCTCTCTCATTCTCGCTCTCACTCTCTATCTCCCATTCACTCTTTCTTATTCTCTCTCTCTTTCTCTCCATCTTTTATACACTCTCTCTTATTCTCTCACTTTCTCTCTATCATTCATTCACTCTCTCTTATTGTTTCTCTTTCTCTCTATCTATCATTGTCTCTCTTATTCTCTCTTTCTTTCTCTCTATCTTTCATTCTCTCTCTCTCTCTAACTCTCATTATCTCCCGCTCTTTATCTTTCATTCTCTCTTATTCTCTCTCTCTTTCTCTCTATCTTTCATTCTCTCTCTCTCTCTCATTCTCTCCCTCTCTTTATCTTTCATTCTCTCTCTTTCTCTCTCCCTCTCTCTATCTTTCATTCTCTCTCTCCCTCTCTCTCTCTCTATTTCTTCCTCTCACTGTCTCTCTCTCTCTATTTCTTCCTCTCACTGTCTCTCTCGCTCTGTCTCATTCTCTCATTCTCCGTCCGTCCGTCCGTCCGTCCGACAAACATCATCTTGGCGTCAGAGAGAATAAGTCAGAGCGAGAGAGACAGTGAGAGGAAGAGATAGGAAAACAGATAGAGAGGGAGTGAGAGAATGTGAGATAGAGAGAGGGAGAGAGAGAGAATTAGAGAGAGAGAATGAAATGAAGATAGAGATTGGAAGATAGAATGAGAGAGAGAATGAGAGAGAGAGAGTGAGAGAGAGAGAATGAGAGAGAGATTTGATTTGATTTGAAAAATGTTTATTATGCCCAGGAAGAAAATCGACCATAGGGCAAAAGCATATATAATACAAATAAAAAAAATTTACATGAATAATAAGTAAATGCCAATCTTAAATACAATTTTATAAAATTTAAACATTATATGTACCAATCAATCAATTTAACACTTTCGGATATAACTTTAATCTAGGAAGTCTAAATAATTATCTAAATACGCTTATAAATTAAGAGAAGTCTTAAATCTAACTAGAATGAATATGATTCACTAACACATTGTATCACAGTGGATAGTCTCAATTCCCATTCAATAGGTAAGAGAATAGGCGATTTTTGAATATATACAGCGAAGTACTTAATTTAAGTTCAGTAGGGAGTCATAGCTTGGATCGTAAAGGATTTTTGATATGTATTAGTGAGAACTAAGGGACGATTAAACGCAGAATGTTTTGTACGTTCAGAACGTCGCAAATCAGTATTTGGTGATGGTAACAGCGAATATAAATAATCAGGTTTTTTATTAATCAGTACTTGGAACACTAATAACCCCATAAAGTAAGAACGGCGATTGTTCACTGACAACCACTCCAATTTATTATAGAAGACCTCAAGCTTTGCGTCTTTTCTAAGTTGAAAGATATATCGAACACAGACATTCATGAGACGTTGCAGTTTAATATTCAGATAATCAGGAATATCGCAATAAACAAGACAACAATAATCAAAATATGGAAGAATTAGAGCATTAACTAATTTCTTTTTCAAGCTAATTGAGAAAAAATTACCACGATTTCGCAATTTATGCAGAACACCATGAACCCTAGAGACCAGCCCTGAAATATGAGTATTCCATTGTAAGGTATCACTAAATGTTACACCAAGATTTTTCACAGAACTGGCTAAATCAATACTTTGTCCATCTATCAATATATGTGGCAAAAGATCTCTATTTATAACACGCTGTTGCTGAACCGTTCCAATAAGCATAGCCTTAGTTTTGTTAAAGTTTATTTCAAGGCCATGTTCACGTGCCCAATGTACCACTCTACTTCCATCACTTGATAACTTTTGAATACCTATATTACATTCATGCGGGTAACATTGTATATAAATTTGAAGATCATCAGCAAATAACATACCATTGCAGAACAACAACATATTCATGATTGAATTTATAAAAATCAAAAAAATAACCGGTCCAGAGAGAGTGAGAGAGAGAGAGAATGAGAGAGAGAGAGAGAGTGAGAGAGAGAGAATGAGAGAGAGATAGAGACAGAGTATGAGAGATAGAGACAGAGAACGAGAGGTACAGAGCGAGTAAGAATGAGAGATAGAGAGAATGAGAGATAGAGAGGGAGTGAGAAATAGAGAGAATGAGAGATAGAGAGAATGAGAGATAGAGAGAATGAGAGATAGAGAGAATGAGAGATAGAGAGAATGAGAGATAGAGAGAAAACGAAAGTTAGAGTAATAGAGTGCGAGAGTAAGAGCTAGGTCCCGGTTCAAATCCGGGCTGAAGCTGTTTTCATTGCAATTTCGAAAATGTCTGAAGAGTTGACTTTTATTTTTCATACAAGAAATTATAAGAATATTGCATTTTTCAAGGTTTTTGCGGCGACATGTTGTTATAGTAACTTGAAGCTTTGTAAAATGATAGATAATTAAATAACGGAGGGCAATACTAACTCCTGTTTTTGCGTAAATTTGTTTTTATTAATTGTTATAAATAAATTAGTTGTTTTTTCGTCTGCTATTTTCTGGTGCGAAATTTGTATTTGTAATTGAGTATGATACCCACTTAAACAAGTTATCAATCGACATAAGAAGGTTTAAAACGTGTAATAAACGAAAAATTGCTGAAATGAGCTTTCGGTATGACATCTTACCTGGGATATGATCTGAGATCTCCAGTGAGATTTTTTAATGGGGATATATATATATATATATAAGTAAACAATATATCAAAAATAATATAACAAAACAATATATCAAAAATTGTAAAAGCAAATCGTTATTTCTATTTGAACTTCTAATATTTGTCATCCTAGTACATGTGATATTTTAAATTCTAATTGGAATGTTATTATTAATAATTTATTAACGGGATGTAATAGTCAATTTTTACCGACCGAGTAATGGCACACGCATTTTGTTAAATAATCATTAAATACGTGAATAAATGTAAAACCAAGACATCATTGCCCCCGTATTGGTATCTTCTGCAATTCAGCAAAGCGCAAAGTATGTACGCGCAATAATTAACGAGAATGATTGGAAGGAAATTTTATAACCTAATATCCGCTATGTGAAAATTTCTTTCCAATACCATTTTAATAAGAATTAAAATATCTGTTTGACTTTTTGCAGAAAAATAGATTATACAAGTACACAGGGCAATGATGTCATCATTTCCTTTTATTCAAAATATGTATTAGTTAATTAAATATAATTGTCTCATATGGCTCGGTAGGTAACTAATTGAGTATTGCATCCCCTTAATATGAATCGATCTATTATGAATTATATAAAGTTTATCAGGTATTAATGTAAATAATAATATTCGAATTAATTATTGGGAGTAACAAAAATTGTTAATGATATAAATAGTAAAAATGATCATTCTTTTATTAATTATTACGGATTTATCCCAACAAATTATATAATTATAATATTTATTTAATTACTAGTACTATAAATTATTTTACTAAATAGTTTTTAACAAGTAATTTTTTGAATATTACATTACATGTAATTTGATGGTAAAGAATTATTATGTTAACAATACTATTTAACTGCGAGCGAAGCGAGCATCTTGGCTAGTATAGGATTTAAGATAATGACGAAAAAAATTATAGAAGATATAAAAATTATTGATGAAAATTCATTTTTTAATATACATCTGCTAAAATATCTTACTATTTTGTTCCTTGGATATCGTAATAATTTCAATATTTATATTGATAATGAGCGCCTCTTTAACATAGAGCAGTAGATGTCTATATAAAAAACATTCGAAAATTCGGATAGATTACAAGATATGTGTAAAACGCGTTGTTGGATTCCTCAAGCTAAATGCAAGTACAGCAGTCAGTAATTTTAGCTTACTTACCCTATAATTACATAACACTTGACATTAGACTATGTATCACTCAATAATACTTAACAATTTTCATGCACGAATCACGTGATGCAAGGCGTAAAAATATCTCTAATCGTTCCAAATATTCAAAATAAAATAACAAAACTTTACTGCGAGTATGTTCGTATCTGCAGATAATTTATCTTTAATCAAACCAGTCAGCTGCAGAAAAACTTACCATGAAAAAAAGCACAAATTTCTAAAATTTATAATAATTTGTATATACACATACGACTATAAAACCGCTCTTTCTCAATTCGTATGTATATCTCGGTTATAATTGCGAGTTATAATTTACTTTTCAGTTACGTATGCGGTCACTGATAACTTAACAGGCTGAAAAACTTGTTGCTGCTATAGATTTCATGATACGGTGTAAGCCGCCCTACTCAAATTCAATTTTCGGTCGATATTTCTTACGCCTCGGTGTATACAACTGTATGTACACACACACACACACATATGCAAATAAAATGTATACACATATAATAGATCACGAATTAATGTTTTGTAACGCTTGACAAACTGGGATAGCGAGGGCAACACTCTTATCGACTTTAAGAGTTCAGACTCATTTTCTCACCGTATGAATAAGAGAGCGCGCATATCAATAGCCGAAGGTTCGCGGCTCTTCGCGCGTTCTCAACTCGCTCTCTCTCTCTCGGGAACCACCAGGGACGACAGACGAGTCGGTCTGCGGAAAGCAGAAGCGACGAGCTTGAGACGGCGTGACCTGCTGCCATCCAGGAACTTCAGGATCAATTCCGGGTCCGTCATATTTATATCAAGAATAAAAGGCTAAGAGAGGACCTACATTGGCAGCCTCCATGCAATTGTGTCGTCACCCCGAGAGACGAGCCATCGATGGACGACGAGTCGCTACAAAAAGGAGCTAAGTCGCTATTTTAGAATTATGACAAGCGTTGCGGGGTTTCGTTTATTTTTCTTTATATTAATAATACACTAAATTGGTCTGTAGATTATTGTAATCCGTGAATTAGATGTGCGATTTTAATAAATATATATACATAATAAATATACATGTGCGTGTACGATTGTAGAATAAAGTGGTTTTTTTTGGATTTTATGCATAATCCCCCTTCCCTGCAATCAAATAAAATAAAATATATTTACAATTGGCGCCCAACCGTGCAATAAATTTTTTAATTTAATGTGACCCATGTAGGTAGTGGGGTTATGCATGGAAAGTAAAATAGGATACAACACGCGATCCGGTAAATTATCAAAAAGACCTAATCCATTTACACCGATAAAGAAAAAGATAAACCCGAAAAAAATAAAGACAGTTGATAAAAATAAAGAAAATAATAGACAAAAAATAATGGATAGCACGCAGGAACAGCAGACGGACCTGGCTAGACAAAGACAAGAATTGGAACGTTTAAGAAGTCAAATACAAGCGGAGCAACAAACGTTAGCAACAAACCGAGCCGTATTGGAAGAGCAACAGAGACAGACGCTTGAATTACAACAAAATCTAGCAACGCAAAGACAAGACTTAGCCGCCCAACACCAGAATCTACAAGAACAACAACGGGCGATCCAGAATGGTAATACAACCCAGAATAACGCTCAGGCGAATTTACAGACTAATAACGGTACGAATTTAACGAATTGCATGGTAGATTTAAGTTCAATTATTAGTGGCGTACATGCGATACAGGTAGAGGTGAAAATACCGGAATTTCATGACGAAAATCAAACAAATCCGCTTCAATTTTTGAACGATGTTGATCGATATTTTAAACTAAAAAACATTAATAATGATAATAACAAAATTAATATTATAAATGTATTATTGCATGGAAGAGCGCGTGTCTGGTTAGATTTGCAGAACGAATTTCGAGATTATGCATGTTTTTGTGAAGCATTTAAGCGCGAATTTTATCCTATACCGACGCAGATTAAAATAAAAAATAAATGGGCAAACAGAAAATTTAGTGATCTTGAACTAAATTTACAAACTTATTTTTATCGTCAATTAAAAGAGGCGAGTTTTTTACAACCCCCAATCTCACAATATGAAAAGAATTTTACAGTCGTGCAACAGCTTCCTGAAAATGTGAGACGATCATTAGCCGCGATTGATTACGATAATACAAACATGATCGTGCAAACGTTGGCAAATCTTGACGCGATATATATAGATAAACAAAGGAATTGGACTCGAAAATATAATAACACGGTTCCGGAGCCTCACAATAACAATGCGAACGAGGTTCAAATAAGACAAGTAAATGTACGAAATAATTATCGCGATGACAATCGTAGAGGTAATAGAAAATTTAGAAATTATAAACATAACAACATGCGTGAATATAATTACAATAACGGACGTTATGAAGATACACATTCGATTGAGGAAAATAGAAGTACCACTGAGTCGAATAGAAATACAAAAATAAAATTGCCTGACACTCGGTTCCCCCCACCACCACTTGTAAACTGTAATACTGCAAATAATATGGAATTAAGACCTGATAATTCTTTAAACGGGAGGCAGACACATTGAAACATGGTCCAACAATGTGTCGAAATTACGTCGACTTCGTAGATAGCTTACAATTTGATGTATTAAATAAGGACCAAGATAATTCACAAACAGTAAAAGTAACACCACAATCGCCACATTTATTATGTAAAATAAAAGAAAATAACATATGGGCTTTACTCGATAGTGGTAGTCAGGTTACAGCGGTATCTGAAGATTTGTATAATAAACTAAAACAAACCGAAAAAATATCAGAACTTCCTGTTTCTAACACAACAGTCTCAACTGCAATTGGAAAAAGAATAACATCAGTAAAAAGACAAATTTACATTAATATTACAGTTGATCGCTTCGTGATTCCATTCATTTTTTTAGTGATTCCATTTTTATCTAATGAGTTAATTCTTGGTAATGATTTTATGTTTAAAAATAATATTATTTTAGACTATTACAATAAACAAATTAAAATTGAAAATAATATAATTCCTGAATCGTTTGTTCTGTTCGATCGAGGCGATTCAGAGAAACTTCTTTTAGTAAAAGAAAATGAACAAATTTGCATATATATAATAGGATTAAATGAAATTAACAGGTCAATAAATAATCAAAGTAGTAAAGATAGCATTAATCAAAATAAAATATATAATAGTGAAAGAAAAAATAATGAAAACAAACATATTAATAATTATGAAAATATAATAAATAAAAATAGTTTAAGTGATGTGAGTGATTTTACTGACTTAATAACAAACCAAATTTTAAAAGGCGATTATGAGGTTAATGAGCAATTAAAAGTAAAAATAAATACGATAAATGTTGATACAGACATAAAAGAAAGTTTCCTTGAGCAGTCTCGAGCGATCGCGGATAGCCTAACGGAATATAGCGAACAGGAAAGAGAATTCTTTTTCAAACTATTACAAAAATATGAAAGAATATTTTCAAATAAACCAGGGTTAGCTCATAATTATGTCCATAGAATTAAATTGACTCAACCAAATCCGGTAATAAGAAAAACGTATCCAGTACCCTTTGCTCTAAGGAACGAGGTTGACCAATGTATTAAGCAAATGCTAGATGACGGAATCATAGAGCGATCAACGAGTGCGTATTGTAACCCATTACGCATAGTAAAAAAAAGTGATGGGGGCGTACGTGTTTGTCTAGACGCTCGTCAATTAAATAGTCAGATCGAAAATGATCATGAGTCCCCTCCATTAATCGAGGAACTCATGCAAAAATTTTATAATTGTAAAATTTTTTCGAAAATTGACATGACGCAAGGGTATTTTCAAATTCAATTGGATAAAGAATCAAGACCCTACACAGCGTTTTTATATGGGTCTACACAATATCAGTTTATACGCGTCCCATTCGGCTTAAAAACCGCAGGCAGTGCCTTTATTCGCGCTTTGGGGATCGCTTTTGAAAACACGCTCGATAAATTACAAATAAAAAACGATAGGGAACATATAAAAAATTATAACATAAACGAAAAAACAATAAATAATTATAATATTAAGTCTAGCATCGCGAATTATATTGATGATATTGCTATAGGAACAGACAATTTTGAGAACCATGTAAAAGTATTAGAAATAATTTTTGAAGTATTTTTTCAAAATAACTTTACAATAAGACTAAAAAAATGTCAATTTTTCAAACAAAAAATAAGTTTTTTAAGCTTTGACCTCACAGAACAGGGAATCCGGCCAAGCCCTGATCGGTTAAAAGACATAGAAAATCTAGAACAACCTAACAATCAAAAACAATTACAAAAAATCTTGGGCGTATGTAATTATTATCGCCGTTTTGCGATTTTGCATAGTAATTATATACACCCATTTCGCGATTTACTACAAAAAGATTCGAGATGGAATTGGACGGAGAAACATACTCAAGCATTTGTACAACTAAAATTAAATTTCATTAACGCAATATGCTTGAATCATGTCTTACCGAATGCAAAATTCATTTTACAATGTGATGCGAGTACCTCAGGAATAGGGGGAGTCTTATGTCAAATTGATTCCAAGGGAAATAAAAGAATAATTTCAGTCGCTAGTAGGTGTCTAACTCGATCCGAGACAAATTATATGACCACCGAAATTGAGTTGCTCGCAATAGTATTCTGTGTAACCAAATTTAGACAATATTTAGTAGAAATTCCATTTGAAATTTTAACCGATCACATGGCGTTAATATTTTTAAATACAACCATGTATCACAATTCGCGACTGATTAGATGGGCTTTATTACTACAGCAATATAATTATAAAATATCTTTTTGCCGTGGAATCGACAACGTGATGGCCGATTTTATTAGTCGAAACCCAGAGGGGAAACTAAGCTGCAAACCAGAGGAAGATAGTTTGAGGATTTCATCTATTGATAAATTTATACCGTTAGAAAAAACACATAATAACGAAACATCACCATTGGTAATCATGGCAATACATAATCGTGATGTCTCGTTAAAAAATATTCTAAAAAACCTAAGCATTGAACAAAAAAAAGATATATATTGTAAAAATATTATAGATCGATTAAATAAGAATACAATTAAAGATGAAAGTCATCAAATCTATCAAGAGATACTTTTTCAGCGCGAAAATAAATCCGAAAACTGGAGAATAGTATTACCCGTAACCTTACAATCACAAATCATCGAATTAGTGCATAATAAGCTCGGCCATCCAGGGGTATTCAAAACCACATGTTACTTAAAAAAATTTTATTTCTTTCGATCAATAAATAAATTAGTTAAAAAACATATATTAACTTGCGACTTGTGCCAACGCGTCAAGTATTTGTCGATCGCGATGGAGGGCTCGTATGAAATGATAAATACCGAAAAGCCATCTGATCTCGCCACCGTTGATTTCTACGGGCCCCTCCCTCGTGGTCGAGGGGGAGTGGAATATTTGTTTGTTATACTTGACGCGTTCTCAAAAATAGTACGAATATACCCGATCAAAAAAGCTACGACAAATATTGCATTAAAAAAAATTATTGAAAACTATATTCCTGATTGCGGAAAACCTAAAAGATTATTGAGTGACCATGGGTCACAGTTTACCTCTCCTAAGTGGAAAATCACGCTAGAGAAGGAGGGTATTAAGGTTTTGTTTAGCTCGATTAGACATCCCCAGAGTAACCCTACCGAAAGGGTAATGCGGGAGATAGGCAGATTGTGTCGAACGTTTTGCGCTGAAAATCATGTTACCTGGCCGCAATATATTAAAAAAATCGAGAATTTGCTAAACGTAACAACACATTTTAGCACAGCATGTGTTCCACAAGAACTTCATTTCGGGAAGCCGTTGCAGGACGAAATTCTTAAAATCATAGATTTTCCGAAGCAACCTAATATAAATTATCAATATATGATAACCTTAGCCAGTAAAAACATGCAAAAAAATTTCGAAATTCGGAATAAAAATCATAAAGGGTCACCTGTGCAATTATGTCAAGGAGACAGCGTCCTCCTCCGTGTTCGACACTTGTCAAATGCGATGGACAGAGTGACTCATAAATTTTTTCATCTATTTGAGGGTCCGTATTTGATTGTAGAAAATCGTGGAAGAAATGCTTTTGTTTTAGCGGATGTAAATAACCCGAATATTATTAAAGGTACATATAACCGAACGAATTTGAGAAAATATTATGCGAAAGAATAATAATTAATAACTGCAATATTCGAGGTGTTTACGTGCGAATGTATCCTAAGGCGCTATTACGTGCGAATGTGATTAAAGGTATAAAATAAGAGGACTATGTGTTTAACGCGAGTGCATGAATGTAAATAGTTTGTAAATATTTGTATAAAAAATGTATATTAGTATAATTTCTATGGATCCATGTATATATTAGCGACGTCGCCAATAAATTATGCGTGTTATATCAAATAATGAATATGATTAGTTATCAAATTGATAATAATATAAAAGCTATGTTGTGATATATAAATTTAGTGATAGTTAAAGAACGTTTGTACATCGTGTGTCGGATTCACGGATTATGTTTGTTAAGAAGTTTTCATTTACTTGATTCAATGTTTACGCTAGAAATGTCAGCATAAACAAGGGGGAGAAATGTAACGCTTGACAAACTGGGATAGCGAGGGCAACACTCTTATCGACTTTAAGAGTTCAGACTCATTTTCTCACCGTATGAATAAGAGAGCGCGCATATCAATAGCCGAAGGTTCGCGGCTCTTCGCGCGTTCTCAACTCGCTCTCTCTCTCTCGGGAACCACCAGGGACGACAGACGAGTCGGTCTGCGGAAAGCAGAAGCGACGAGCTTGAGACGGCGTGACCTGCTGCCATCCAGGAACTTCAGGATCAATTCCGGGTCCGTCATATTTATATCAAGAATAAAAGGCTAAGAGAGGACCTACATTGGCAGCCTCCATGCAATTGTGTCGTCACCCCGAGAGACGAGCCATCGATGGACGACGAGTCGCTACAAAAAGGAGCTAAGTCGCTATTTTAGAATTATGACAAGCGTTGCGGGGTTTCGTTTATTTTTCTTTATATTAATAATACACTAAATTGGTCTGTAGATTATTGTAATCCGTGAATTAGATGTGCGATTTTAATAAATATATATACATAATAAATATACATGTGCGTGTACGATTGTAGAATAAAGTGGTTTTTTTTGGATTTTATGCATAATCCCCCTTCCCTGCAATCAAATAAAATAAAATATATTTACAGTTTCATTGACATACAGCATATGCGTTAGATACATTTAAAAAAATTTTCAGCTATTTCGCAATATATAAAAGTAGTCGACGTATTTTTAGGACCACCCGTATGATAATCAATGAAAATTAAACGAATATTTATTAAACTGTTAAAACGATGTAAAACCTACATATAATTCAGAAAAAAAGATGGAGAAAACCGCTTTTCCCCGTTAGACAATTTGTTGCTAATTTATTTGATATCCATATAAAGAAGTCATGTCATTGAGCTTTTAATATAATTACATTCCGGATAAAAATGAAAATTATAAATTATGAAATACGCATAGTTATAAAAATTCGCAAATCAGTTTATTTCATAACTAAAATGTAGATTGTGGTTTGTATCGCGTAAATGAATTATGTTTTATCAATTACAATTTACTGATTAAACAAACTATTAATTCGTACACGAAATTTATCTGCGTTAATCGGCAACGAAATGTTATAAAACCCAAATTCTGGTGTACCAATAAATTCGTCGTTTTTATTAATAACGACATTAAATTATGGTTGTATAAAAGTGACGTAGCCTCCTCAATCTTTCCAAGTGAATTCATAAATTCAAGAAAATAACGACGATAATTTTATCGCTTCATCGTATAAAAAAATTAATGCTTATTTCTCGTATGTCCTTAACAAAAATTGCGTTTACAGCAAATTCAAATTTTCCTGCTCGCGCACGTATATACGTGAGAGAAAATAAACGGCAATTTTCGCGTATGTTGGTTAAAGTGCATTTAAACGTTGCAAATATGTTTTTTTTTGTAACTCGCGAACAACATAGTATATTATTGTTAATCGATGATCTACCGCGTAACAATGCAAAAAAAAGTCGTACACGTAGCGAATTATCGATGGGTGAAATTCGTTTTCAACAAATTATTGATTACTCTAACGTTCTTTTTTTTGTTACTTAAATTTATATAGTTGATCATCAAATTATGGACCAATATACCCGCTAGTAAAGTACACGATATGTATTTTTAATTTGTGATATGTATATAATTTAATTTTAATGCATACAGTTTATATATAAAAATTATTTATTAATTTAGGATCAACGTATATATTTATGCTATATTTGCCAAGAAAGAAATTAATTATGATTGCAATTGTATAGACTTTAAATAGGCTCAATTACTAGCGTTTACTGAACGTATGTGACTCGTATAATTTTATTGGAATAGTTAATTATTGAAGGGTAATTAATTGTTTAAATACCTTTTTTCATTTTTGTGTATATAGATTAAGATATAAGTTATTAACCATATAGAAAGCGAAAGGTTTTTCTTAAATTATTACCCAACAAAATTTCCAGAATTATTTTAATAATTTACATTGATAATGTATTTAAAAAATCCTATTAAATACAGATAGACATGTATATATACATATACTTGTAATCCCCGTTATCAAAGGATTGAATAAACTCGGTTGTATTACGTAAACCGAAATTGTATATATACCTGAATAACGAAACGTAAAAAGTATATGGAATCTCAGTCGCTTATCGAGTCTGTTACATAAGTCAAAAGAAAGTAACGGCGCGAAATTCAAAAAGAGGACGATTAGAGAGACCTGATCCATGTGTGTATGTGTCTTCAAGTATAATAACCGCACGTAGCGCGTGATCATCCCCCTACTACTCTCAAAAGCTGTACAAGTGCGTTTTCTATCTCTGTGTATACCTTGGTGTATTGGAGAGCAGTAGAGCACGCGGTCGATTCCCTTTCACTAAAGTATGAGGGAGCGAGAGAGAGAGAAAGAGAGACAGAGAGATGATTGTATGTGTCCACTTGCCGTTATTATCGTAACGGATTCAACGATGCCTTTAGGCACCGTGACTATTTTTTTGCGTTGATGCCCGTTATGAATAGGTTTGAATGTTCTTGGGATAAGTTTATTCTTGTTTTCACGGTGGAACTTGTTGAAGGTAATGTTCCATTTGGTATGCAATGCCGCGCCAACCTGGTAAGAAGTTTTAATGAGAAACTCGCGGTGCTCGGCTTATTTTCTTTCTTGTTGATCGATATTGATGTGTATGTGCATATTTATGCACATACATACATATATATACACGTATATCTATATACATACATACAAACTGGGTAATGTCCGGGTTATTATAAGGGGGTAAATTGAGAATGAATGTGTCTATTGGTTTTACTTTATTATAGTTACGTACGAATCGTACAATCGACGAATTACTTGTAACTAAATTTTGGGATAAAGTCTATATTTCCTTTTTAAGTTGCTTTTTATTTACATCAATTGACGAAGAAGTATCATTCAGATTTTTTTTTCAAAGTTTCAAACGGTTTTCTTTTTCTTCGTAGAAATATTTGCATAGTAATTTGGTTGCTGGAAATAAGCAAAATAAGGTAATATTTTATTAGAATAAGTTGTTGCAATAAGCTTCAATACTCTATTGCAAAATCGTAATAATTTTTAAGTAGACTATGAATTTTATAAAAACAGTGCAGCATTACATTTTAGTACTTTTTAATACCGATGTTACCGAAATCATTTCAATAGTTCAATGCATACAACAATTTTTTCTTTAAAATAAATATAAAATTAAATTATAATTTTAAATACGTCATAAAAAGTAGAAAAATCGTTGTTGTGATAATATAGAGAAAACAGTTTATCAACATTCTTTAATTGCTAATAATCCCGAACGATCGTATAAGTGATTTAATCACTATACTGCGCCTATTTCTCAGTCAATTAAAAATTACCATATAAGTATTAAGCTTATAGCGAGAGATTAAATTAATTTGGTCGAAAAGTCTGTGCGTCGCATATAAACCAAACAATTTGCGCGGGACTTTCAACTTACACGATACGCCGGTAAAATGTGTAAGCCCGCATTCAAACGAATTGAGTCGATTAATTCAGTAGGTGTCGAGATCCAATGCACACTTTTTAATCGCTTTAGTCGACATCGCACGAAGCTACGGAATATGCAGGTTCTCATAAACAATTTATTTACTAGAAGAGCACTTGAACTCCGGGGAACGAATTTGCTTGAAACCGTAGAATTCGACACTTCGGCCCAAATAAAAAGGCCCGTGTCGGACGCTAGAGACAAAGATATGACCTTTTCGATAAATATAGGAGAAAAAGGCGTAATGAAAATGGAAACAATTTGTGCTCTAAAAACTTTTAATCGTTAATAAAAAAAAACAAATAAAGCTCATGTTCAGAGCTTTAATATTAACTTCTGTTCGCTAAAATAACTCAAATATTTACAAAATTGTCTATGATCGAATACATAACAAAAAAAATTGGATAAATATATAAATAATATAATGTAAATTTGTAAATATTTTTCAATCAAACTGTATAGTTGCGAAATTGATTACTTAATCATTAAGCACGTGAAAAAACTATGTAACTAAATACATTGTAAAATATCACATTGATTTTAAATATTCATAAATGTATATAAAAAAATATAGTACAAAATTTTTCATGTATATTTTTCATGAATAATATATTAGTAATTGAAAATGTAAAAGTTATTTTTAAGTAGAGCTGAGCTTACATATTAAGATATTCCAATAATCCTAATCAATTTCCGATAAAACAGCATTTTATGTTGAATAAAAAATTAAACACATCGAATTTTAATATTTAACGTTGTAATTAAATGAAACTCTAATCTTATAATCATTTATAGAAATATGTGCTTGTACGAAAGTAAGTGTATTAATTTCAAGAAACATCAATAAACTAATTAAAACGTTAAGTTTAGTGTTAGTATTAATTAATTAACTTTGGTTTTCTATTAAATAATTTTGATAATAATAATTTTGGTTATATAATAATTTTAATTTCTATTATTTTGGCGATTGTGATTTATTAAACAATGAAAACAACTGGCAATTAATAAAATGCACTACTTAAATATTTAAAAAAATTTTTGAATACACAATAACTCTATGCGTATTTTATTGTAATTGTCGATAATGCGCATTTAATAAATATAGATAACAAATGTTCTCAACCAATCCAAAAACAGAACTATAATGGCAATTACAGCCTACACAAACCATCTGAATATACACGATTCTATTTCAGTATTAAAAGTGATCTCGAACACCCGAAAAAGGCGACCTCAGTTCTTGAGCTCTAAAAAAAATCCAAAACTCATCGCATCAGAGTAAAAAGAACGGATAATCCCGTATTTTCCGCGCGTTTGCTTAAACTGCAAGGGGTTGGTACGAGCCAATTAAAGGTTAATTTAATCGTAAAACCAGTTCCCAAAGAATATATAAAAACGAGAACCGGAAGACACACGAAATTCGACCAAGGGAGTATAATGCGTCCTTTTTAGTATATAGCACTAATAATGTATCGTTAAAAACAATACATTTTAATTAACAGACGTATTTAACGGTAAATTTAAAATAAACTTTACAAGATTTGTTAAACTAAAACTCGGTATTATATATTTTAAAAAATGTATACGTATATATACAAGGTTGCGTAAAATTTATGTCGCCTGTAAAATATAAATTTGTAAAAACATAGCGTTTGTGTATAAAATTGTACTTTAAACTTTTTATATACACTAATAACCATAATATACTGGGTAATAAAAGTATACGCGTATACACTCGTAAAATGTAGGAAAATTAACTGAACTGTACAAATTTGTACAAGTGCATAAATCAATAAAGAGGTTAATTAATTGTCATCCAAAAATTACAAATATCAAAATCCTTGATCAGATATGTATCTGATTAATTTTTTGTTCGGTTCTATAACGAGTAGGTATTACCCTTGAAAGGTATAACGAAAAAATTATTTTCTTCTTACGCGTTTGAAACCAGTTGGCGAAACACTCGAAGCGAAAATTCCGAGGTGTGTGTCTGATTGCTTCGGAAGCTCAAAAAAAGGAAAGGAAGGTAAAATTGTACCTTACTTCTTAAAGCTTGCGCTACTTTTTTCTTCAATCTGACACCCGTCCATTATATTTCCTTGGTCGGTGTACCAAATCGCTTGGGTACTTAAGACAGCGTACAAGGAAGAAGAATCAAAATCATTTTGGGCTTGGTCAGTGTCTGTTAATATGCGATATGATATTCTTTAAATTATTCACTATAAGAGAATCTTCGTTGTGTACACGTACATACATTATAATGTGTAAATGTAATTGGTACATAACCTTGGTAGAAATTTTTCATACTTTGAGATTCAAATTACCTATAGAGTGCACAATATAAGGAGCTCTTGAACGAAGTGACATTTCTGTTTGCTACCAATGTAGCAAAATATTTAACTTGTTACATCTACTCAATTAAATATGTTATTTTATGAAGCATCCGAATATATACAGGTGCCAAAAAAGTAAATAATCTAAAGCGGTGGACTCGTAACCGGAGGCCCTAAGTTCAATTTCCGATCTTATTGGTGATTACCAATTGATAATTACCAATAAGGAATATATCTTCTATAAGTTCTTTATTCATAAAAAATACAAAGTATGGTTCGAATACGAACCATTAAGTAAGACGATTAAATAATTTTTCACTATTGACTACGCATATAATATAACGCATCTTGATAAATATTTGCACCGAAAATATATAGTTTTAATTAAATGTATTGATTTACAACTTTGCAGAACAATAAATCAATTGATTGTCTAATATTCCTGTATTTAAATGTTTCATAAAATTGTACACTTTGTCAAATAAATGTAATAATTATTTACGTATAATATTGCCTTGTTTATTTTAGTTAAATAAAAAAATACGGTCGAATTTCGAAATAATATGAGTAAAAAAAGTCGAATTCAATTAAAAATCTATATATGTAATATATGTAAAATAGAAATTACAACGGTCATTTAAATGACGTGTAGGAACATAACAGAAAATTAACTTTGAATTGGATGGTAGCTGCACGATGAACTGCCTGTAGCATCGCTAAGTGAAATTTCGCTCTCCAAAACAAGGAAGCTATGTGTATATATGTATAAATATGCAACGTAGCCTCAGGTATGAACGACCTATCAACTCAATTTCTATCCAACCTTTCTTCTTCCGCCACTCAAATTAGTCTAATTATTATTTTTTTTTAATTTTCACATACCATTTCAATATTTCGAGTATACAAGCAGAAAATATTATCGATAATAGTGAACGCGATTACTTTTAGTATAATAAGTGCACTGTTAAATAAACTAGGAAATACTTTATTTAATAATTATTTACCACTCAAGATTTGTCACTCGCTATGGACAAATAGGTCGATGCAATTGTCGAATTAATATTTATAGAACCATGTTAACCAATTAATCCTTATACAAGATTATGCAAAACTGTAATTATCAGATATGGTGACAAAATAGACTAAATAATTTAAATCACATTGTCAATATATATCAGGTGTATAAATATTTCGAAAATCTCGATAAATCTATATCGAGACTAAAAATCACATTAAAACTAGGTACCACAAAGGTTTATGTAATGTATCTAATACGTGATAAAATGCATGCCAGAAAATATCCGTGGTAAATTGATTAAGACATGTTTTATCCAATTGAGGAAATGACTTCTATCACAATCGCTGTAAGTATACATTGATATACGTATACACAAATATATATATATGCGTATGTACTTACACCATCATACAAAGAACCGCAACAAAAAATTTGTCGCAATGGTTCAACCAATTAAAACAGATAGTAAATAAAAAACTATTTTTTTTTCATCTACGTAAAAGTATGAAATGAGAATTAGTTTTCCCTCCCGGTATAATAAATGATCCTTAATCCGTCGTCCATTTATCTATCTCGTTATTCAATCGCGTCCTTTCGATCGCGTTGCGCGGGTGAGATAAGCCACCGGCAAGGCTGCTCTCGTTACGAGTCTACACATACACACACACATATATATATGCAATTTGCTTGATATCGGGCCCGAAACGAGACGCTTATATGATATCTTGATGTAAAAGCGGATCTTTGAAAATTTTCGTTATCGCACTATACAGTATATGTATACACGCTCGAAAGGATAGATTAATAAGTGCAGGAAATTGTGTTGGTATATACTTATATATATCTTTCAGTAAAAAAACGGTGATTTGTATATATGGCTGTATGCAAATTTTTGACGGTATATAGTATATAGCCTATGTAAATAAAACGAGTGTTTAATAACAATTGCTTATTTGATTTTGTTCTGTTAAAAATTGGAGAATAGATTTTATATCTGAAAATGTTGCATATTATACGTGTTTTAATTGGTGATATAAATAATTACATAACGCGCATACCTCGGTGAAAATAATGTTCCTAAGTTTGAGCATTAATATTCTGGTCGGTTCGCTTCTGTTTGAAAGTTTGTAAATTGTTGAACGGTAAAATATGATTATTTAACGAAAAATCGATTAGTAACTCTAAATTTGAAAATATGAGTAAAGCAGAAGTAAGAAATAGTGCCGAGTCCTCCAGGAAAATCGAAGTAGAACGCTTTAAAATGAAACTTCATTAGAGAATTTGTTTTGATTGTGCATTAAGGTTAAAAATTTATGATTAATAAACAAACTGGGAAAGCACAATTAAAACATGAATCAGAAAATATAATCTTCGATTCACTAGTAAATAAAAAGTTTCCACGATTTATCAGCGTAAAGCAACATTATACAAACGTGTAGTTTAATTAATTTAAACCTAATCATACCTCCCCATCAGAATCTGAAAATACACACCAAAAAGTAAACTAAATCCCACGATATTCCACCGATCGCATCGTAAAAGGCTTTGAATATCTTTAAGTATCCCCGTCCTCTATTTTCTCTCTCTCTCTCTCTTTCTCTCTAGGTGTCGAGACATAAAAAAGGCGCAACCAAGACGAAGATAGCTACACACACACACACACACCTACATACTCACACACACCTATATATATATATATATATATATAGGTATATATACACCGAGTCGTATGCCAATGACTGATTGTGCGCTCGCTCCTCGGGTTTCCATCGCGCGCATATAGCGGCCCCGCTTTCTATGGAGCCCATGCCGACGACAAATTATGATGGTTCGCGATACTCGCGGCGATAGTTGGCTCTCTCGAGAACGCCAATCTTTACGATCTCGCGTCCCCTCTCAACCCTCGCGCGCCTATTTTCGCTCGAGCTGCTTTCGATTTTATGCACCCAAGACGAAATTGTTCAAGAAAGAAAGTATACTTCTATCTATATGTAGATATATATACCCGCGCACCTCTTTTTTATTATTATTTTTCATTACATGTAAATGATAATAGTTCGCATTACGAGAAGAGACTATACTTTTGGCGTTCAGGATGTGATATTCTTCTCTACATTTGATTTATATTTCAAGAAGACGTTCGTCGACTCAATTATACCTTACATTATGGGAACGTGTGTAGAAAATATTTTTTTTCGTATCTACTTCTGATACGCATGTACTTACGTATAATGTAGGTTAATATGAACTGTTTTAAAAGAAGATTTGTATTTGGAAATTTAATAACTGATACTTGCCAATCTTTGAAATAATTCTGAAGAAACCTATTACTGTAATAATTCAGTTTGCAAAATTGACTATTGATTTTTTGAAATAAATAATATAATATATTTATGAATCCACTTGATTATCATATTTAAATAGTTTAATGTCTATGTAAAGTTGCATACATTCACGTGCTTACTTAAATAAACATCAAATATTTTCGTAAAGTGTATAATGTCAGTAACTAAATATACCCACGCAAAAAGATGTTTCAACCATTTGTATTACAATTTTCTGAACTAAATCAATCAAATGTACAATCTCCATATACTTTATATACTTTTCTATTCACAAATCATAAAGAATACCTGTTTAAACCATAAAAAATTAAAACCTCAATAGTATTATCTTCAAGTATGTAAAACTATAAATACATCCTTTAAAAAATCGGTCAAAAATAACCCTACATTTAACAAAAATTGAAAATGAAAGATGAAAATGAGCATTATAAAATATATCGAATAATCGATGAGTTTGAACCAATGTACAGACATATATATTTAAACACCTACCTCTCTTAGTGTTTAACTTACAAGGAAGCACAGCGTGACAAATTACGATGGTTCCCTGATAGCTTCAACGATAGTTGCGCGATTTTACGATCGAGCTGCGAAATCCGTTGCACTGCTTTCGTTTTCCTTATGTTATTCCATATTTTATTGCCTCGTTTATAGCCTGAATGCATAATGCCTATAAAATCGATCGTTTTTTATTTTTATTTTTCAAAATGAAAATAGATATTTTTTTCTTTTTACGATAGACGAGATTGATTTTGCAATAGATTCTCAATACGTATAATTGATTCATTCGCACGATGATCATTCCTAGCGTGATGAACTTTTTTTCGCGAATTATTTTGTTTAATGGGTATAAAATGTGTAAAAAGAGATTTTATTAATTAATTAAATATACTCGATGACATTAATACTTTATGAAAGCGATACCTTAGTATTTTTATCGTGATGAAACTACTTTCTCTACGAGGAAATTAAATGAGAATATTATTATAACTATTTAAATATTTATGCGAGTTGTTTACAATGTAAAGACAATGACGAACTTTATCTAAATTGCGTTTAATCTTTTAGATATAAAACAACTTGCACTATATAATGATGTTAACTTTTATCTCGATATTATGAATAAACTATTATTTTGATTGATACACAACATTTCATAAATTATTCAATTTGAATTAAATAAAATTTAATATTAGTGATTAAGATATTAAGAATTCTACCCTTGATAAAATTAAACTTTTCCGAACAAAATATTTGCAAACAATCGTATATTGGACATTTTACACGAAGTATGTAAATAAAAGCTTTTATTGTACAAGGAAAACCAACGAGTCAACATAAAGATCATAATCTACTAAGTATTATCTAATATAATTTTACTCTTAATTATGCAAATTTTTCATAATCTTAAAGTTTTACTATCCTAAATACATATAAAACAATTGTCATACTAAAAGAAGAATAAATTAAAGCGTGACAATAGAACGCAAAATAATTATTAATATGACACTCGAAAAAAAGCATTCTAATCAACATTTTCGATATTATCTTGTAAAATTACTGCTTACATAACATTTTTGTTGACAAGGTTAATGAAAAAGTATAACGAGCCACATCGGAGTGATTTATTTACAACTTTAGAGTGTATACTGATAATAAATAGTTGTATTTAACTTTAAAAGAAATATATAATCAAAAGGAAGATAATTTACGTAATGACAAAACTAACATAATTCATAATTTTAAACATACTTATTAAAAAAGGGTATAGGAAGTTATAATAACTACTCTTTAAAGTTACGTCAATTCTTCGTATATAATACCATTTTTTGTCGATGCTTTACATAAAATTTTTCAACTATTTCGTATAACTGGTCAATACACGAAAATGTGTGCAAGACAAATTTTATGTCGCAAAAGTATGAAATTCACAAATTCGTTAAAATAATATATATATAATTGTATATAATTAACCAAACCTTACCAAAAATTAAAGGTAATTTACAAGTTATTAATCAATGTTTATAAAACACGTTTAATAACTCATTAAACTTCGTAAAATTCGTATTTTTAAGACCTTAATTTTAAAGAGTTACTTGCGTCATCACAATTATTTCAATAAACCTCGAGAAGGGACACAATATTAATTTACGAATAATAAAAACGTAAATTATTCTTTAACGTGAACTTATTGCATAAAATCGTAAATTACGCGGGCTAAAAAAAGAGAGTGATATACATGCATATTCACAAATCTACGATGCGCCTTCATTACGATTTAATTAAGAGAAACAATTCATAATTAGTATAACAACGTCTTATTATACCGAGAAAAGCCCTTAAAAATTTCACGAAAAAAGTAAGAGATAAGACATTAAAATTTCGTGAGGCTTCCTTCATTAAAAGTATAATGTATACCGAATAATTCTTCTTAAAAATCCATCCAATTATACTCCCTCAACTTTCGAATAAAAAAACCCAGTGATGTGAAGGAAAATTCTCGCGCTTTCCCTTTTGTGACGAATTTTCTTGTCCTATTTCAGTGTTCACCGCAAGTGAACAGCTGATCGACCGCGCGTGAGGTTGAAAAGCTTTTTGATATACCTATATGTTGGATTGGTTGGCGGTACTTGACAGGATTCTTATAAATTAGTGCGATCTCTGCGGTTCTCGGGGAAAGAAATACGAGATATAGGATATACAAATTGTTGAATTATATAGAGTGATTTTTTCGTTTACATACTATTTTAACGGATCAGAGTATTTTTATATATAAATTACATGCATTTGTATCCGGAAGCATCTTAAAATAAAAATCCTTAGTCATTTACTTCGCTTGATCCGCGTATCGCAGCGTACTTGCAGAAAGTAAACGAGTTGCGACAAGTTTCCACATTATACGGCAAAGTTATTTATAAAAATGATTATAATTAAACATTAATGTACACGTATAATTTTCAATCATATATCTATATAATTTGATTTATATAAATTTGAATAATTATTCGAATTGAATACTTTCATCGACAGCTTTAAATGCAGTAGTATACAATTATATTAATTATATTATATACACTACGTAACGTCATTATAGTTAAATAAATTGTAACAGGTTTTGTTACTTTTCATACATTTTAATTAATAACATAAATATACGCGACCAAAATTTTATCAAAATTACATTGAAAATAAAAATAACGCACTGCATTTAGAAACCTTATAAATCACAATTTATAAACTGTGTAGATAAAATTTCTTATGATTCAATAAATCCACCCTCATCTTTTAAAAGCAAAAGAAAAATTTTAAGTGAAAGTCAAATGAACAACTCTTAACATATACCTGTATTTATATTCGTTAACTGGAATTAGTCCGACACAGTTAAATACTCAACTGCAAATATATACGTGTATATATATGTATATATTTCACGTTATTTAATCAACTTTCACGGCCTTTTTGAATGAGGTTAAAATATTTCTGAAAATTATACTCTACACTTTCTATATATGCGGTCTAAACAATACTGTTCAATATGTATACGTTGCATTCGCGTAAAGCATTTTTTTATACTTTTTATATCGACGAACTTTTTATTTTAACTTCCTGTTAAATTCGAATTGACATCTTCATTATTTATATCTCTAATCGACGGAGCTGGGTTTTGCGCTTTATTACGTGACCGCAAAATTATGTAAGGTAGATGACCCGTCGATCATATAAGGATACAAGGAGTTATGCCGATAATAAAGACAATATTTTTACAACCACTACTTTTAATCATTTTTTTTATATTATCACCATGCGTTACAATTGCAATTTTTTATATTTATATTGTTCTTCTTGATTCTCAAAATTGCGAAATACTTACAAATAGCAAATATTTTTCTCTAATTTACGCTACTAAATATTTTTCTGCCAAATATATTTTCTTATATAAATAATATGTCCTTATCAAACTTATCGCTTCAATCGTGAAGAAAATAAAATGTTAATCCTGAAAAAAATGTACAATCAACGTAATACGCAATCTATCTATCAACGGAACGAAAACTGCTTACACTATACGAGTCAAGCAAATTCGTTTAAACCACTAAATTTCAGTTCATTCATAAAAAAAAGTAAGTACGTTAACACGTCGTCACTCTCGATGGAAATATTCTCAAGTGAAAAAAAGCTTGGAAAACACCAGCGAAATGGAAAGTTAGAGTGTCCGATAATAAATCATCGATAAATTAAAGTGTGTGTACGTGCATAAATGCGCGTGTGTTTGTATATATTTACACATGCACATGCATACGTAGAGATACATATATGTATATGACACAACGCGGTAGACTTTCTATACATGTAATCGTCGGAGGGAGAAGTGTCAAGTACTTCCCAACCACTTAACATACGCGCAATAATTACACGTTACGGAAGGTCAGGGCTGGATAAATCCCCCTCATTGAACGAATGCGGAAAATGATCGCATCGATGTGTCCTGATTCTCAAGAGCTTCTTCTACTATTTTTTTATTGCGATGTGAAATTCTTACCGTGCGTATTATATTTTTGTTATCTTCTTCAAAGATTCTAACACATTTTTAATCAAGCAAATATTGTATCTAATGATCATTTTAGTGTCTACTTAAACAAGTACGTGTAGAAATAAGAATTTTATATACATTATTTAATTTGATGTTGAAGTTATTTATACATAAATTCTAAGACATATAACCTTTTTATTATATTACTGAATAATTGAAGAAACTTGCAAGGACATTTTATATATATATAGTCTTTATTTTGATTCTATATATATATACTAGTATAATAAAATTATTATAAATATTATGTAATTAAAAAAATAATTATTTAATTAAGACTTATTTTTAAAACTATAATTTTTATACATATATTTATTCTTAGCATGATGATTCTCATAAGAATTTAAACATTATTTATTTCCGTGCTTATATCGCTCAACGAATCACACCTAACCTTCCGTTCGCATACGCAAAATATGAACCAATCACAGAACCATTTTACTTGGCTCTACAACATCCAGCCATCACTTTTTTATACAGGATATATATATATAATAATCTATTTTCTATGGTTTTTCTTTAGAGCAATTTATGTTGAAATAGGACATTGATGATTAAAAGTGCTGCATAAAAAAGCTAATAATATTTTTTACGCATTTAATAAATATATGAGCATTCTCAGAGTTAAAATATAAATTATATATGGAATATTGTAATCTCTAAAGTACGTATAAATTGTAATGTTGCTACAATTGGAAATGCAATGTTTCTACTTTCCACAAATAGAAGAAGAAATATCTTTTTTTTAATATTAAATGTGTTTTACTTTTGTGAAGTCAAAAATGTGAACAAATATAAACTTCGAACAAAATAAATTAATATTATTTCTGTTTTCCTGCATAAGATGACAATTATTATAAAAACCCATAAATTATGTATTAAATATAAAACTGTAGTGCATGAATTAATCATTTTTTAAGAAAAAATAAATAATTTGTTTCAAATCATCTTTTATTCAGTTTAGATAATTTATATAAGATTAATCAAGATTTTCAAGCTCGTGTTAATCTTAATTGAAGAAGTCAAAATTATCAACTAAAAATTAACGTTTCTTTAAAATCATTTAAAAAATGCATCGATTCATATCATTATTCAAGTTTCTGTATCGATACTATAGGCAAAATCTATTGTAAACTCCTTCAGATATTTGTTTGAATATTTTAAATATAACTTATGAATAGATCTCTGTAGTTTAGATGCAACATTACTAACATTTAGTAAGTAATAAAGAACATGGTAGCCCATTAAAAATCATTAGAAATTTAATTATGTAGGGTATTTACTCGATAGGAAACGATGAAAAGCACGTAGAACAAGCATAAACCCGAAAATAAATAAACTAATCCAAATATAGATACAAATTACAAGGCAAAAAAGGAAAAATTTACCGCTAGATCTAAATGTACAGAAATACTTTGACTCCCAGATCGTTACATGCAAGAATTCATGTTTTTTGGACAGCGTTAATTAGAGCGCGTGAAAGTATACTTAAAAAAAGGATCTTAAGCCATAAACAAAGACACCATACAAAGGAGGAGAGCGGAAATACAAAAACGTTGGGGAAAACTCGACACGTCGGGCAATTTTAACAGAGATGAAGAAATCAGATTTCGTTCGTATGTATGAGCACCAAAATGTGTATATACGTGTATACCTATGTGTCTGTGCATATCTATAGTTTATTAATTACATATTCAGCATCTCTTTTATTTACGTTCTAGTTCAAGAGATAGATCTTATAATAGATTAGTTCTTTAATTAAAGACACATTATTGTTTCTTTACTATCTATATATAGTTTATAATTTATAAAAAAAAATAAAAATATTAAAACTGCATATTTTATACACCAATTTACATATTTATATATTTAATTATAATGTATTGATATTATATATATTTCATACATTTTCGATATTGACGCACTATAAGAAATTACTTTCATTTTTTGTAGCGGATAACATTAGTGTCAGATTCGTGAGAAAACCTTGCTATACAAAATGAAATTACGATTTAAAAATCAAATTTTCATAAAATTATTGGGTGTAATTACTGTGTTTGGAATTGCGATATGCGCATTTGTATACATATATATATATATATACTTGAATCGTGGTTGCAAATAAAAATGCCTAGAAACATGAATTCTCGCTAAAGACACTATGCAAAATCATCTTAACATTCTCCATAAATATTTGCCTGCCATACCCACAACACGAGCACACAATCTCCCGTGTAAAAATGAGCCCGATAAAAAAATGTAGGTGTTCTACAATTGCATCAAAAAGAAAAAAAAACGAAAACGATTGCATCGACGATATATATATATATACATTAACGCGCGCGGCGTCTAAAAACCGCAAGCGCGCGAAAACTCGAAATCCGGATTTCTCTCTCTCTCTCTCTCTCTCTCTCTCTCTCTCTTTCTCTCGTAGTGTACGTGTACGTGCCGCGGTGTGTACGTGTGTATGTATATTTTCCCGCGGAGTGTACCTACATACTCTGGGTGATAGGAAGGGATGAACGGGAAAAGTAATATGGAGGTGAGCGCGAAAGGCCTTGACCCGCAGGCGAATCCCCGCGGCTACTACCTAGACTCGCGATCCCCCACCATTCAGTCAAAGGCCGGCACTACTGAATCACCCGTCGTGGAATGCCAGAACCGTTGCTCGTACGGTCTCGCCGCCGCGCAACTTCATCTTATCCCGCGCGCGCGCGCGCGCGCGCTCACTCGCGGAGAGCTCTCTTCTCTATATAATAATCGGGTCATTGCGCAAGCCCGGAAAACATCTTTTGCTGTTTTATACGCTTCGACGCTTTATTATATATGAATACCTGCGTCTCTTTCTCTCTCTCTCTCTGTGTATACAATTTTTTTCGTTTCTTTTCTTTTCGATTTCTTTCTATTAAATTATTAAACGATGATAAGCTCGATTTCTTTTTAGGTATGCGAGATTTTTCAGTATCGTTTTAGTTTTGGTTATATAGAAGGGAGAAGGAAGTAGGTTTAGCTTGGTTATTAACGAGCGCGGAAAATGCGCGCGTGAATGCGCTCTTTTGAAAGCAGTTGATGGGTCTTTTGCGAGGTTGTGATTATACGGATAGATCTGTACCCATCTATACCTATATATACTTGTTGGGAAAATTGTGTTTTTAAATGCGTGTAATATGATCGTTACATCGATATATTTATAAAAGCATCACCGCAAAAATACTATCAAAATTAATCAATTTCTTTATTATATTTTATACGAAGTGATCTATCTTTTATTGTTGTATCGCTGTAGATTAATCAAAATAACAACATTTTTATTTTTACTTAATTTACAGAAGTTTTATATTAATATTTATTATTTCCGTTTTAACAGTCAAAAAATAACATTCTATTTAATAATAACAATAAGTTTCATATCTGAACATACTTTCTATTTAAATTAATCTACACGATTGTTCATAAAACAGCTATAAAATTATTTCTGTTTCAATTATATATTTGACTAATTTGTATTAAGAGAGTATTAATATTAATAGAGTAATTTTTTACTGTTAATAGAGTAAACTATAAAGAATTTCTTATGCATTTTACAATTATACTTAGTTGTATTTAAATTGATGTATACTGCACGTAATATGGATACAAAAAAAATTATCAATTATATCGAAATCAGCAATGTATGTCCATACAAGTAACTGAACATTAATATTAACACAAACTCAACAATGCAAATAACGAAGTTTAAAAATCATTTTCGCAATTATTGCAATATACGCGCTTATTCATGTATGGCCTTATTGTTTGGCGGAAGATAGAAATTGCGGTTACTAACTTCGAAACCAGTATCCCCCGAATCTGAATTTTCTTGACAATTGGATTACCAAGAATATGTATATCTGTATAGGAGAAATTTACAATGTTATATTCGGTCTGCACAACAACATTTAATAACGCGCGGTACGTACAATTTTTACGATCCTAAAAATGCACCAGTTGGTAAAAATAAATGAAAGCCTCATCTACATTTAAATAATTTTAGGTTCAAACTCGCTTTTACTTTCTCCGCACCGGTAAAATATAAATTCTTATTGTTATAACAAAGGAAACATCATCGATTTTCTTGCGATAGTAAAATCCGAGCTCTCGAAAGTTCGCATCATTGACAAAACTCGATTGGTATAAGTATACCTATTTATATATATATATATATATACATAAACAATCATTATATCAAGGAACGAAATTGTAAAGTTATTGCTCTGTTTAATGCCTGTTAGCTCATTTACATAAACTATTTCATATGCATTGGAACGGTAATTTTTTCATTAAAGATACGAATAGTTTTGTTTGCAATTACACACATAATGCAATTCTACTTAAGGGTTTGTCTATTATTTGGAGCTACTTTCGATAATGAACTTTCATTTTCTAATCTGCTTTAGTAATTTAATATTTTAAAGACGGACGTTTAATAAGAACATTTATATATGACAATTTTTATTTTCAAGATACACCAAGCCAAACATCCTTATACAATTAAAAAAAAAGATTACAAGTTACATAAAATTGAAGGTGGGAGAAAAGCAATGTACGCAATTAGTACGCGTTCGTTATCAATCAATAGAGGTTGAATCTGTCGGAAGCGATCGGGTTCTAGCAAATCATCAATTTTCAAGCCATCGAACCATCGTTCGGTTTTTCGCGATTTTCAGCTACACTCGAAGAGTCATTAGGTTTTACGTAACTTCCTGGAATCGAACGCCGAACGAAAAAAGAAAAAAAAATATATATATATAATGTGCAATGTACAAATTTGACGATACAGTCGTTCACAATAGTGTCTTAATTTTTTTAACAATTAAAGTGTGCGAGATAGACATAATAATAAAAATATTTTTCACGTGTTTTTTCAATTAAAATACTATTTTCATATGTAGAAAGTTTAATCGAGAATTTAATAAAAAAAGGTATGCGGAGCACAGTCAAGTCATTATTGCCGATGATTAATTTTCTTATGGCGTATGACGCGGGTGTACGGATATTTTTAAATTATTTTAATGAATGATTATGATGTACCATTTTCATCAATAACAAAACCTCCAATCAATTGGTTTACGATCAAGAAAGATACTACTTAACTTTCGATTCCTTTTCAAACCAAGTTTTATCGTTGGTTTTTTTTGTTCGTGTTACAATGTATGACTGTAACAAATGCACACATATTGTATTAAACTTCACAACGATACCATTGAAATAAATGTATTAAAAATTAAATGGTATTCATATTATTTAAAATGAATAATATAAATTGTTTTGACATTTTATTGATTTGCTGTTTTTATCGTATACAATAATCGAATGTATTATAAAGATATTACACATGTAAATAATACGTACGAATACATTTTATATTTTAATAAATAAAACTAATTTTTCTTTTTAATGTGGCTCTATTAAAGTTTAATTTTTAATTTATTATTTCACGTAAAAATGGTATATTACACAAAATTATACTAATGTTATACTTGCAAGTACAAAGTATGAGGAGAAGCCGGGGAATACTTGTATTATTATTTTTTTTTCCTCTTCCCCCTCTTAACCCTCCAAAATCTAGCCACACACTCACAAATATGTAAATTCATTATACAAGCCTACACATTTATTACCGTTGATAAATTTGGATCTTTGACGCACTGAGTTATGTGATTGTAACCAACAACTATAGTATGCTTTGATAACGTCGCACTACTTTTTATTACAAGATCTTGACAGAAACATGTTGCAGATTTTTTTTCTATAGGCTATCTACTACATATACAATACTTATTTATTTTCCCCTTTGTTTCGTACACATATAGTATTTACTATTATAAAACAATCAATGAAATTTACAAAAATCAATACCTTTTAATTAAAAAATGCTGTTATTACAACTTACGTGAGAGTGAAACTTTTTTGTAAGTTCACTAATTATTAAGTAATAATTGGGTCGACTGTAATTTTTCATAATTTAAAGGAAAAATACGAAAAAAGGTATGCGTATACCTTAATAATTACATATACATAAGATATTAAAATACTATTGAATTATTTATGAATTATCTTAAAATTATACACGTGTATACGCAATATCGATAATTGAGCCATCATCATTAAAATCCACATACTTGATATTTATTTTTTTCCCGAGATTCACGAAAGATTTTTTGGTAAACACTCGATATATGGGGTTGTAAATGGCGAGAAAAATTATTCCGTCATTAAAGTACAGTTTTAATAAACACAAAAGATCAGATTGATGAAACAACTTGTTATTTATTATAATAATAGTTTTTATCTATAAACGTGCATTTACTTTATTACATAAAATGTTATATCTTAGACGTGATGTACGAAAAAAAAAAATTCATTCACGTAATTTATTTATTTGATTTGAATGTATTTATACCATCTTTAATAATTGTAAGATCCTCGTTTAACCTGAAACACAAATATAAACATAGTTGACATGTTTATGCAACGTTAACTGAAAAATACAAAAGAACAGAAAATTACAAAGTATGTATGTATAAATATATACTTATAATCTATTACATTTGCAAAGCATCATAGACCGATAATAAAACACACGTAAGTAATATTCAAGCTAAATATTATTATAGGAGAACTGACGTAAATTAACCAATGAATGTTATCGCGACAATTCCTATGATAATCGGCAATACATGTATACATACATATATACACGTATATAATCAAGCATCAATCGATAATTTTATCTATATGCGAGATAAGATTGAAAAATCCTTTTGACTTTTCCATGAAAAAAAAATATTTATCTAAACAGCACGTGAGTTAAACAATGACTGTAGTATATATATATATCCATATTACTCCGTCATTTGGACTTCCGGATTTTGTAAAATATGAGAGAGCGACGAGCTTTTTTTACGTAACGAACATAATACAAACGATGATAAGTTTTATGTTGTCGACGCCAACAGTAAATTATTTTAAACGTAGTTAAATTGCCGTAGTTATTTTTTTTCTTTTGTTCGGTAAAGTTTGCACGTGGTCTACGTAGTTGTGCGCAGTCGTAACGTAGCTCGCAGAAAATTTGTTGGTATTTTCAAATAAATAATTTAGGTTTTGATTTAGAGTTTTTATTTTTAGCAAATGGGAATGTATTCCTATACGTATTAAATATTTAAAAAAATTATTTTTTCTGTCAGTTTAACTATTGAGACAACTAATTAATATATCATTTATATAGATTAAGGAGTCTTATAAAATCTTACATATTTAAATAGCATTCTATTCAAATAACACGATATTCTTGTCAAGAAAACTAGTTACTGATAAAACTGTTTTTTATTAAAATTTTTTAAATGTACAAATATTTAAGGGGACAAGCCTGGGTTACAATTGAAAAAAAGATATTCAATTTTAACAATTAATAATTTTTTTTATAACAACTGAAAACATTTCTTAATTTTTTAAACATATTATATTATTATTAACTTTTATTTAAAATTTTTTGAACAATTTATGTCACATAACTGCTTTAATTTATGACACTCCGTACTCTGATTTTTTACCATAATGGACTTACCGCAAGATATCTCAGGATCCACTTCATCAAATAGGGTGAAATTTTAACAGTAACTTTTAAATATGATTTCAATTCACTTGAGTGGAACAGACTGTGTTAAAATTGTAATAAAAAAATTATTCTTATGAAATTATTGTAAAAGTTCAAAAATTGTGTAATAAACAGCTAAATAATTTTTTTAATAAACGTTTAGACTTTTATTCAAATTCTGTTCCATTCAAGTAGATTAAAATCATGTTTAAAAGTTACTACTGTTACAGTACTGTTAAAATTTCAGCCTATTCGATGAAGTGGTTTTTGAGATATCTTGCCCCTGGTAGAGAATTGCCTAGTTTGACTCGGCAGTACACTAATTAATAGCAAAATCTGTTGGCTAATATTTAAAATAAAAACTTTCGAAGGACTATGGAAAAATTGGTCAAATAAAGTTTTGAGACGTATTGTGACCGCGCTCACGTCAGTTACATTGAATCATTGACAACTACCGTACTGCTCATCAAATACGGCGATACGCGTATACGTAATGTATAACCTCAAAAACTTGCTAAAAGATAAACAAGTATGCAAGTAATATATATTATTTAAATAAGTTAAAAATTTATAAATATATAATGTATTTATTGAAATATAAATTTATAGGTATATAAAGTAATAATAATAACGTGTGTATATAGTGGTGTAAAATATGGAAAAGATAAATACAAAAAAAGAAACCACAACACGTCTCTTACGAAGAAAAACCAAAAATTAGACAAAAGATTAGAGGAATATTAAAATATTTTGAAAAATATAAGTGAAATAAGAAATGAATATGAAACTGGCTTAAAAACAAACACTGAAGTAAGGTTAGGATTGGTCTCCGCACATGTGTATATTTGAATAAGAAACTTCAAAGTATATATTCATAAACCTAAACCTTATCATCCTCGATAAACACTTTTTTTAACAAAAATAATTAACTGCGTCGGTTTTTTAAAAATCATTCAGGCGTTGTCGTCTACTACGCATGCGCCTTAGCGCGTGCAAGCTGAGCTCTCGAAAGTCTCTCCGTGCGCTGCCGGTATATGTTTTGTATATTTATGCATTGGCCAATCCTTACCGAGTTTTTTATCCAAGAACATAAAAATGTAGACCACTTTCTTGGCTAGACAATTTTGAAAAAACTAGCCAATGATAAAGAAATTAGCGAAGGACTCGCGAATAACTATCGAATACTTCTTATCGAAAAAAATCAGAGTACGGAGTCTCATAATTAATTAATATAGTTTTGTTACATATATATTGGTCAAAAAATTTTAAATAAAAGTTAATAATAGTATAATTTGTTTAAAAAATAAAAAAAATTTTCAGTTGTTATAAAAAAATTATTAATTGTTAAAATTGAATATATTTTTTTCAATTTTAACCCAGGCTCGTCACCTCAATGTTAATAAAATACAGTCGAATCATATTTTTCACTACACACGATGTAACGCACCATTGTTTTACTAACTATAAAATTAATAATTTTTGGACGTGCAATAAATTTATTTTAGTTTGACGCATAATTTTACGTAAATGAATTAAAAAGTGTTTTAACCAATCGGATTAAAATGCGGGATAATAGATGTCTATCGTATACATTGACTTGTGAGGAGTAAAAAGTAGAAATCGTTTGTGCATCGGTACAAATATAAATCTAGATCAAACAGGTATACAAGACGAGAAAAGAGAAGTACGTCCACCCTAAAGAATATACATAAAAATCCAGTGAGCGTTATACATATAGCATATACGAGATATGCAGATGACCCAATATATAGAACCCAAAATAAAAGATCATAATACTCGATAAAGTAGAAAGATGGAGAAATCTTATGAGAGAATATATATGTATATATTACTGGCTGCGACTATACAGGACTCTAATTATTATCTCTCGGTTATCGAACTCGACGCACCGGTATTTCAAAAGCCCGAGCATCAAAAATTTCTATCCGATGAATACTTATAAATCTAGCATCTATACAAGAGAAAGAGAGAGAGAGAGAGAGAGAGGATGAATAGAAAAAACGATAATGATCAATTTATGAGCAGGTTTTTTTTCTTTAGACTACGAGTCAAGCAGTACTAGTGTGTTTACGTTTCAGATTTGTTGTATTTGGTTAAACTCTTACGCAAACGTTAAAATTACAAATGTATATATATTAGGACAGATGAATTTCGCTTTACTTCATCGTAATCACGGACGTGTATTTTTAATGTAAAAATCATTTGGTACAGTTATTTTCTTTTTTGCTAGGGAACAATTTTTCATGGTATAATGTTTATTTTGAAGTATATCAAATCATCGTATTGTTAAAATAAACAAACTCTCTTAATTAAATACGAATACGACTATTATCTCCAAATATAGATATATAATTTATATATTAGTACGACGTTTAATACTCTTTCATTTTCTTCAATTTTTCCTCTAACATTTTTAGAACTTGATGACATATTACATTAACATAAAAGATAAAAAAAATTATTCTTAATTAATAGGTAAAATTGTATTAAAAAATAAATTTTAAATTGACGGTAACGATTTTATATATTATTTTAATCGAGTTCGTAAGACACGGTGACAGTCTAAAATTAACGCACGAAGAGAAATTTAATAGTAAAAGTTGCAATTCTTATATAGGAAATTGATCGCAGTCTAGCATTATGAGAAAAAAAATTACAATACTGACTTGTAAGATTTCACATATAAATATAGAAAATATGTCTATCATAATAATTTCCCGTACGTATGGTTTTATAGAAAAATATATACCATTTATTTTGTAAAACTGAACAATTTTATCAATCGTTGCACAAGTAAAATTTTGTCATAAATACATATCGTGGAAGGTAATAAATAAGTATATAAATATTTTATATATATATATATATATGTAGGCATTATTTATATACCTTTTATTCCGCTTACAATTTCTATCGTTATTAACGCATTAAAAGATAAGACGAACGAAATATTAAAATGCTACAAGTCGATACAGTTCTTGAAATTCAAGACAAGCAAAGTTTCTCTATCGACCACATCTCAATCATTTTTTTTTGTACCCGATCAATAATAACACATAAATGTCCATAAGAAAATTAATTAGCCATTAATTTACATATCACGATCACACCGATTGATTTACGATAACGTAAATGTACAGTTAAACTGACTATTGATTTTTTTGTATATAATAGTAAAACCAACTGTAGTAAAACCAACAAACAAACAATACGATAAAAGTTAAAATTTTACTATTCGCAAAAAATATAGATCAATAAAATTATACTGCAAGCTTAAAGAAAATACACACACATACACACACACACCGAGTTGTCTGGGACATCCAGTTTTCTCCTCTATCGAGAGTCGAATTCTGATGCACCTGCAGCCGTGAGAGAGCACCGTTAATCGTATTAGGACGTTGCTCAACAACCACGTGTGTATTCCGATGCCCAGCGAAACTTGGGACTTTCTCGTAACGCGATCGCGGCCTTATAATACTGAAAGAAGTTTGTATAAGTGTGTACTCTGTGTGTGTGTGTGCGCGCGCGCTTAATCCGCTCTGGCGGACAATTAGGTGCCGATTACAGAATCCTTTTTATCCGTGCACCGAGTAGGACGAAGGTATAAGATTATAACTTCTCTTTTTTTTTCGACAAGAAAACTAATTTGTGAAGATGTTCGACTTCTTTTTATTCAAAGTAAAATCTAACTTCGATGGTAATATTTTAGAATACGATGTTAAGAATTCAGTTTCATGCGATGCGGTAGATTTTAATTTTTCTTTATATAGGATTGTTATACGCAGCGTGCTTTCGAAATTTTTTTTCTTCATTGGTCAAGTTTCTCATTAATATTTTAAAGTAAATCATGAATCTGATTAACATCTATATGTACACTGAATTATTCGTTAATAAATAAAAAATACATTTTAGCAGTTAATTTTGTTGTCTTCTATCTTATAAGTATAGACGAAGTAAAGTATGTACAAAAAAAGATACTTGAAATTCATAAAAATGACAATAATTTGTTTATTAAACTGTATATATATATATATACATATTTACACATCGAGTGGTGAGAAGAAAATGAAGTAAGTGCACCTACGCAATGAGGAAATGCCATATAACCTCATGTAGCAAACAAAACGAAGAGAAGCAAACAATCAACTCTGAAAATATATACACACAGGAACGAATGAACGTCAGGGACAACTGCTGCTTTTTAGCCTTTCTTATTTTCTTTCTCTACCTCTCTCTTTCTTTCTTTTCATCTCAGTCTTGTTCATCATCGACAACGTAATCAGTGCGCAACTCTTTGCTCGCTCGATCCCCTGCCGGGCTGTGCATATTGGATTATTAACGAGAGAGCCACGCGATTCCTCATTCCGATGGTATAACCTCGTTAATTTGTTTCGTACCTTCTTTTATTCGCGCATCGTAATTTTTATTATAAGCGACAACCTCTTTTATTATTTTTAAACGAGGGTGCGAAATACTCACCTTTCGTCAATTAAGTAACACAACGTACTCAAATATTTTTTGTTTCCTTATACCATTTTCAATGATGATTTAATCATCTTCATACAAAATTGAATATTCTTTCGGTTTTCCTTTGGTAAACTATTGCACGTTTCAAATTGTTATATACCTTGTAAAATTTTATAGAGATTTTTATAAGCTTTACACGACGCGAACTATTTCACACGATTATGTCGAACCTGGCAATTTTAAAGGGATTAAAAAATAATTAAAGCTTGAGTAAATTTACTGTTTCGTATTAGGTAATCTCTAATGTGTAATAGGAAAATTGTAAGTTCCAAATGTAATTCACTTTTTATTTTTAATCTAAACATTTTTTTAATGCTTGTATATTAACATTATATAATTTAATATGTTAAAAACTATTCAATATCTATATATGCATTGGAAAAAATATTATAATGTTTAAATTTTAACAGTTTTAATAAATGCAATAGAACGACTTCTCATACACGTCCTATTTTATAATTAATATTTTTAATGTCAGAGAAGAATACCGAAGAGAATTTACTTTAATCACAAATATTGTCGTTATCTCGTATTTGAAAATATAAACACAAAATATTCACGATGCTCCAAGTTGAATTCATTGAATTATTTTATCATGTAGCAATAATCTGATTGTAATCGTCATCTTTCTTTGATATTTGTCATATTGATAAGAATTTGAAGTTAGATTACAGTACCCACAGTGCAAGAAATATTAATTACTTAACCACTTATACAATAATTGTGGCAAGTTTTTTTGTTGTATCCTAATAAATTAATATAGTTGAAGTAAGATCGATCACTCTTTAGGCTTCACTACTGTGATTATTATGTAATAGTATTTTTATAATTTCTAATACTAAATAAAAAACTAAAATTTCTCAAAATTTATGAAAATATAATATGTAATTACTTATAGATATACATTCATAACGATTAAAAGTAGATTACGTTTTCATATTTAAAAGAAACGTATACACGTAATTCTACACTAATAATTTTATAAAATGAGAAACAGCAATGAACCTTTCAATAATTATACATAAAAAAATGAGATGCCATTTTTCGATAATTCTGATGTATATGATATTTTATATTTATGGATTCATTAAAGTAAAAAATCGTCTACTTATTGATACATAATTACTTTTCCAGTACACGTCAATTTTAATTGAAAATTATAATGAATCTAAATTTCGCGGTTAATATTTAAAATTTCGATGTATACGACCAGACGTACTTATTTATTGATAGGTACTTACGCATATGTATATATATATATACATATATATGCATATACTTTCAAAGGTGAAAATTCAATGAGATGATCATTTTTCAAACCTTCGTGTATGTGACAAAGTGAGAGCCTACTTTTACACTTCAATATGAAACTTGTAATGGAGTTTTATAAAAAATGAAGTGTTTCGATGTATATTACTCGTGAATGCTTTTATATAAAAAGGAAAAAATCCTTGGAAGGTTTACTTGCGGAGTTTCGTAACCGGGCGTACCTTGCTGATTCTTTTTTACTTCTCTTCCCTTGAAAAAACTATATATGCGACGCATACTTTAATCGAAAAAGAGGCCCCCAGTATATAAAGTGACAGTAGACGTTATTTATGTGTACCTCGAAAACCTTATTAACCAAGGGGACTGCGTTTAAAGTAGATTTCTACATTACCATACACAAATTTTTTTTCATATTCCAATAAGGAGTGCGTGTATAATTATTTATTTCGATGTTATACCTACAAAATTCATTGTTTATTATTTATAATAATTATAATTATAGATATATAGTATATTCAAATAAAGAAATAAGAAATCAATAAATGTCAAGAGATGTCATTCAAATTTGACAGATGCCGAATTTCTAATTCATAAACTATTTTTGAATTGTTTTATTGTTCAAGTTTAAAAATTATTATTTGTAATAAATATTCCGTTTTCTAAATATTTTCAATTTTAACTTTTTACATGACACTTTAATTTATCCGCTCGATTATCAAATCATATTATATATTAAAATGTCAATTAGCATTAAAGAAAATGTTAAGATTAAATTTGATAATTTATTTATAACTTCAACAAAAACCTAATTACTTACAATATTTTCCTGAACGGTATAATAATTAAAGTTATAATATAATTAAAATAATAATCGTTAATAAGTTTTTGCTACGTCACCAAATAGAATAAAATGGTTAGCCGTTCAACCTGTATACTAATCTGAATTTTTTTTTCTTCTAACGGCTAAAGTTACAAAAACCATTTTACCATAGTTAAAGTGTAATTAAGTTTCACTTGCGTCTACTATACAGTTCAATTTCAGTGACACAGTAACCACATGCGGTAGTATTCGTGTAGGATGATAAAAAATACTGTATTCTATAGTTAAATGATAAAAATCACTGGAATAGCATTGTACTAAAATTATATTATACACTATACATGTTTTATATAATAATCGAATCGGTATTTTTAATTTACAATTAATTATACCGTAATTGCTGTCGTGTATTGTTAATATTAACGAATGCATTATATATAGCTTATTTTTTAGAAAACCGGATGACATGTCTAAAAATTATCTCCTGCTGTTTTACATAGGAAATCGTTGATATTCAGCGTACACCTGACTTCCGCAACATGGATTTACAAAAAAATGCTGGATATCGTTCATTGGCCCAAAAAAAAGAAACCCGTGTAACTGTCACGTAGATTAAACAATAATTTCGAACTTAGATTAAAAAAAACACATTATATCCGATAATTGTGAAATTATAAAGGTAAACTTATTTAGAAAATATAGTATAATAGATTAACCAGTACATTTTATTAAAACTATAATTGAAATACTACACATTGAGTTTAAAATCTCACTGAAAATTGAAAACCTTAAGGGTAGAGTATGGTCTAAAATTTAAAAAAAATCAATTTTTTTTTATTTTAGAAACAAGTTCTAAATGTTACGTAGAATATGCGTAAGTAACGTTTAATATTATAAAGCTTATGTGCTTACATAATTTCAGCATTAAATAATCTTCAGTTAATGCAATAAGTCATGTATCTTAAACTTTAAAGCTAAATAATTCAAAAACTATTTTTTATACCTTTAAAACATTCCTTGCAGGACAATTTTTGTCGTAGCCACCTGAAATTTTGCACACATCTTGAGGTATGTATGAATTATAAAGTTACGCAGCCTTTTTTGTTTAAAATTAAATGTGACATTTTTATTACTACATTTTTAATGAAAAATCTGATATTTTTAAGGCAATAATATAAACAAATTAGGTTTATCGAACCAGAAATTGCATTTTTATAGATAAACGTTATTCGCTCTGTAAAGTTGTAGCTCTTATATGTATAAGTTTGAAATTCTTTTACCGGAGTCCTTCGATAACTTTTATCCTGCAAGGAGGTTTTTGAATTTGCAACTATTTTAGACCTATTTTGTTAAATATTTTAATATTTTACGTGATTTGGGTGTTACTAATCATCAATAAAGAATATTTTTTATAATATATTTGATAAAGATGACATTGAACTTAATATTTTATAAAAATTTCAAAAATATTTTTCTAACCATACTCTACCCTTAAAACATAAACACTAATTTTCCAAAACTGCGTACAATACGCATATGTTTTCTATGTATATAGATAGTTTTATGAGATCCGTATAAAAACTTTCTTCTAATCAAAACTAAATCACACCATATCTCCTACCCACGTTTGAAATTACGTAAAATCGAATCTCCAGATACATATATACATGACATTTCAAACACCTGTCAAATATCTTCTCTGCACGTGTCAATATTTTTTTTAAATTTCGACCCGGGAATTCCCAAGGATCCTTAACCCAAATCTAAAGTCGCGTGGCGCTAATCGTAAATAACGGGAAGTGGCAAAAAGAAATATCTATAGTTCAAGCTACGGTGCCCCATGTACGGGAAGTTTCGCAAGGTTCGTATATATATATATGTACCCATAAAATAGAGCCAATCATTGCTTATATATAGCAACCAAGTGAAAATTCATTGTCTCGAACGATGTGACTAATGGATAGTTGATCTTGATTTTTTTTTTCTCATTCTTGATCCATAATTTTGATGATAAAAACCTTATAGAGTCGTCTTGCTCTAAATTCTACAGATTTCGCAACATCTATTTAGCATATTATTTAAATACTCCTACGCGTACGAAACGAACGAACAATGGTTGAGCTACGAAATTTTTTTTCTCACGTTGATTAAAAAATATTTGACGTGCAAATTTATGAAGTGTGCTTAGGAATCTATATGCGATAATATGGGATAAGATATATTTCTGAATTGTTATTATATACATTTTTCAGCTAATTTTATCGTCCGTATCATTGCTAGGTATCAAAACAAAGCCGTTTTCGGTTCACGGTAATTTCATCCGTAACGAATTAATAGGTCAGATTATACATTTTTATTCATATTTATGTTCTATTATATTCTCGGTATTGTTAAATTATATATATGCGTATACGTATATGTACTCTTTTTCGAAAATTGAACGGTTTATTGTTACATTAGGTCATTCGTTTGATTCTTTTGGTGTTCGAAACCTTAATTAAAGGGGTGGATGTGAAGTATTGTTTAATAAATGCACTGTTGCAAACGTACGTATTACTATAAGTCAATCATTTATATAAAATGCCACTTTTTTTCTAAGAAACGATGATCATCCGTTTTATAGCAACAGTATATCTGAGGTTTACATACAAGTAATCTTTCTTTTAATTTTATCTCATTGTGAATTAAAATCTTTGAAATCATTTCATGTTGCATATAAAGTGACTATAATTGCTAAAATTCACCACGACCATACATAATTACCAGACAAGTTCCGTTTCTCGAAACAACTGAATTTAACGACAAAAGAGTCCTTTTTTTCACACCGATGAAAAGTTCGATAAAATAACAATAAAATGAATCTTTGGAGCTAAGATTTTTGAGTCAATCAATTGGTGTGGCCTGTTTATAACAACCTCAATCCGTCATCGCCAGAATGCCGGTCTTTTTCTTACTCGCGCGAGCACGCTACTCTTTTGTGAACACCAGGCTTTCTCTACTCCAATACGATCGAGGAGAGGCAAAAAGTCTCCATCGTTTCCCAAGGGCAAAAATTTGCTATCGCCACAATCGACTGCTGATATGATAATGTCAGGTCTATTTTAATGTACCAAACGATAACAATATTCTGACGTATGAATTTTGTAAATTGCGTAGGTGTTATACAAATTTTATATAACTAAAAACCAATGTATCTGTGCTGAAGTTATAATTAACACGATTTTAGATATAATGTACTATTTTGTTATTGAAAACAACACTTTTTACTGTTGATAAATACTGATAAATTTATTAGCTCGATTCGATATTTAAAAAGTATGTGTAAGGAAATTAATTATATCAACATGTACATTTTATATCCATAATTATAAGAAATCGGAGATAATAATTGATGTTTAAATGACAAATGAAAATGTGATCAGCTATATAAGTACACAATTAGATTGTAAGTATTCATTATTAATGATAATAATGTTTAGACCTACCTGCTGATAATTATCCATTTTAAATAATAATATTTACTTTAATATTTTATATTGTTGTTAAGTTATATGAAAGTAGTATACTACTAGTATGTACTGTATACATGATCAGCACTATATTAAATATTACACAATAACAATAATGAATTATTGGTATTTTAGTTAATTTAAATAAATATAAATTATTATTTTGTTTTATTTGAATTATCTATCACTCTCTATGAAAAAGCTTCCTCTAGAAAGAAGCAAAAAGAGAAATTCCAACTGTACTGTGATTAAATCCTTTTACCGCGACCTATCTGTACAATACATGGTAATTTTAAAACTTTATTAAATTCTGCCATAAAATTATATAGCAACTAAAACTTATAAATTTAGTACTAAATAAATGGACATTTTTTTTTGTAATTATTATTAAATTGCTATTATATTTTGAAAAAAAAATTAATTAATTATTCAACAGTACTTTTTTTACTAAAGGTTTTTTTCGGTTAACGTCATTAAAAATAAACATGGAATAATAAAATTTATATAGGTTGAAATTTTCGAAGTGAATTATATGCAAAGAAGGAAAATGTTCTATTAAGGGGACTGAGTGCCAGTCAGACAAAAAAAAATTGTTAGGAACTGTAAGTCTATGCTTTTAATATCAAGAACCTTAAGTTGAGATGTATCGACTATGTTAATATTCTGAACTACTGTACAAAAAATAGAAATCAATTGCAATGTCTATAAACTCAAATTAAAAAAACTCAATGCTTCTAAAATTCAGTGTCTCCGTAAATACTTCAGCATAAAGTGTATTTTAGCTTAAAGTTTAACAACATTTTTAAAATTAGCTTACTCCACAACATTTATATCAAATTTATGGAATTTTAAAGCACGAGTATTTTATATACTGTAATTAAATGAAACGATTTTGAAATGAATAGAATGATTAATAACGCAGGCGATGTATCGTTTGTGAAAAATGTACCTAACCTATCCTGAATCCGATAAGAAAAAATAATATAATCCATATGAATGAAGCAGTAAAGAAATTAGCAGGATCGCACGAATCAACCGATTTTCTTCCCGAAATCGTGGGTTTCGCACGCAAGCTGCAGGTGGAACAAACGCTCGCACGCGCTCGCACTATGGAGAGAGAAAGATAGCATATACATATATATATACAGGTGAACCCGGAGGTGATGGCAGAACTGGTTTAAAGGAACGCCGGATTTGTGGAGGGGACACCAAACCGACGACGACGACGGAGTGAGGGACCATCCACCTTCTCGCTCGTGTACCTATACAGATTTCTCTCTCTCTCTCTTTCTCTCTTGCTTGTTCTCCTTCCCGAGCGCGCGCGCGCGGGGTATTATGCACTTTTTCCAGTTGCCCCGACCAAGCGATTTAATTCCAGTTGTAATTATTCGGCTCTCGCAAGGACTCAAGACTAAGTGCTTTATAACTACGGTTTTGTTAACGATAAGTGATTTATAACACGAACTGAGTTACAGAAAATCGAGTGCTTAAGATATATATTCAGTTCAGTATCAGAAGGAAAAATTTTGGATTTATTTACTATTTCGTGGTGTGTAGAGGTGTATATGTGTATGTATATAGGTAAGTGTTGCTTTTTATTAAACTTTATCAGAAATTTGTTGATACTGGTTTCGTTACGGTACATTTGTAAAACTTGTAGTTTCGTTGGATTATTTATTCAATTCTGTCTTTTACTAAAGATCCTGTATATATTTTCATTTAGTCTTATTATTTAATTGATAAAACGCGATATGATTTATAGCATTTTCGTTTAGCATAAACTTATATAGTTTTAATTACATTGCTTTAGTAGCAACTAAATACGAATTAAATTAGGACAAATAAATAATATGATACACAAGATGCGCAGAAAAATGACGTTTTACTGTGTTAAGTACTTTTCAAAACTGTTAGATAGCAACAAGTAAAAGTGCATTCAAAACGATGGGAATGTAATTTGCCGCATGACTCAGATGTAATCTCCTATCGAACCAGCAAAAAATTGAATAATATTTACGTCTTAAAAAAATATATAAATATGTGTGTTAAATTCATCGCTTATTCAATGCAAATATCAGAATCGTGTATTTTCTTCAAATTATTGCTTAATACGTTGTCGAATTTTGGTATAATTTTATCGCTACAAATCCAGAATGAAAACTATTTTCATGAAAACTACATCTAGACGTATTTAGGATTTATTCTTGGAAATTTGAAATGCATAAAATGCGGAATTTTTAATTTATAATATAAATTTTATATACTCTATGGTGTAAATAAATGTATACTATGAATTGAATGAATGAATAATTCGTTTTATATAAATTTATATACTTTTCTATACATAAAATGAAAATCCATAACAATTTAGAAACTTTCAACATTTATTAATAAAAATATTTTCTTGTATTGCACATACAATTTTATTAAATAACTATTTATTATTAATAATTAATAAGTTTAATATCCATGTTTTCTGCGCCGTATCCGAGAAAATATTTATCGTTATTTAAAATACACTTTACATAGTACCATTAAATTTTTTATAAGCTTATTTTTATGTATATAAATCAAGCAATGTCTTACATGAACTATTTAATAATGTTCGCTAATCTATATATTATTTTCCATAAATTCGTGAATTATTAATTAATTAATTAAAATTAATGATTATTTAATATTTTCGTCTTTCATAAATATTCGATTTTGACTATTCTATAAACTTTTTATTACCCATTAAAATAATCAATAATTTCAACAGTTGTATACTTATTGTAAGAAAAAATACATATCTTTACTTAAAATACCATCGTATAAATAGATTTTCTATTGAATATTGGAAATATATAATAATTTGGGATCGGTGAAGTTTTTATAAAAAATTATATACAACAAAATTTCGCTCAAAAATTTGAGTATCAATTTAATTGCTAGTAACTATAAGCAACTCGGATCTAATATTATCTTTTATTCTTGCTATAACTTTGGAAAAACCAATTTACGTAATTGAAAATGGTAAATGCTTTAAAAATGTGGATCGATTGTCTACCTAACAAAATTGATCCACATTAAGGTATTATTTTTGTTAAAAATAATTATATTGCACTTGTGCATAACTTGAGAGGTAACATTTTTCTACGTATAATTTTCTTTATAATCCTATTGCAACTACATCTCTACAAATTGAATTAAAGAAAATGTAAATATTCTTCATTTAATAAATTCAGACTCTTAAATTTCCACTTGAAAAAACTAAAGAAAATGTAGAGAATAAGAGAATGTTAATTTACATTAACATTCAATAGTATGCATAAGTATTACAAATTCTGTAAGAGATGTTTCAATCAAGTAAATAACTTATTTTAAAATCAAGGATTAAATGTATTAAAATATAATCTGAATATTTTTCTGAAGGTTAATTATTCTTTATTTTTATCGGAGTACTTACATTACAATTTTCGAACCATTTAACATTTAAAACATCGTTTTCGAATATATGTGTATATGTGTAGTTGAGTTAGTTATATATTATTTTCTACGAAATACCAAGTAATATTAATAAACATGAAAGATGCAAAGCGTATAATATAACTCCGTATCGAATTCTATATAACACTAAAAATCGGGATTTTCGAAATCTCCAGTACTTTCCATATCCAAGATTAACCTCAGAAAAAAAGACTAAAAAAAGAAGTGGAACCTGTTCAGGAAATTAACGAACCAGTAATCGATTGAACTTGATTTTCCGAGGAACAAAAATTTCCCCCTAAAAACTTTCACTTTCCCCAGTGTAATAAAAAAATCTCCCCCGAAAAATGTTGTAGGTACCAGTGCCTCCTCGCCAATATACATCGAAAAACTCCCACGGCGCGTACATTCCACCGAGAGGTCCTTACCCCCGAAAAATAATACACGTACGTGTGTGTGTGTGTGTGTGTGTGTGCGGGCGCGCGCGCTCGTGTGCGTGTGAGCGTATAAAAAGGAAAAAGAACCTCGAAATTCCCCGGGCCGTAGTGGAGACGAGGCTGTAGAGACCTCGTCGCGGCGGTGGGGGTCCGACTTACACTCTTGGGAGTATGTGTATACATGTGTGTGTGTGTGTATTAACTACGCCGGGTGAGGTGGGGATGAGCGGGCCAGCGGTGGGGAGGAAGTCATTGTAGGAGAGCGGGGGAGAGGGGGAGGCCAGGGGAATAACCGCAACAAGTAGTCGTTTACAGTTATAGTCAGTCCGTATCGGGCGTTCGGTCAGCTGAGACGCGCCACGCTTCTCTCTATACATCTTTCTCTCTTTATCTCACTCTCTTTCTCTTTCTCTCATTCTATTCCCCTCATTCATAATCCGCGTCCGGGTCGTGCCGCGTGTGACCGCGAAAAGTGCAATTCCACACAAGGGTTGTGGATTTATCAAGTGGACGATTCTCATCGTTGTTAATCAAAGGTGGTCACGACCAAGTGTTTTTTCAACCGTCGTGTCAAAATATGTGAGTTCACACAAATATTCGTATATACGTGTACATGTACATAGGCATTTACATAAATCTATATACATCTATTGATACGATCACATATACGTGAACGCTTGCTCTCGATTTTATCTTTCTTTACTTTTAACTCTTTAATTCTTAAATTTCGTACGCTCGAGAGGGGTTACGTAAATTATTGACGTGATAAGAGGTTTTTTTTTCTCTTTTTATTTTCGACCGGCGAGTATAATCGGTAACGGAGAGAAAAAGCGATGAGCGGACGAATCGTATACAAGTCTATTTCGGTGCGTGAACGTTTTCAGAATTTTTATTGTCACTTTATTAATTTTCTGATTGGTATTACATTATTTTCACACATATGTAAAAAATGAATAATTCTTAAAACTGATCTCTAAAGTACACGACATGGAAAATTTGAAATACTATTTGTTTCATCAATTAAAAACGATATCTATATCCAGAAATAAAGTAAAAAAAACAGTAAATTAACTTAAGATATTGCTCCTCAAATTTTTGATAAACTTTCCTTTAAAATAACATAAATGCTACTCGTGAGAAACGAAAACAAAATACTTTAAACAAATTGTTGTAACATTACTACTTCTTGGAAAATAAAACAATTTTCAGAATGAAATAAACATTGTTTAATTGCTAATCTAAAAAAAATAACTTACATGTATATATGCATGTGCATTGTTATATACTGTAAATTAAAATAGTTTGTTAGTATCGATGGAATGTAACCATTATTTTTACAAGTAGGATTAATTAAATTAGTATATTATTAGTTGTATTAAATTCATTGTCGATAAACTATGCGAAGATAAACAAAAAGTTCATTGAACAAATTCGAAGCGAAATACTTGGTACTGAAAGTAAATTTCCATTTTCGGGTTACGTAAGGTTACAACTGCATAAAATTTAAGAGCCCAGAATCTAAATATCACTTACAATAAAAAATGCGGACAACTTTTCTCTACCGTACAAGCCAAATAAATTTTTTTATAAAAATTAAGTATATCTCCATTTATTAATAGTAATAATAGTGCAACAAGAAAAGTATCAGTTTCGGAAAAGAATATTATACTTATTAATATTTTTTATTAAAATATCGATGCCTCTATTTTGTAAACGATCGAGCGAATAACTTCTTCGTATAGAAATCGCGAAATCGAACGAAATTTCACCTCGTGCGTTACAAAACTGTCAGGTCTCGGCGGCAGCAGCGGCAGTGGTGCTATATACACAACAAAACTTTCATCGATATCGAGCTATAGCTGTCGCCGCGAAAAATCCGCCTACGCGCCTGAAAATATTTCGCGCGGACTCATTCAAAGGTTTTGCTCGCGCGCGACTTACCGATTCAATGTCCTCTGATTCATACTCTAAGCGATTTGTATGCTACGGTGAAAAAAATGTATCTACTTATTCATAGGTTAATTATTACATAGTTATTGTCATTAATTGTTATTTACCGATGCTTTTTTTAGTATATTACTTTCATTCGTGTTAAGTTCTTGTTGATTTATATCAATTTTTAGTTATATTCCAAGCATGTCATGTTAAAAGATATTAAACCTAACCTCAAAATCTTAAGTATCTTTATAGGGATTGTAGTGCACCTAACTTTTACAGTAGAAATATATTTATTGCTTGGGCTTAGTAAAAAAAAACTAGTTTTTTTCATATTAGAATTTTAATTTATTGGTTACGAATTTCTTACAACAGTGTACAGCTGGCATAAAAAATTTTACAGACATTATTTTAGTGAGTCTAATTTTATAGTTTGAGATATCTAATAATAATTTAAAATATAGTGATAAGAAATGTCAGAAACAAGTTATTGTTTTCTTGTTACCCAAGTTTACTTTATAGATGATTTCCATCTGATTTAAAAGTCACAAATTCATTCTATCCTCATTCTATATTGGGAATTAAATAAAGCAAGAAATCTCGGAAGTAAAAAATGAACGTGCCATAAATAAACACCATTCCAGCTCGCGCTCAAATAGCTGGAATCCCAGACTCGCGCTCATAGAAAGAGAGAGACACAACAGTTTAAAATAAAGTAACTCAAATTTCAAATAACTTAATATATAACGTGAAAAAAAGTATCATTACGGAAATGCATTCATAGATCGCAGGTACACATTTTTAGTGCATATTTCTTTAACGCAAAAAAATATAAAAATATACGAAAAAAATGATGTTTGATATAAAAATTAAAAATAAGTATACATTAATTTATGAAAGAAAAAGAAAATAAAATTAATGATATAAATTATTTTAAACTGCAAGCTCATTTATCAAATTTAAATTTCGACTAATCCGACTAAAGAATATAAAAAAAAGTTATCAACGTTCTCGGTGCATATCTAAATATTTTTAAACCACCGCCATATCTTCATCACTATTTGTCATTCTCCATCTTGAATATATATATATACTTTGTTGCGAACCGAAAATATCAATGTGTTAAGTGGCTAAACGATATCACGACTTATCGGATTGTTTATGCAATCTGACGAATTTCATATAGACATTTGATGTATACGTTACGAAAGAAAGAAGAAAATCACACACAATTATAAAATTTCACAAAACTTTTATCAGACTTGCGGTTTTAATAAATTTGTCATTTCCCTTAAAACGACGAAAGATAAAAAAAAGGCTAGTACTACTATTATACTACGGTATTCCGATGCGTCAAGGTTTCCAACTACGGTTCTTAGGGACATACGGTGGTGAGGCAGGAAATTTAACGGTGAATTTCAGTGACTGTTAGCGCGTTGAAAATTTATGGGTGCGAAAAATAATTTCTGTCTCGTATGAATGACTATATATATTTTTTCATCTTTTATTATGGAATTAACATTGCGTTTGAATAAAATATAAATTTTTCTATTGTTCCAAATATTATTTTGCAGGAAAAAAATATATGTACATAATTATAATTGTCGATAACGTTAATGAAAATAATATATAAGGAAAATTAACGTGTGCGAGATAATGTGTATTTTTGTAAGTGTTCAATTATTTGTAGACATTCGATACAAGTGCTTTAACTATATAAATTCTTTCTCCTTTATTTTCATGCGTACGTATCATAATATGTGATTTATAAGTTGTTTAAAAATTAACGATACAATTTCTTTACATTTAATTAAAATTGAAAGATACATATTTCGATGTTATTTAAAATATTTAAAGAAATCGTATACAAAACAAGATTACAGAAATTGAGAAAATTCCACCTCATATCTTAAAAACCAGTTTATCCAGGCTTTTCCTAACCATTCAGAATTTACAAAAGTACTTAGACCTTTAATAAAATATTATTAATCGATAAGAAGAACAATAAAATCGATACATAGTTTAAGAAAGAATCACGAACAGCTGCAAAAGGTCGAAAAGCGTAATTTAAAAAAAAGTTATGATCCCACAAAATAATTCCCCGAAAGAATTGCGTGACAGCATAACTAACAACGAAATGATAAATAAAAATTCGACCGTAAAATCGGTATACGCGCGCGCGAACGCGCGCATTTCAAATGACACAAAAGGATTATTGCCCTCGAAAAAGTGGGTAGTGGGAGGTAAGGTAAAAAGTAAAAAAAATGAGAAAAACACAAAGTATAATGAGCGAAAATAATCGCGACCGGTAAAAAGCGTACTCTTGATCGCGCGGAGCTAAATTATCGAATTCCTTGGGTCTCGTAATGCCGGTTTGTGCAACCTTCTCCTTTGCTTCTTTCTCTCCCAGGAGACAGAGAGAAGCCGAAATTACGAGCCGTCCCCGTGCTTTGCGGGACTTGAATGCTATATACAAGACTTCGATAAGCTTCCCTCTCTCTCTCTCTATCTCTTTCTCTCCTTCTGATTTATCTTCCCAAATGTTGATAAAACAAAATAGAAATTTTGCAATTCATTTTCTCATTTATTTCTAAAATAACGATGTACGTCGATTAATAGATTGTTAATGATTGCTTTAATGTTGTTAAGGAAATTGTTCGAATTCTTGTAAACTGTGACTGGTTTATAGCAGTAGTTAGATTTGACGGTTTCGAACTTTTTTTCTTGTTGTAAAGAAAATCAAGTAAAGCTTGATGATCGTTAATTAGTAATAAATACGATTATCAAAAATCGACTTAATTTATCAAATATTGATTTGAAATTAGAAACTACAAATTTATATCTTCAATTAATTACTGTGTGTATAGAAATCGAAGTTACTTTTGATATCTTCGTTTATCTTTTATTGCTTTTATTCCAGTTTTATTTATCGTCTCGAATGAAAATCAAGTTTGATTTTTTTTATTTTTAAATTCATTGCTACTGTAAAAAATGTAATTTAATTACGTATACAATAATTAATTTTTTATTATTTAATCAAATATTGGTTCAGCCTAGCTTTTCGGTGCTTCGCGTTTGCTGTTACCGTTAACTCGTTCCGAGACAATTATATTTTTCGATTATGTACAGTCAATCAGAAGAAAAAAATCTAGTATACTCTAGATATAAACGATACAAACTTTGCCATTCAGCCGAACAAAACATTACACGATTAATTATGTAAACAGCACAGGCTAAAAAGAAAAATTAAGTGCGTCCATGCTCACTACTCCAAAACTATTAAAAATTCGTATAATATTGTGTATTGGGTAGTAATATTGAGTGTCAGTACGTAATTATTTATTGTTATTATCAGAAGTAAATATTATTAGATAATCATGTGAATCTATTAAAAATACGAATTAAGTAATTAAATGTAGATAATACATGTATGTGGTTCTAGAAGAACGAATTGAAAGAAGTTATCGAACAAAATATTGGCTTGAAAAAGGTGATAATATTAATTAATTGTATAATAATATATTTTTTTATTTTATTTATCCAATAAAAATATAAATCTTGCACGGAATATTATAATTTAAAAAATTAATGAAATATCTAATTTTGCTACAATGAGTGAGGAATTCAAAATGATTAGTGCTACAGAGGTCAATGCGTAATCTATAATCAAAGGTTAATTTATATGACTATTTACATGTATATTAATAATGTAATAACAGCTAGACTGCAATTTTCCATGCATACCGATACGAGGTGTGTATGTAAGATTTACGATTTTACCGATAGAGTTCAATATAATTATAGCCTAACCGCACATTTCTTTTTCATTTAATTAAAAATATTCAATCAAGTTTACCATTGTATTGTTTTAAACGATAAAATAATGGAATAAATCAGAAGATACTAGCCTATTATTGGACAAGGCCTGTATTTAGTTACTTGAAATAAAATCGTCGATTTAGTCAATGAAAAATATATACTATACTCTACTTTACAATATAAAGAAAATGAAAAAATGGAAATAAAAAGATAGCCTGCATTTTTGTTATAGGTAAGGAAAGAAACTAATCTATCAAAATAAACCAGTCAAACTGAACCCTATTGCTATATAGAAAAATCATCGCGGTTATTGGCCACGATATGTTACGTCAGATCTCTATATACTAATTATCTCTCTTTCTTTCTCTTTCTCTCGTTTTCTCTCGGCAAATGTTTCTCCCCATTCGTCGGTATATACACAGGAGGAACTGGCAAAGTCACTCGGTGAATGTCGAGACGCGCGACTTTTCCGAGAGAGCCGCTTGTGAGATAGCGGGGCCTCTCGCGACTTACCGCACCGGGAGTCCCTCTTAATGGTTTATAGTCTGAGATAGACCGTCTCGTCCGGATTCCGAGCGTGCAAATATGTGTATAGTAGTCCTATATACTGTTTACGTATAGACCGCCATTTATCCCTTGTTCTTCGTGTCTTTTCCAAAGACCTTTTTCAAACTTTACTTTTTCCACATGTCGTTCAACAACTTTTTTTTTATATTGTTTACCATTTCTTGATTGAACGCTATTGAGTGACTGTAGGTAAACGTCTGTAATTAAAACTGAAGTTCTAACGATTAATTTAATCTGTTGAGGATGAAATTTTTCATTACTTTGTTTGGGTCAACTTTAACTTATATAGTAAATAATCTACTCGTTTTAAGACATTGGCATTTTACACGTTCTATATCCAGTCTTTAAAAATAATACACCAAGAGAAAAGTTGTAGTAAAATAATTATATTTATGGGTAAACTTTACTACTATGTAGCTGCTAAATTTTATCTGTAGTAATTTTTATAATTTGTCAAGCTAGTCTGTTTCTCGATTACTCAATAACATGTCATTTTTACTACAACATTTTTATTGGTGTATAAATGATAAATACAATTCTAATTATACATTTTCATTGTTTTATAATAATTTACTGCTTTTAAATAAAGATTCTGTGTTTTAAAACAAGTAAATTTATAAGGTTACAATGTTTTTATTTAAATAGTATTTACAATAGTTAACAGTTTAACCCATTCACTAAAGAATAATGCTTTGATAAGAATTCACGGCTTTTACACAAATAACATTTATGTGCACGAGTAGAAATAAAATATTAGAGTTAATAACATTTCTTTAAGTTTTCTTAAAAAAGACCTCATGTCAAACTTCATACAATACATTTCAAAGCAATTCGAAGAAGAATCAATAAAATTTGTACAAAGCATTTATCTCAATCTTTTAGTTAACATATTATATTCAATCATTTAATATCACCATCTACAAATATATTGCATTAGCTTAAATAAAATATTTATTGTAATGCAAGTATTATGAACTTTAACCTAAAGAAATTAAAAAAAAACGTACATTTATTCAATTACCCATTTATGAAGAATGGAAGCTCAAGGCCTTAGAAAATATACCACATATAAAACAGTAAAAAAAATTTCACCGAGTATGCAATCATTAAAGATTATAATATAATATATTAAGTGATATTATGAAAACTTGGAAGCAAATTATATTTTAGTTCTATATCAATACTAATTAGCGCAATTAAAAATCGATGGATCGATTAATATATTGAGAAAATATATATATTTACGCGTGTATATTATAATTTATAATACTAAACGTTGAAATAAAATATAATTTATTGTAAAGGTAAGAAAAATAATTAAAAAATTTATCAAACAAATGAAAGATTGTGCATTTTTGTGTTTAAGAATTATATCATGATTTATTACCCGACTTTCGTCTTTTAACTAATTATACTCAAAGCAATCAAAAGATTTTTTTCAAAGTAACGCAGGACAATAAACGTGTAGATAAAAAATTAATTTTATCTGATCAAAATTGCATCAGCGCATAAAATATATGTAATATTCAAAAACTCATATATACACTTACGACTTGATAAGAATAAATATAATACACGAACAATGTATTATTTAAACTTCTTATTTATAAGCTGCAGTTTTGATAACGCAAAATCTTTAGGAAAAAATGATAATACAGTGGGACGTGTTTTCACATATGTACCAAGCGTGAGGAAGTAATTTTTCGCGTTTAGAAAGTCATAATAGCCAAGCGACGTGAGAAATTTTAATGAAGCAACTATACTTGTTAACATCGTCGTTGTATATTATCATGAATTTTTTTTTCCCAGCTTTGGATTTCTTTTTATTATTAACTTATATACATAATATCACTTTCATATGTATAATAAATCGTAATATTTTCTCTAGATATTTTATATATATATATATATATAATATTTTCAGAGCTTCGAGGCCTTCGTTTTAATGTAGCCTTTTATAAATGAAAGGTCAAAATTATTAGATTTCAATTGGGTAATACACTCTCGCACCGCATTTGAAATCAGCGAACCATAGTAATAATAATTTTATAATTCTGATATGCAATTATATTTCTTGAATAAGATATTTATCTCGCGCGCATCGTTATGAGGTATTTGTATTTTTATAAAAAAGAACTCGAAAAATTACGTGTTGATAATCAAGGTCATCTAAATAATATAAATGTATAATTGTAAATTGTATTAAGTCAGAGGTATTAGATAAATTAATTTAAAAAATATAGGCTAACGAGCAATTTTTATATAAAACTGTAGCCATAAAATATGGTGCAAAATATTATTTAAAAATAAATTGAAAAATAATCTCGTACTAGTGTACTAATAATTTGGATATCTCGATAGAGAAAGAAAAATTTGTTTATAAGAACACTCTGGACTATCAGGACATCTTTATTAAAAATATTTAAAAGAGTCCTTCAAACTTTGCATCTCTTTAACATCAGCGTTTAACTTAATGCAACCTTTTTTTTTACACATATACATATACTTATTTTTGACAACTTGTATTATTTAAATGAAGGCTTTAAAATTTTCTGCTTATTAAAAAAATGAAATGTACCTTATTCAAAAACCTGTTCTTCACAAGCTGATTTCGTGCATGACAGTTATTACGTTTTCTGGATTATAAGTCAGACGGATTTCCAGTCAATTACATAGTATATATATACGTACACATATCGAGTTAAGAAATTACCATTTCTCGCTCGGTTCCTTTTCATCGGTCGCGAAAACACATACACATTTTTTTCGCCCAGGATATACAGCAACTGTAATTAAATTTCGTTAATACGTTACTACTGCCGGGATATACGTACGGGTTTTCCAATACACGGAAAATTTGCACCGTGATGTATAGATTTTTTCTTTTAATTTGAAGGAATGAAAAAAAAGAGAAAAAAAAATAGAAAAATTTCATAGAATGTTTTGTGCGTAAAAATATATACGCGAGAATTAATTGGTGATTTCGCGAAACCATGCAATTTCGTCCATTTGTAATTATCGAAAGTGGTTTTTGCACAACGATTTTTGAGATATATTTTTTTTAAGGTTTATTCTCACGACATGATAATTAACCAGTGTATGAAAATTTGTATCGAAAAGTTGTAATTTCTAAAGATTATATTTCGCTTTTATACAGTATATCCAGGTGTTATTTTCTAATATTTCGATTACTAGTTAGATTTGAAATATAAATTGTTATATATTTGCACCGAGAAGCAAACGAGGTAATTGGTAATTGGTTATGTTTGTGTAAATTTATTGTACATTAAGCTATAAAGATAACTTGCGTTTTCCAGGGTTTCTGTATTGTGTATATGTGATAAAACAATTGAAAGAATATACATCTATAAATAATGTAATCCGATCATTAAGATTTTGCTAAAATAATTACAATTACTTCAACTACTTTCCATAATATTATAATATCTTAATTTTTTGGTCCATACATATTTTAGATGAATATTTAAATTATTTCTCTCAACTTAAAGTCACAATATAAAAATTTTGTAGAAGATAAAAAATAATACAATTTTTAATTTATAATGAAGAGTACACGTTTGCCTCACTCACCCCCGCATTTTAATTTTATTACTGCTTGAATCATCCATTATCTTAAAGATTATACGTATTAAATACGTATGATGTTGTGTACAAATCATTTTTCCATTATACGCGAGAAAACAATGAGATAGAATACATGGACACGATCTAACGTTTCAAGACGTTAGAAGTATTTGACCCTTATATTTTTAGATTGGGAAATTTTGTCGACGTTCAGTTTATCGAAAATTATTAACATTTGCGTTTGCTGGAAGAAATTATAGTTTAAAGTATTCTTATTTATATACCTGCTAACGTTTAACAGTACTAATTTATATAATTGAATCGCAAAAATATTAATACTATTAATAAGAACCCGCGGGTAAATACACGAAAGTAAATGAGTAACAACGAAAAAACGTACCGCAAGAACAATTAAATAAATAAAAATAGAAAAGTCTCATCCTCGAAAATTAGAGGATAGGTCGTTTGTAGGTGTGTACGTGTCTACACATGTATACGTAATATTATAGTATATAGAATAAGATGAACCGCGGCACGTCCTGGTAGAATCAGCCCGAACAAAAGGTCCCCCGTACAGAACAAAAGATCCTCGTGGAATCGCAAAAGTTACTTATTTTCCCCGCGCGCACGAGCGCGAGCAGCGCGAAAAAGAAAAGAGAGTGATTCAAGAGTTTTCGCAATCTCCATTAGCGAAGAATGCCGAGCACGCCGCCGACGTTCTTCGCACGAAAATGAAAGTACTCCATTTCTTGCCGGCACCGCACCACCACCATCACCAGCACCACCTCCACCGCCGCGCGGCCGCCGCCACCGCCGCCGCCGCGAGTAAAAACCGCGCACAAGACATAGCGCAGCGAGCGAAAGGCGGAAAAGCCTTATATCCCTACCCTCTTTTTAGCTCAAATATCTATGTGAGTGTGTATATAGTGTATCGTAGACACATACATACGTACATATACATACATACACACACATCATACATACGTGCATGCATGCGCGAACGTTAGGTCGCGCGGCGCCTCGCGCGTGCACGCAAAAGGATTCCCTCCTTGCAGCTAGCGTCTTTCATTGATTAACGCATACACATGTATATACATATATATACATATAGAGCGTTAATTAAGATAAATATGTGGTATAACGCGTTTTCTCTACGATTGCTACTTTTTTTTCTTTCCGTGGGCCTGACTCTATGCGCGTATATACGTTTGTACAATACGCGTTAGAAATATTGTTTATTGCGGTGGGCTTTTGATTATCCTGAACGTTCCATCACCAGTATATTTGAACGCAAAGACAAAGGTTTATTTTACTTTTTCGAGCTTACAGTTTGAATAAAAATGTTCTAGCCGCTTTGACGTTTATTTGAAAACAATAATTTATTTACTCCTTAATACAACATTTTTATTATCAAAAGCTCTTCAAGTACCGTTGTTACAATATCGGAACTGAAAAGTAGTACCTACTTTTTCTAAAATTATTCTTATGGTCTAATGAATTTGATCATTTTATTTTGAAATACTTAACTGATTATTTTACATTACACTGTTAGATCTATATACATTTACAATTCACATCACGGTCTAAAATGTATCATTAATTCATTCTATTACTCATGTTCACCTACGAAAACTGCAACAAAAACGAATGTAGATGTATATAATTTATAAATAAATGAAGAAACTCAAATACTCGCAAATGTCTTACACGTATATTATGTATATATTTATAAATATATGCGTCACCATATTATTAACATATTTATAAATACCTCCGTGTATATACGATTTTATACGAGAGTTCACGTGCATGTACGTCTCGATTTTTTTTTCTCTACCGCATTCAGACGAGTATACGGAAAAAATTGACAGTGAAAGTTTTTTGAGGTGCGCACATGCAAGGGAAGAGGGGAGGGTGGGAGAGTAATGAAGATACATGATGTGTAATTTTTTATAGAAACTCGCGTTTATATGTATATACCTATGCGTTTTTTCTTCGCGAAACGTCTCTTTTTTCTCATTCTTCCTCGCATATATACATGTATAAATATATATAAATATGTATATATATATATATATATATATATATATATTTGTTCAACGTACGTCTACGTGAAAGCGAAATTCATTTTCATGTTACACTTTTTGTGTATACCGGATAAGGTGGGGGAGTTAAATTTTACAGCCGGTCGCGCGAGTTTTAGAGATGTGATTTTTTTTACGCAAAAATGCAAATGTACTTAGGGGGAGGGGAGGGGATATTTTCGTATCGACTTTCACGGAAAATTGAGATTGATTTTTGCATTTGGGTAACGTTTTCGTATATACGTATAGAAGCGTGATCGAATGCACTTTCTCGAGTGAGGCCAATAAAATTACCAGTCTTCTTGGTTCGCCAGCTACGCGTATTGAATTTATATTACGTTTGCTAAATTAGTGCGTTTAAGTGAAAAAGATTTCATGTGTCTCTATGAATACGTCTGTGTAAATTGTTTCGATATTTTGTGTTGTATACATTTAAAGTTAATAACTCTTTTCGAGGTGTACAATATTTCCGACGTGAATAGTTTACTTAATTATTTCAATTAAATGTTTCTTTCCTTATTTCGAGCATTCGTTTAAAAGTATAGTAGTAAACATTTTAAGACATAATAATTACTGAAATAACAAAAATGGGGAGTTTTTAATAATATATATTAGCAACGTGACAAAAATAGAGATTATACCGCAAATTAACGTTCAAAGTCGAAAAAAGAGAGGAGGTCTCGTCTCGAAAATCAAGTTAATTAATCTTCGTTATCGTGTTTATATTTTTTAATGCACATTATTCTGAGATATGTATACGAGAGATAATGCACTATCTTCAACCCGGGCGCACGAGATAACGACATTCCGTACGTCTTTGCGTGTGCCATTAAATCCTGTCGATGTTATGTATATATAAATAGAGAAAGAGAGTGAGAGAGAGAGAGAGAGAGAGAGGGGCATATTACGAAACTAACCGATTTCTTTTTCTTCTTTTTTACAGATCGGATGATGCGGCGGATCTTGAAGGATTGAGGAACCAAAAAATTTCTATTAGTGAAGAAGAAAAGTAAAGTTTATATACCTTGATAAAGGGTGAAGTTTGAAATAGACTGTAGTGTGATTTTGGATGGATGCTCGTCTGAGATAGTCGTGTGAAGCACGTCTCGGGAGACACTACGACAACGAGAAAAACCCGGAGCTCGCCAAAGGTAAGATCATACATTTTACTGTTTTTTCTTTTTTCATTTGAATTGTGTTAGGTCATCTTCAACCGCGCTGCGCGCACATTTCTTTTCTTCTTTTTCATATAAATATTTGAATTTTCGCGATACAACCTTTTAAATATTAAATGATCACATGATCACGGTGCAGCCATGAAATCAATCTTATTTTGGCTTCACTTTTATATCCATCTCTTTTATAAGAGAATATGTAGGGATTTTCATTTAGAAACAGTTGGTATATTTGATAACACTTTATACATTACTGTTAGATATTTACTAATTGACAGTACCAAAAATTAGCTAATTGTTGCACTGGTAAGCCAGAAATCTTTATTTTGCGATACTTAATCTAAATCTTTGTTATTATTATTGAAACTCTGTTAACAAGACAATTTACACGTTATAAATCGGTGTTTTTTAAATCTTAAAAACGAAAAGTATTCTGTTCTCAATAAATTAAACAGTATAATATATTTATTACTTGTACAAATGTCTTGCTGTATAAAAATTCGATCAATTAATTTTCAATACAAAAGTGATGTAATGTATTATTTATATTACATCTGTATGAATCAAACATGATTTATTATTTCAGACATGAGAATGAAATAACGTTGAAATACTACATAAAATAAAAGTAATTGAAGTTAAACATATACAATATAAATCACCGACGATTCTTTCTAACAATAGTATTTATTAAAAATAAATACGATTTTGTTTATTTAAAAATATATAAAACAGGATTAGTTTAAAGTTCTAAAACTTCACGATATACCTATAACTTAATATTTATTCTAATATTTTATCAAACTTTATATGCAACATCGTGCGTGAAATTATTTAAAAATACAAAGCATATCCGTCAAATTTGCATGCATTATTTTAAACATCATATTTTTATTTTTACAACGAATTTATATTGTGTAAACCCGCGAAGGATAAGTAATTATTCCGCTTATCTTACAACTGAAGGACTTATTAAAGTGAGGAAAAAAATAGTCGCTTCATCGTAATAATCAGTGTTCATATGAGTGTATATTTAACTGGGTCAACGATTATTTATTTTCGCCACATAATATATATATATAATAAAGGAATAGATCTCATTTTTTTTCACTCTTGCCTTCTCTAAATCTGGTAATTTTCCGCTAGAGTCCGCAACTGTGTGCACAAACGATTGTATATGATAATTGTACAGATGTTTCTAATCGCAATGATATATATAAAATAATTTTTTTAAGGGTACGGATACATATTGACCGACAATGTTTAAAATTAATTTGCATTTGAATCGAAGTTTTATCAAACGCGCGCAATCGAGCGTAAGATAAACCGAGTTCATCGGTTTATCAAATTTTTCGTGCACATTCAACAAGTATTAGAGTTTGATCCAACGATTAAATATAGAAAAAAATTGCACCTATTTGTGAATCTAGGATATTCGGTTTTTACTTAGCATTATTTATTTGATATTAAATAATAAGAAATATATTGAGTTTTCTTTTATATAATATAGTCGGTAAATATGACTTTGAATATCGTTGATTGCAACCTTTCTTATCGCAATCCGCCGCTTCGTGTTTCTTAGTACTTGAAGAATTACCAACTTAGTGATAAATTGAAAATACATAATAAATTTATCAATCTGCTACCAAAGAAATTGTTTTACGTCTTTGATTAAGATTTTACTTATAGGTATATAAAGTTTTGCTTTTTGAAATTGATTACTGTCACTTTTCAAAGAAATCAGATAATAATTTTTTTATTTTTTTATAATTATTTAAGAATATCTAAGAATTTGTTTAACAATAATAATTCTTAATAGTCTCTGTTCAAAATGTGATAAATGAAATATATGCAGATACAACATGTATTTATGCTTATGTTTATTATTATATTATTGATCATTACAATAAAACCATTGAATACCTACGACTCGTGACTTTAACATAAAATTACTCACTATATTTGTTTAATTCGAAGGTCGATAAAATAAAATTAATATTTATTATTTATGTCAACCACAAACTGTAATAAAAATATTGGTGTGATATTATAAGTATGTCACAACCTTAATGTGAGATGCAGGTGGGTATTCATTTATAAAGTTTATCAAAAACCGGCATAGATGTCATATCCGTAATATTTTAAAGCCTCGATTATAATAATTAATCTTAGAAAGTAGATCTTTTCCATTTACATTAAGTTTTTAAGAACATTATTTAACATTTAACTTGTTTATATTATTATTTTAATGAATCGTTTACCACTTGCACATAAGGTAAAACAAGCAACCAGTAATTAGGTTGAAAAATATTATACTGAATTATATTGCAAAAACGCTTCTTCAACAGTTTAATTTGCAAAGATTTTTTTTTTCATTTCTAATATCGTATAAAATTTATAAAATGAAAAACGAAGATTTCTCAATGATGTCGTTTAATAAAAATTCTTCATAAAAGCAATTGTAAAAAGTGTCATAAATCTTCGGATAAAACAATTTCTGAACGACAATTTTTGAAATATCCTTCTATTTAGAAAATTATCCAATTATCTTGAAATCTTACTCAAACATTAATTAAACGATAATCATAACAAAATCGAAAATTTCCCACACCATAAAAAAAAACATCAATTACCGATATAAAAAAATAAATTATTTATGGTCGGCCCGTGGCAAAGAGAAAAAAAAAAGAGTCGACAGAGACGTCAACTACGCAACTTGACTCACACACACACACACGTACACTGCACACAGACTAGGTTAAAGTGGCACGACACGCGCGATGGCGCGCGAAAAGCCGAAGGAATGCAAATAACTAAAGTGTTTCGAGCTCGGCCGATTTTTCGTGGATTCAGCGCGATCGCGAATTCTGCTGGCACTCCATTGTATGTATTATATATAGATATACGCAAACCTTTCTGGTAAAAAAAATTGGGATATTCCAAATTACATTCCTATTCGCAGTATATATGTGGAAGGCATTAATGAGACTTTCGACCATGAGAGTTCCTCGTTAAAAAGACATTACGGTGAATAGATTTCATTCCTTTTTTTTTAGTCGAATGTTTACGTTAATGTGCAGTTGCAGATATTAATGCGTTTTGTTATTTTATAATGATTACAGTACATGTCAAATGTTTGCATTTTTTCTTGTTGTTTGATTTTGAAAAGTGCAAACTTGTTGCAAGTTTTACGTACACGTATGTATGAACGTGGTGCAGGTGAATATAACAAATAAATCGGTTTCATAACTTTTGCATTTTTATACAACCTTGTTGCATTTATGCAAGATATAAATTGAGTGTAATTTAATTACGTTTATTTTTTGTTGTAAAAAAAATTTGGAAATGCATTTAATAAAAATTTATATTAAAAATAATTTTTGTACTATAGTTAAGTGATATCTTTGCAGTTACACGATTCTAACATAATAATTGCTGACACTCGGATAATGTTAAAAAATTTTACAAAGTTCAGTAAAAAAGGTTATATTCAATATTTACTCCTATTTTATTAAGATGCGTGAATGCTAATGTTAAAAATTAAGTTAAAAAAAAAAAAAATTTAAACGTGGATTAGTCCAAAGAGCTAATAAACTTGGAAACGTTTTATTACCAAATTTATGATATTGACAAAAAAATATGGGTTGAACAAATGGTAGAAAATGTACGAAGGTTCTCTTAATCAAGGAAACGGAAGAAAAAGTTAAGGCACAAATAACTCTATACACGAACACGTGGTCGAATCGTCTCTATAACAAGATCTTCCTCAAGACTTTCACTGAAGTATATATACCTATAAAATCGGCTCGACTGTCAGCATAATAACTCCTCAACATATATATACGTTCAAACACACACAAACGTGCGTGCGCGCTGCGCGTACATATACACCTGTGGATATATAACTGTATCTATCGAGTTTTCATGTAAGAAACATGCGGTTCGACGGTAGGTTTAAGGCGTGTCGGATTGCAAATAATCAGATATATTTGACTAATGGAGTACACTCTCGAATCACTACGATTAGGATGTTCGACCGTATATTATCGGATGACCGATCGTACGCGTATACATAATACCCTCGTTTTCAACAATATGACGCATCGAACTATTATCATATATATATAAGGTGGTTCGCTCCATCTAATTGAAGAACAATTTTCGAGCATACAAGTAAAAATTTGTATAACTATCGTACTTTTCGTATCTATAAATACATATGCATCAATTTTTTGCGTTTAACGTGGATAAAAAAATTCTACGAATTTTTTTTAACAGGTGCTTATTAAATAAAATCATTTTTATGGGTGATTACGTTAAAATGACGATTTAAGAGATTGAATTGTTTATCGGTCTAATTTCGGGGCTATGTAACTTTAACTGATAGGAATCGCACGTGTTTATCTTAACTATAATGAATGAAATCTCTGCAGGTTGTTGATATACCAAATAAAGCTGTTTGTTTTCTTGCGACACTCTTTTAGTCAATCTACAAATATAAATATAAATATAATTATACACTTGTAACTGAATCTTTATTAAATTTAAAAACCAATTTAATCCGAATTTTATAATTGTGTAAACTAAACTTGCAGAAACGGTATACTTTTTCTATCTATGATTGTTAAATATTAACTTAATTAACGATAAAAATAATTAATGTATTAAACAACAATATCTGAGCATCTTGTACAATTCTATGGTTGCTTTGCACAATCCGTGTAAATCAGTACATTTTAAATGTAACCACCGTGACGTCTCTAATTACGAAAGCAACGCGAGTTCATTCAATAAAAGACCGTACAAAACGTCGAAAATCCCGAAATGCCTATGCGTTTACGAGTTGGTGTATGTATATAAATGGGTATACATCTGCGCGTGTAAGTCTGTGTGTATAAATTACATAATAATGTTTTGATCCAGTTATGTGCCAACGGCAAAATTACCCGTCCTCTGACCTCATCATTTCCACAAACGCCTTAAATTGCCGAGCTACTCACAACACTTCTGAAGAGAGACAGAGAGATATAGAGATATAGAGATAGAGAGATAGAGAGAGAGAGAGAGAGAGAGAGAGAGAATCTATATATATACACACACAGACACACAATATGATACATGCAATGCAACTTACATTTTATGTATCTATATATTCCCTTCCGCATGAAAATTTTCTCATGTATATATAGTGTACTTCCTTATAATTAATGTTTTTGGCAACTAAGATTTTAGTTGGAAAATGTATACTTTATTCGTTAAAAGGAGCATTTAGAGTATTATGAACAAGTAAACAGGGATGTAATGGGAATCTGGCAATGAAGCAAATATACATTTAAAATTTTCAATAGTAAAATATTCAATTTTTATATTATCTCGGTATGAATGACTATAATAAAGTTATGAATGGCATTATCACTTAATCGATTCGGTCTTTTCATAACGAGCAATTTGTTACGCAAGTACATGCAAATTTTCTAAAGTTGCATGCTGCTGTTTGGCTATATAACCCACATATATGCGACTGTTTGGTATTATACGCTCATGTAATAATTCTAATGCATGTAGGAAAGTCATGCCACGGTGATATCATTATTCTCCTCTGTACGCATGTACTGCACACACACACACACACACACACACATATGTATATTTCACATGTGCGCGCGTGTGCACGTGTGTGCGAAATGCTATGGAGAAATTTTTCTATACACCGTAGTACGATATTTTTGTGTCTCACGAGCTAGAAGACTTTGAATATAATTATTGAGTACGTGTGTGTGCATAATGTTTCAGTGAAATTATATAAAATGTGATATGCCGTGTTTTGTATATGCGCAAAGAAAGAAGAAAAAAATCATAGTGTAGAACTTAACTTTTTTTAACTTGCAAAATATATTTACAACGAGTGTGCGTGCACGCGCGTGTATGTGTATGCCTGTGCGCGCGTGTGCATATGCGTGTATGTATATAATGTTCATAGGTTATAGGTTAGAATAATACATGAATTGTTTCTCTGTAAATAACAAAGAATTTTATTATTTTATACAAAATATAATTACATACTTAATAAATAATGTTTATTTACCTGTAAATAACAAAGAAACAACATTCAATGTTATTATTCACAAGGTTGTCTTTAGATTACTTTTATAAAGTTTTATTCATTGTTTTCGGTATATCTTTATTAACCGTACTAATTGACACGTGCCAATTCTTGTCTGCAAATTTTACCTGTCGGTATATTAAAAGATTTGATTTACCGACCTACACGCGCGCAATTCAAATAGACTAAGGATGTTTTCCTTACATCTCCCCTCCTGGAGACATTTTGGTACAAAAATTTGGTATAACTAATAATAATTACAAAATAATATAGACTATTATATACCACTTAGTAGTTACCACCTTTGAGTTAAGGAGATGGAGTTAATTTTGAAATATGGAATAAATTTGATTCTAACTTTTTGTGTCCTGTATTAACTTCATACATTGAGTTTGATATCTTCTTTAAAATCTTGTATGGCCCGATTCTTAGCATATCCAATTTCTTTCGGTTCATTCGGTTACCATTTTCAATGTATACTAAATCTCCTAACATAAATTCGTGTTCTTTTCTATTTTTGTCATATAATTTCTTATTATATTCATGGTATTTTATACTGTTTTTAAATGCAGTTTCTCTATCGTTTTCCAGTTGATTATAATCTCTATTCTTTTTTAGTTCATTTGGTAGTGCTGATGTATCTTCACCATTTAATAAATATTTCGGACTAAATTTTGTTACCGTGTGCTCGGTCTCATTGTATTGGTTTATGCAATTTCTTGCTATAGTTGTCCATCCACACTTCTTTTTTCTTCGTTTATCGCACATCTTATTTTATTTACTAAAGTTTGGTTAAGTCTTTCGTTTAGACCGTTCGAAAATGGTGCATTAATTCCTGTAAAGATCATTGTAACCCCTTTTTCTTCTAAGAAATTTTTGAATTCTTTAGAATTTATACCTGGATATTGATCTGTTAGAAGTATTTGAATATTATGGTCTCGTAGTACATTTTCTGTTAATTTAATGAAATCATTTGCATTTTGTGTTTTTGATGTCAATATGCAAGCATATCTTGTAAAGTGATCTACTAGGAGATGTAAATATTTTTTTGTAGATCTTAAGCCACCGAATCCACCTATTGTATCGATAGAGACTATTTCAAAAGGTTTTTTTGCAGGGCCAAGGTGTGACATTAACCCAATTTTGTCTTGCCTTCTTGACTTATTTTGTATACATACTTCGCAACATCTACAGGCTTTCTTTATATTTTCAGATATATTTGTTGCTGTATAATACGGCAGTATCTTATTTTTCATTTGGTTTATTCCAATATGACAAAATTTCTTATGCGTGTCTTTTATTAATTGTTTACTAAATTCTTCTGATAAGAAAATTTTATCTTTGTTTCTTGATTTTTTATAATACAAATATTTTTATACTTTAGTTTGTCTTTGTTGAATTCTATCTCTTTATTATTTTTTTGATTCACTAAAATATCTTCTAAACTAATTAAGTTTACAATCTTCAATTTATCCTCTTCGTCTTCTTCAGACTCTAATACTGGATTTCTGCTTAAGCAGTCTGCTTCTAATTATCTTTACCTGGACGGTATATTATTTCGAAATCAAACTGTGATAAATAATAGGTAAGATCGCCTAGCTCTTCATCTGTTCTCGCTTTTATATTCATTTTTTCTAACGGTTTATGATCTGAAAATACTTTAAAATGTTTGCCTATAAGCCAATGTTGCCAATACTTTACTGTTCTTTATTGCTATACATTCTAAGTAAATTGCTTTTTTTCTTTTTGTGATTCATTCAGTTTTTTTGAAAAGTATGCTACTGGTTTTTCAGTTATTGGATTCTCGTTTAATTGTGGTTGTTTTAATATTGCACCTATACCTTTTAAACTTGCATCTGTGTATATGTGTATTGGTAAGTCTGGATCAAATATAGTTAATACTGGTTGAGTGCAAAGGAAATTTTTCATGTATTCGAAGGCTTCTTGACATTCTTTTGACCAAACAAATTTTTGATTTTTTCTTAATAGGTTATGCAGCGGTTCTAAAATTAGAGACGTTTTTGGTACATATTCGTTATAAAAGTTGATTTTTCCTAGAAATTGTCGAACATTTTTCTTATTTTCTGGGACCGGAAAGTTTCTTATGGAAATTAAATTATCTTTTATCGGAGAAATTGAGTTATGTTTAATTATATGTCCTAAGTATTGCACAGAGTCCAGTGCAAATGTGCACTTTGACAGTTTCAATCGGAATCCTTCCTTCATAATTGCATCTAATAGTTTGATAGATGGTCTACATGTTCTTTGAAAGATTTTGAAAATATTAATATGTCATCTATGTAATTGACTGTAAAATTTGATAAATTATTTTTTCTTATTATATTGCTTAAAATTCTTTGGAAGATAGCTGGTGATGTTTTTAAACCAAATGGTAAACAGGTCCATTGAAAATGACCTTCTTGGGTCACAAAGCCTGTTTTTCTTCTGTCTTCAATTCGCAAAGGGATAGACCAAAATGCTGAATTTATATCTAGTTTTGAAAAAAAACTGCAATTTCTTGTCTTTATTACTAGGTCTTCAATCAGTGGAAACGGTTGTGATTGAGGAATTATGATTTTATTTAAATCTCTAAAATCTATGCATAATCTAGATTTTTATTTTCATCTCTTTTATAAGCTAACGTTACTGGAGCAGCAAATGGGCTGTATGATTCTTCTATTAGGTTTCTTTTAAGTAATTGTGAAATTTGTTCTTCTATTTCTTTTTATCTTCGATTGTACATTTATATGGTCTTTTACTACAGTATTTATCTATTGTCAAATCTATTCTAGCTTCGTAATCTTTTACAGTACCTATATCATATTTATCTTTTGCAAATATATTTTTATATTTGTCTATTAGGTTCTTTATTACTTTTTCTTCATCACGTTTTAAGTGGTTTGTTGAAACGTTGAAGGTGCTTATTTCAATGTGTTCATTAAAATTGATTTGATACTCATTTATTATATATTAGATTCGGAATGTTTTTGTTCTATCTCTAATTTTTCATTTTGTATCAGTCTGAATTTCTTTATACAATCTAATCCTATTAGAAAGTCATGTTTGAAATTTTATTGTTTATTATGAACACATTCATGTGATCCTCTATATTTAGAATCTTTATTTTTATTTTTATTAATCCATCTGTTTTATACACACCATTAATTGTTCTCAAATTTGTTTTTTCTTTTTTTATATCATTATTTGTAGATTTTAAATTTAGTAATTTTGAATTTATTAATGTAACATTTGATCCTGGATCATAGATAGCAGATATTTTTAAAATATCATTTAATTTTATTGGGAGTTCAATCAATGGTGGTATTATTAGTTTTTTGGATTTTCATCACTTAGTTCTACGTCTAAAGTTAAATTATTTACTTGTTTGACTTTATTAATTCTATTTTCTTGATCTTTAAACCAGCATTCAGTTTCAGAATGAAAACGTGTTCCTTTTTCTTTTCTTTACATATTTTGCAAGGTGTTTTTTCACTTTTCTCTTTTGTGTTTGGTTTATTCTTTTTCATATCTAAATTTTTTTTGTACATTAAATGTTCTAATTTACTTATTTCATTATGTAGGTCTTCAGTTTTTGATAATTTTTCTCTATCAATTTTATCAATTATATAATTTGGCAGACCTATAGCAATCAGATCTATCAACGTTTCATTGTCAATAGTTTTTCTTACTAGCAATAAAATTTTTTCTTTTTTTATAGAGTAGTCTAACAATGAACCTGTCTGATATTTAAATGCTAATGCATATTTTATTTGAGACCATCCTTTACTGGCAAATGTATTACAAAAATTTTGTTTCCACTCTTCCCAATTTGCTTCAATTGTAAGCTTGAGAAGTGTACAACTATACCAATCTGCGGCCCCCTTTTTCCATAAAAGATTTTAAAATTTCAATTTTTTTGTTATCAATGTTTAAATCAAACCGTTCACATTCTTTTTCAAATTCAATCATCCATTGATTCGCATTCGAATTTTTACCATCAAATTTTTCAATTGTAAATTCTTTAGCTAATTTTCCAATGTTTATTTTTTCCGATTTTTCTTCGCTTTTTTTCAAGTAATTTCTGTAATAGTTGTACTAATGGTATTTCTGCTGCATTCGCTGTCACGTCACTAGTATTTTTGTTTTCAATCAATTCTTCTAAATATTCATCGTTAAATTGTACATTTCCTTCTTTATCAAAATAAGTATTTTTTAATTCTTTAGTTAAAGTAATCCATACTTGTCTCATTTGGTGTCTTTGTTTTAATGCTTTCTTTACCTTATTAAACGTAGGCGTTTTAGCGAGCTCCTCGTGGTAGATTGCATTCATGTAATCGTGTGGAATTTTATACACACGACCGTCTGGCGTGGTGAGTCTGGTTACACATAATATGTTGGATTTTCCATCCGAGGCTTCTAGCAACGTAAACTTAAATTGCAACTTGTCCATTGTGATTTTCAACGAGAATGTTGTTTTATAATGTTCATAGGTTATAGGTTAGAATAATACATGAATTGTTTCTCTGTAAATAACAAAGAATTTTATTATTTTATACAAAATATAATTACATACTTAATAAATAATGTTTATTTACCTGTAAATAACAAAGAAACAACATTCAATGTTATTATTCACAAGGTTGTCTTTAGATTACTTTTATAAAGTTTTATTCATTGTTTTCGGTATATCTTTATTAACCGTACTAATTGACACGTGCCAATTCTTGTCTGCAAATTTTACCTGTCGGTATATTAAAAGATTTGATTTACCGACCTACACGCGCGCAATTCAAATAGACTAAGGATGTTTTCCTTACATGTATATAAGTTGGTATTATGATAAGTGCCTTGATGTATATAATGGTTTATTTAAATTTTTCTGAACTTGTAGTTGAAATCATTTTTTCATTTCGTGTACACCGCAACTTCTTGAAATTGTTTGCTTGGCTATGCTCACACAAAAACTAATATGTAAAAGTTAATTCATTTTTTGCAAGTTACATAATAAATTATAATTTTTATTCAATTAAAGTATCATGATAAACTGACAAATTTTTTTTTGTCATAAACAGATTTTCGTATTTTTTCTAACACTTACAATGTGTCATACTGAAAAAACGTGTATTATGTCATCTTAGTGAGAAAAGGACGTAAAGCTTGTAATTGTGACGGACCTGAGCACTTTTAATCAGTCTTCATATTATTATTATAAGGAAAACATCACCCTAAATAGAAGACATTTACTTATCGTTGGCTCCGACTTAAGTAAAGACCGGAACCACGAGTTACCCACTTTTAAAACGTATTATTTACTTTTACAAAATAATTATTATTTTATCCATAAATTACAAATAAAAATTTGTTAACGTTTATCAATGCAAAATAAAAATCTCATCCATACTTTTATATAAAAATAATGAAATGTAATTCTGTTAAACAATAACCGAAAATAATTAAGAGGAAATGATAAACAGCACAGTGAACGGATTACAAGTTACGTACCATACGTACAAACGTATAAATTAAACTAACCGTGTCAAAGATAAAGCCAGTAAAAAAGGAATGTAATCGACAGATAAACCGATAACATCTTTATTTTCCACGGAACATCGAAAATCCCCTCGCAGAAAAGTACAAAGTTTTGAGACAAAGTGTATTAAAGAAGAAGAAAAAAAAAGGAGACTAACTTTCAACAATATTCATAGTAACAATTTAATCTTTATCGTTCGCTTATTTCTTCTTATACTCGCCGGCAAATAAATATACCCGCATTTATGCGGATCTCGGGAATTCCCGCACGCGAGCAAAATTTCAAGAAGCTCTCGCGCGCGGTTGGATCAATGCAATGCGCCCGGAAAGTGAATTCCACGTGATCGAACTGAGAGGAAAACGCGCGCATTGTCTTTTATCTTAACCGCGCATCTTGCTTACTTAGACGAAATCTATCGATATGGACGATGTTCGTATATACTTATTATGTGTATATTTAAACACGCGATGGATGTTGCACATAGAGAATTGAAATAATTCATTTTAGATTCCACATCGACAAAGTCACTTGTATATTTTATATAGTATAATTATAACTTTTATGCATTTACATAAATAGTTGTATATAGTAAGAAAAAATGGTGAACAATCATATAAGCTTTTTGAAAAGTATCTATACAGTTATTATCTAGAAAATTAACCATTTTGTTAAAAAAAACAATTTTTTTTCATTATTCCAACAACGTTGGTTCACAAAAATTTTTAATTACATAATTTTCTAATTCCAATTAACTCACAGATAATTGTGAACGTAAATTCCAGTAATTAGTGTTATTCTCAAAATTTATATGTAGTATCTGTATTTCATTTATTTTTAGTTCTCCAAGAATCTTATTATTTATTTTATTTAATAATAATATATTAATTAAATTAATTAAATAACACGATACAATTATTTTTTATAAAAATATTAATAGATACAGAATTTAATAATGAAAAAATACAGTGATAAAATAAAAGTTAATGCGTTCAAGTAAATTTAATTCAGTGATATCTAAAAATAACATTTTTTTCTTAATTATTATACACTTTCGTATAATTAATACACTGACCAAAGAAAAATATTTATTCATACCTATATAAAATGTCTTCTCTAAAAAAAATTTCGTTTCCAAAAATTTCACGTGAATTTCTCGTCGGCAGAATTGGGTGATAAAAAAAGGTAATCAGCGTTAACCGTATTGCACGAGCGTCACGATAAACCCGCTAAAACCAGGAGTGAAAATAAAGAAAAAAAAATCCGTGGAATGCCGTTCATGAGTGTCAATGAACTTGATCAGTTCGCTGCACCTTGACCCATTTCGTAGCGTCTTGCGTGCGTTTTCGCTATTTTAAAATATATTTACGCATACATGCGCACTGCACACACGCACAAACACAGGTGAACACAGTGACACACACACACACACACACAAACACACACACATATATATATATATATATATATATATATATATATATATATATATATATATATATATATATATTGTGTAAGCATGATTTTCCCTTTTCAGAGATAAGACTCAGTTACACGTGTAATTTGAATTACAAAGAAGAACTTAGTATAGCCGGTAATAATTTTTTTCTCCTTCTCGTAAATTCATTACGAATTTCGCAGGTGACGCGCATTAGCCTCTTTTACGTGGTCACGGTGATCTAAATACGACTGGATATGAGAAGCGCATTTAATTGTTCGTTTCCTTAGATCGCGAGGCTGAGAATTTTTTTTTCTTTCTAATGTACCGTGACGTTTTTATGATCGCCTCGGGAATATACTTGCTACTAATTTTATCGGTGTAGTTGGATTAAATTATGTGAATTATGGAAAATTTAAGTTATTTTTATAAAAAGTAATTTTATTGGCAAAATTGTATGAATGTAATGTATTTTTGTAACTGAAAAATATATATTATTTAGGTTTATTATTCAACAATTTGGAGATCTAAAAAAGAAAAATAAATAGATTAAAATACTAAATAGCAGAATGGATGACCGTAACATTTATTTTGTAAATTATAGAGTGTAAAAATAACTGAAAATTTCAGTTTGAGAAAGTGCTCTGCATGTCCCACTAGGTGGCAGAGAATGGCGTCACTGGGAGCATTATTTGCACGAACATATCGAAGCAATTTTACATTAATAACAATTTTACATTATTATTAATCGTTAATTACACTATTTACTAATTTATTTTAATCGCGCGTAAACCTATTTTGCTATATCCCTAAGTTAAACCGATCAGCTGATTGCTCTATGCCAACGTGACCGTATAGCGCGTATCCTGTGCTCCTTTTTAAATCCTTTTATATAAATACTTTCTGAAGAAGAAAAAAAAGTGTAACGTCTAAACTTTCATATAACGAAGCCAAATTTTTGTACTCGAACATGCAAAATTGTTTAATTATTCATAAAAACCTTTTTTCAAATACTAAATCAGAGAAAATGTTATTTCTAATCGTAATCCAGTTAAAACTAAATTTTTAATTGTTAATGTTTTAATTTTAATTTGGAATTTAATAATACTTAGATGCTAAATTTAGTTAACCTATCACATCTGCCCTATTCTCCCTTATAATTAAATAATTAAATTAAAAAAATTAAATTAAAATTTTAAAACATTATATGGAGACTTGATTTTTTTTATGTAATTATGCTTTCCGTTGGAATAAATTTTATACTTTTATGACGATTTATGAGGTATTTCATAATAAATTATATAAAATTTCAATACTCAATTTCTTCAAAAGTATTTATTACAATTTCTATGGCACTACAAACTCTTATAGCAATTATTTACTATCTATCAAATATATCTTCGTTTCCTCGAAATCACAAATACGTTTTTCTAAGTCTACATTTTAATTATTTTTAATTTAAAATCGCTTGTAGTTAAATAAGTAATACTAAAAATTAAAAGTTTTCTCCTTTAGATAATGTACATATATATGTAAATGGAATCAGATGAGTATAACTGAGTCACCTACTACTGCACCTATATTTAATCATTGAAATGTATTTCAGTCTTGTAAATCATGCATGGAAGGTTACAATGTTATTTCTCCCATACAAAAGTTATAAAGGTAGATCATGCAATCTCAGTAACTTAAAGTATTTAATATCATTAATTATAATAATTATTTACCTTCATAAAAGTACACCTATATGGAGAGAAATTTCTTATAAGATTTACCGTGGAAACAAGTCTGGGACATTCGATTAGCAGTCTAAAAATTACCGAGTGAACACGCAAAAAATTGTTTACAAATATTATGACTTTCCAGGTTAATTTTTTATGCACAGCTGATATGTCCCAAATTTACCGGTATAACGGTCATTTCTATTACGAAATTCTTTTCCTATACATTTTAGTTGTGAATGCAAATTTTATACAACTATACTAACGAAATAATAGTGACATGCCAATTAATTCTACTTTACTTGTTGAAAATACATTAAAATCTAATTAGACACAACTGGAATAGTAAATCCAATCTATGGCAATTAGTACTAAATTACAAAGACGAAAACCTCTGTCTAACGAGACTGTCCTTGTTATTATTCCAGGATAATGCGAAATTTGGAAAGGTTATCAGGCAGCGATCAGGACTCTGTCGATCAGGAGATGTACATCGACCTGGACGACGCCTCGGTTGACTCGCTTACCGGCAAACGAGGCCGTCATCATGTTAGCGCTGAGGTAATTAACAACCTCTCTCATTTAACTTACACATTTACATTAATATATTCTTTATAATATTAATGGCACCGCGGCCGTAAATTCTTACGGACCTCGGAAAAGTTGCTCTGCATTTTAATGTGTATGTGTGTACGGATACCCGGAAAACGGATGCACTTGTGGACTTGACACAGAAATTTTAAATATAAATTTTTACATACGCAGTAAAATGTTCATTTTTTTCCGTATTTGTATTTCCAATTCTTAAACAATATTTTCATTGCTATTTATTTTCAATATTACATATTCAAACATATAATTCTATCTAATAGTTTACTTAAGCGGATTGCTAATATTTTTTGCAAATTAAGTAAAATATTAAAATATGTAAAAATATAATACAAATATTGTGTCATATGGTAACATAAAGCATTAATTAATTGGTAACAAAAAATGAAATAAAAATAATAGTGTTGATTAATACATGCAGCAACGAAAAAAAATGTAAACATTCTCTAGTAAGAAAAAAAAATATGTAAAGAGAAAGCTACATCTTATGCATCTCACATATATATAACAAGTAAATTATGAAACGTCAATTTGAAATTTCCGTACATTTAGGGTAACGCGTATAAAATCGAAAGAAAATTTATTTTGTGTTTCCATCCAGTATACTCTCGGTTGATAACAAAATTTTGAATACTTAATTCCTCTGTATAAATATTCGAGCACGTCGATGATATTACGCTCTTGCTGGAAAGAATGGATAAAATAAAATCGGCGAGATACGTTGTCGCGCCTCATTATACGTAACAAGTGTATTATACGACACTTCCTTCCTCGTCCGAAACTTTATCGCAGTTTTCCACGCGTCGATTGTTAATTATTTGTGTATTTTTATTTTGCGACAATGTTAATCAAACATTGCACGAAATTTTTTAAGTAAATGAAGTTTTGATTTTTTACGTGCGCTGCAGATTATCTTTAATCTTGCGTTATTAAATACAATTATGTAAGTTTAATATTATATCAGATTCTCTTATTACTTTAAATAAGCAATATCGAGTCGGCAATATTGTACATACAGTGAATTAAAATTTAGTCTTCAAATTAACAACGCGTATACAATTATTTTAGTCATAATAAATAAATTATATTTAATGAAAATTAATAAATATTTGTTACTTTAACAAACTATTTAAGTGTAAGTAAACGTTATTCTGTAATTGCAATGATTAAAATTGTATTCTTGTATCTTGTAGACGTAATCGTTTAAAAAAGTAGGTAAACAACGATGTTAAGTCGATTCTAACATACATTTTTTAAATGAATTCTGCATCAATAAATTACGTATTTATATATAGTAATTGCAGATTGATAATACACTGTTAACCAACGAAACATTTTACAAATCTATATTAAAAATGGCTAAATACGCAATGAGTCTAACGTTTCATAATGTATTCTATAAAAAATAATATTTAAAACACGTAAGAAATAAAAATGTTTATATTACAATTCAAATGAATCTGAAGAAATACTTCTTCTGTTTTGACCATGCAGCTATTTAATTAAAATGCAGCTACATTGAAAATCACATAATTTCAAGAATTTTTATTTAACAAAAATCTTGTAGACGACAACGCGTAAATTTAATTTACAATTTACTATATATAAAGTAAGTCCTCGACTATACTCCAGATGTATAAAACGATTGACCTCGAAATTCATGACGGTATCTTAACCATCATAAAAATTTCTCGTATCAAGGATATAATATTTATACGTCATATGCAAAGATTATAATTCGGTTAATTGGAAATGAATAATGTAAGAATTCGGATAACCCGTTATCAAATTGTAGACTCGCATTTCATAAAAAAGGTGCTTTTTCGACTAAACAAAGAATATAGTATTTATCCTCGTATTTGAGACAAGTGATAATGCGGTCCGAATTCAAGACCACGAGAATCTCTTAGTATACTTGAAAATTTCAAAGAACGCGTTTGCATAACTCGAATTTCCAGTCTGACGCTCCTACGAGTCATTGCCGAAGGATGTACCTATGTTTCTATACAGAGGATTCTTTTTCTCTCTCGTCTTATAATTCTAGTTGTAATTCACTGCGGTTAATAGCTTTTTCGTTGAAACGATGCGCTTTTCTCGATTTTTTCGGATTAAAAAAATACGCATATACATTTGTGAATAAAGACCATATACTTACACATCCTAAGAATATGTATCGAGAAACTAAAGATATTTTTTTACATCGATTAATAAATAAATATTGATTTGTTAATTATAGGCTTATAGATTCTAACGAGAAATTTTCTTCGATAAGCAATTATGTTTTTAATGAGTGAAATAAGCCTTGGAGATCCAATCGCCGATATTATAAAAAGTTTTTATTCGCGCGCGCACGAGAAGTTGTAATTCTTACTCACGTTTTCAATGATTTTCATTTACATGCACGCAATAAAAAACAATATAATTTTTTTTTCAACTCGAGTCTTCGTAAATGTTTACGTTTTTTTTCTTTCATATTGAGATTTATAAAATCATTTGTTTTGAACGATATTGTTTTAACGTTATAGTAGAGATAAAAATTATGTTTATACTTTGTTAAATTTTGATTACGCTTTTCGATTAACAATATAACAATAAAATTTTTAATTATATTTTTAATGTTGCGTTAATTACCATAAAATACATAATATTAATTATTTTTTGTAAGCAACTGTTTAAATAGTATAGATAAATAATAGTAGATAATATAACCATTTATAAATGAGAATAAAAAAAACTGATATACGAAGTAAAACGCATTCTTATAGGTAATCGTTAGCGCTTATTCATCTCATTATTGAATCCAGGTGTATAATTACGGGTTCTACAAAATAATACTTTGAATTTGTTTTATCAAACACTTAACTATGTTATTACAGTTAATAAAATGATATATACATACTAATGTATGTATGTATGAATGTATATATTTATAATTTTTTTTAAGTATGATAAGTAATAAATATAAGATAATTAAATTATAATGTACGGGAGTACACCCCATTGCTATATCGGTAAAAATGCAATAACTCAAATAAAGCTATGATTAAAACTATATATAACTTGTTCTCGCGTAGGTGGGTGACGAGAGTGACAGTAGCGGAAGCGAAAGGAGCCCAAAGCGGGTAAAACGACGCAATCGAGGTGGACCACCAACTACCCGAAGACGAAAAAGTGGCATATCAGCACGAGAACGTACCCTCAGGAGACTCGAAAGTAACGAACGCGAACGAATGAGGATGCATTCTCTAAATGACGCTTTCGAGGTAAGACGATACATTGATATACATTTTTTTTACATTCGAAAATCGATCCTTCCACATATATGTGTATACTACATATGTAAGCTTATATATACATTTGGGTATATCGAATTGAAGATACAAAATTTTATTAGCTTGAATTTAACGTACAGGTCTACCATACGGTTTTTGTCTTCGTTATACATATAGTATATCGACATCAAATTCTGAAATTGTACGCGGAAGTAAGACTTTCGGCGAGTTTCAAAGTGGCAATGTCCTCGTTATGTCCCGTTGAAAGTTGAGAGACTATATGACGTTTTTGTGCGGGTTTTGGTTTTTCCTAAACTATTTTATCTGGAGTTTATTCGAATGTTGCTTTCTACGTCATTATATTACCTTAATGTTTTCAGTGTATTCAAGTCTTTTTTTTTTCATTTTTCGGTATTTAATTTTTATAAAACAAAGGATAACTTCTTTTGAACTTTTTGGTAATACTTGATTATTTTATCAGAATACATTTATTTTATAAATAAATTCAAAATCACATATATTTATACAAAAGGATAAAAACATACATCTTCTTAATGTCACCCTGTTATTTACACTTACCACAATAAAACATATAGTAATAGAATAAAAAGATGCATTTCTTAATTAACATTACCCTTCAAAACAAAAAAATAAAACAAACATTCTCATTTTTTAAATGAAAATTGGTAATTGGTAATCTTGATTAATATCACTATAATTGAATTTTGCAAAAATTAATTAGAATGCTGTGTAGCAATCTAGAATATGGTTAATCGAAAGCTACTTTATAATGTAATGAGTCATTTTCGTTCAGTTTTCATTAAGTAAATTATATATTTTTTGATTAATTAACTCTTCACGAGATAATACTTTATCGCTATATAACGTGTGAGTGTATGTAACTTTCACTTGAACTTCACGTTTATAGAACTTCGTTACGGAGTCACAGATTTTCCCGTAAGATTATTATTATTCGAGAAGTTTTAATAATTAGCCATAGAAAAAATAGCTTTTATATTCCAAGATTTAAAAACGAATTAATTTTCCATTTATGTTTTAACCCAACGATTTCACGAAGTAGCTACAGAAGTATAGTTAAATTTATTCTTTGTGGATTTCATTTTTTTTAATTTCTTTAAACTTCGATGTTTTTTTTCCTGCTTTTAAAAGACATTAATAAGACACTTTCAACTTAACGATTATACAAGTCATTTGATAAAATAGTAATTTTTTATTAAGCCAAATGAAAAAATTTTATTTTAATCTACATCTACTATATATTAAAAACTTCATTGATAATTCTGTTATAAAAACTTAGTTTAAAATTTTGAATTGGCTGTACATTTATAATATACTAATTTTTATCAGTATTCGTTCATCTGATGGCTTAAATATATAAACCAGTTCGAGCGAAAACTTCTTTTTATATTCGTTTTTGATACTTAAATATCCATTGAGATGTCCAAAAAAGTTTACTTGATTGACAGCATTGAGAGGATAACTTGAACCGATTCTCAATAATACCGTTACGAAATTCCGAAAAACGCGTCGTGTCCATGGATTCATTGACCCGAGGAAAACACGCCAAAATTTTAAAACCTCTATAAATACTTTGATTTATAATGCGTAACTGTTGATAATCTTCATTGAAGAAGGTAAAAATTATATAACACTGAATTACAATTAATACTTCAATATATATTTTTCTTTTCAACGTAATGCTGTCAAATGTCTTTACATATCTAATATCACGGATTTAAACAGAAAAAATATTACGAAATAATATTAAAAATCTTGATTGTAATTTCAAGTTTAGAATACAATAGATTAAACGTTAATTATGGTATTATGCAAACATTATTGTTTATATAATTTTCTTTTAATATTCGTAACTTTCTTAATTGATACTTAATTTGATAACATTTTTACTTAATGCAAAAATTTCTTTTATTTAGTTTAACAATAAAATCATAAATATTTTCTTAAGAAACCAAATATGTTAAGTTAAAATAACTTCTATTGCCACATAGGTATAGTAATGAAATATCAAGTACAATTATACGTATAAAAAAAGCAAGATCGCTATAAAAATGCACACCGTTAATTTTCGGTCTTGAACTTTAATAACGATACCGATGGCCTTTCTTGATGTATACAGCCTCTTCGTCTGAGTTTATCAGTAAGTCGCAGTCGATAAACTTCGCCGTTGGCCAATATCGCGGCAAAGCCTTTCACGATAAATGTCTTCGAGAAAACCTCCAAAGACCATGGGTTTTATACTGTAGAGAGTAAGAGAGAGAGAGAGAGAGAGAGAGAGAGAGAGAGAGAGAGAGAGGAGGGGAGGGAGGGAGAGAGAGACCACTAGCCAAGCGCTTATGTATATGGATATGCGCGATCGACAAATTTATGCGCTTTGAAAACCAAAAATAGCCGGATCGCTACGAGGGAGAATATTCATGATACTATTGCCGACGTAAAAATAGAGAGGTGTGCCTCGATGTCTCTTATTTTTTTTTTCGTGAACGAGGATAGGTAGGTTTTTATTTTTGCGGTGAAAATGTTTGCTAGTTTTGTACAAATGTACAACGAGTGATACGAAGGTGAATTTATACATTCCAAAATTGTGTGAATTATTTACAAAAATGTGTTCGATAAAATAAAATAAAATACTAATAATAATGCAAGCACAAATATGTATGCGATTTATAAAAATTTAACAAATTACCGGAATCGTAGAAAAACACATTGAAAAATATTACAACTTACGCTATAAATAAATCATTACCATCCATGTCTTAATCCCAGATATCATAGAATATTAAAAAGCAAATTTACAAAAGGATACATAATCACAAAACATTAAACTAGTCACAGATATAACGACAAGTACATAGATACGCACACAAATATATTAATCAGTCGTACACGTTTGTTTGACAGCAATTACGAGAAGTGATACCACACGTGAAAATGGAGAGGAAGCTCAGCAAAATCGAGACGCTGACTCTAGCCAAGAATTACATAATGGCACTGACGAACGTCATTTGCGAGATGCGCGGGGAAGAACAACCTTACACGTAAGAACAATAGAAATTTTATTTTATTAAAAACTTTTTTTACACATTTATCGCTCTTTTTTTATACCGTTACACGCGATTGATTCTTTATAAACCATTACGGATTTCTCTTGCGGCGTGAATGTATATATATATATTTTTTTTTCTTCTCTCGAGGTATATGTCGCAAGAAGCGAAATTCTAGACCAAATTTCTTCGGTAATTTTGTAACAAGTATAAATTTTATGTGGGTTATTACACTGCGTAAAAAGGACGCTATGGAAAGAGAGATATTGAGGTTTTTCCTAATTGGCGAGCGATAAAAAAATTTAAGTGGAACGAAAAAAAAAAATAAGAAAGAAATAACCGGAAGATAAATCATCGTATTTAGAATTTTTTAGGAAGAGATATCCTATTTTTTGCTGTTATTTCGAAAGTAGAGGATGCTCTTAAAAATAAATTATTTATTTTCAGACGTTATTGAAGATGTCGATTAACAGATTTAAAGGTACATGATCGTAAAATTGTTAATTTTCGTACATTCTTTTTCTTTCATAGCTTAATATACATATACGTGAAGTAGCTATTGGGGTGTATATATACTTAAATATCTATAATGAAAATAAATTTATTATTATTTACAATTAAAATATTAACCTTAAATAAGTAAAACACTGAGAATTAAATTACTGACAGTTTACAAAGAAGAATTTTATACTTTTAATAACAATATTATTTCAATCGCATTTAAAAAAGTTTTAACCAATCGTTGCATACCGATATTTATTAATATAGTACATTTTTATTTTGATACACGAATAGTTGAACAAAAAAAGTAAACATCATAATTTAATTATATTGTTATCGTAAACCTTGAATAGCATAAGTTCTAACTTTGATCTTTGGTTTCGAATGTATCTCCCGGCGCGAATTGACTTTTTCATCGATCTATATATATATATTTGTATGTGTGTATATAAATTGGTACAGCCGCTAATCTCTGAGCCAGCTGATTAATGAAATCGAGCGGCACTATAACCAATCGAATCAATTATATTTTCTCGATAGTTATGCCGATACAATAATAAAATAGAAACAAAGAAGGAGATTTCCAATAGCTAAAGTGGAACGGTCATTATAGTCGGCATTTCTTATTGACTCGAACGATGGTACTTAAGTATAATTGATAAAACAGTTCCCTTACACAGTTTTTGGTCGTTCGTAAAAAATGTTTGTTTTTTTTTAACGGGTTATAATTAAGAGAATTTCGTCGTTATATACCGGTAATTATCGACGCTGTGTGGGGAATATATTTATGAAAACATAAAATTAAACTATAGCACGTAAAATTGTTAATTGCCATTTTCGGTTGAAAATTAAGCCTCGCAATAAGTTTTTAAAGAGCTATCATGATATAATTAGTTTTCGCAGATAAAACATAATAATGTGAAATATTGAATGATATATCTCTTGATCATTGTAAACCATTTAAATAAATTTCGATTAATGAAACATAAATATTATTAATTAAAAAGTATTTTAACGTGTATATTACTTATATTGAAACTACACATCTAATTAAAAAAGATATAGTTGAATGAAAAATAATGCATCAAAAAATGTTACTGTAATAGTGCCGATTTAAAATATAATAAATGCTATATGCGCAGGTAGACATACTTTTCCATAATTATATTAATAAAATTGTAAATGCCAACCAGAAATATTGTATTTTATCTGTCGTCTATAATTTCATATTTATATTAGTTATCAGATTGCCAATATTTCGAAATCGTACTAAAGAGTAACTGAGCCTCTAGAACAAAATATAAACATACACAAGTTTAAGCCGCCACATCTAATCTCTCTTCCATTGTATACTGCGAAAATTGAAAAAAGTCGGATTATTTTTGTCGCGGCACATATTTGCAATCAATTAAACATTATATTCGAGTAGCATCAGGCGTATACTAATGTAATAAAATGATTAATAACCTGAATATCATGTGTATATACATAGATTGCAACATTGTGATTTAAAAAAAAAGGAGTTACGAAGGCGTATGAATACTATAGGCGTTATATGTGACCCTTTAGTCACCGGAATCATTCGCATACCTATATATATATATATATATATATATATATAAAGGCAGTAAGAGTCATCGTACAGGATGATGTAAATTAATTAGTGGTTTATTACAAAAATAGATATACTAATATCTTTATTTACTCTTCGTAGGTGCATCAGCAAATTTTTTGTAACATAACCGTGCATTACAAAATCCAGTTCCGTTCCGCGCGTTACATTTTATGTTTGCTTTAAGAAAAAATATTGACTAAAGATTTTTTGATTGTTTGGTCATGATGAAACGTTGAAACGTTACGCTCGCGTGCGATGAGTTTTAAGTTTCCTGTCATAGGTGAAAAATTATGAAGACATTTTATTTCGATATGTTTGGCCAAACGGTTTTATTATTTTATCTTATCCTAGGTCGTATCAATTTTATGCCGTTTACATTGTTTTGAATTTTATTCACCTTTGCGCAATAAATGGAATCGTGCATAATTCTAGTTTATTAGCTGTCAAAGTGTTTTTCGCGTTGCATGTAATTCCTATTAAAGATACATAGGTATAACAAGAGAGAATACATTATTTATTATTCAAACGTTGAATAACATATTCAACAAATTGTTTGATCGAAAATAAAATTTGGTAAGCTTATCGCGCTAACGACTGCAGTATTATCTATTTATAATTAAAATGTAGTCTATATTATGGATTGTATTTTAAAAAGGAAGCTTCACAATTTTAAACTAGAAAAGGAAATGCTTATACCTTATACATTTTGAATTTAAAAATAGATGTATATCTACTGAGATTATTTCGAATGGATATTTCTAACGCATGTAGAGACTTGGTAGATAAATCTAAAGGATTAAGGAGAATAAAGAAAATTTAAAATAACTCTTCATTTAAATTAATATACAATATGAAATATTTACAAGTAAAATATTATTATAAATTAGTCGTTCTTGTATATATACTGTTGATGCATATTTAAATAAAGACGAATATATACGAATTATATATGAATTATTATGCAAACATACTAAAAAAAAACTAATGATAATAAAGTGTCAACCGTTGGATAAAAATATTATTATAACAATACATACATAGAAATAAAATAATAAAAATAAAATATCTTTATAGATTCGTGGACGGAGAATGTGGCTCGAGCAGTGGAGACAGCAGCACCGGTCAACTCGAATTGAGCGGTGGTGAACAACCAGAAGAAGCATCACCAGCATCCCTCCTCGAGACGAACAACAACAGTCTTCTACACGAGGATCTTGAGCGTAGGATATAAAAAAAGAAACATCTATAAAAAAAAAAGCTCAATGCTCCGTTTCCCCATTGGACTTAAGTGCGCGAGTGCAAGCCTTAATAATAATAAACCGCGAGTGACATATATAGAAACGAGACGCAAGGGGGAAGGGGGAGCGAAACTGTGATAGACAACAACCTCGTGCGCGCTTCTCGTTCCCTTTATATAAAAATATATAAGTGGCAACAAAAAAGTGAAGCACATTCCAGGATTTTTAAACCTGCTACTGCTGCTGATAATATTTTTTTTTCTTCTTCCATTCGACATACCCATCCTTGCCATTGTCTCTCTTGTTATTAATTTCACACGAGATTCACGTACGTTTACTTTTTTTTTCGTGCACTAACTGTGATGATTATTCACGGTGTGTATACCTTCGATTTATTCATGGCGTGACATTATTTTTCATGGTTTACGACGAATAATTACATTAATATTATATATATACAGACAGTGTGAGAGAGAGTTATATATATATATACATATTAAACTCGATGATTATATAGTTTTCTTTTATAAGATGCTGTGGATTTTGAGGGGGGTTGCGCCGTTCGATATATATAGAGTATATATGTGCATTCGAACGTAATTTGCGAAAGCTCCTTTTTTTAACGCCGGAGAAGGTGCAATTTTTCGACTAGATTTTTCGAGTCCTGCTAAATTTGTTTTAATTATTATTGATTGATTTATGTTGCTCTGTGACGAGAAAGAGAGTTCCAAAAATTAAATTATTTACTTGAAAATACTGCTTTAAAATGATTTCTCTACTTGTCTAGAGGAAATGAAAATGAATTTGCACAGTATATACATGTGTACTATTTTACATTAATGAGCTACTCAACATGAATGCAGTTAATCAATCGCATGTTCGATTAATACGTAGATTAATCAATAATAAAGAAAAAGTAAGCTGGAGACTCAACCACGAATGGATGCAAAATTCCGATTTCTTCGATTTTATACTTAAAACACTTATGTATTCTGTGGTAAATGTGTAATTATTGATTGTGTAATTGATTGATGCACTGAATGGTCAGACTGAGTATATATATATATATGCGTCGGAAACTTTCCGGTGGCAGTGAATATAAAAACAAAAAACATAAAGTGTATATGTTCGATAACAAAATAATATGAGTTAAAAGCTCGAGAGATGCTATTACATATGTATTTTCGAAACATTCGAAAGTTATATACTTTAACGAAAAATGTCAAAATCCTGTGTATATATGTGTATATATATATATATAAATTTTGACATTTTTATTAATAAGATTATCCATTTCTCACACACACGCACATAAAAGCATCGTTTAAATACTTTCGCTTGAGTATTTTGAGTATTTCTCTTATAAACATTATTAATTTTTGTCATTTTAAGATTTTTTTTTTTTACATAATCAATTGCATACTAGTAACGATCGGTTATTAAAATAAAAGCAAATCACGAAAAAAGGCATCGACAAAACAAAATTAACGCAATAATATAACCACTCGAGGAAAAAAAAACAATATTTTCTTTTATGTTTTAACGACGTTTATGTGGAAATCCCCGATAAAATAATCGATGCCTATAGCTTCGGTGCTTAGTTACCAAGACTTGAGCAGAATAAATGTACTTCATCATAATATATGAATCAAGACATTCTGACGCGTCTTTCAAACTTGTAAAAAATATATTAAATATATACATATACATGCCATCGAGAATATATATATATATAAAGATAAACAAATTTTTTTCATATTTTTATACTTGTAAATTATACACGATATAGATGAAGAATATATATTATATACAGATCGTAGGATACAAAATTGTTAGAACGATGCTTTTACAAATTGAAAAGGAAGGCACAAATATTCATCGTCTGTAAAGTATTTAAATCCGTAAACACATATACATATTAAAAATATATCGTCACGACTCGACGTTAATTTTTCGTGATATTTACAACATAAATTATATAAAAATACATGAACATTTGTGCTTAAATTATTAGCCGGGGGTTTTTATTTTTCTTTATTGTTTAGTGATTTTTAATCAATATATTATCTGTTTGCTTGAGTATCACTGTAGTTTTGTATCATTGAAAATTCATGCATGAAAAGAATTGCTTTTACGCGTGCACTCACATACATGCATGCATGCTCAAACACGCGCGCGCGCGCGCACACACATGCGTATACACACGTGGCCACACACACACACACACACACAACTCGCAAACGCATACACACATATGTAGAAAATGTATCACCCCTATTATGTTATAAGAGACAGACAGAAAAAAAAATTCGCTTTTAATAATTTTGAATTGAATATATAGGAGAGAAACACTTTTATATCAATTGCCAATTAACGTGCAATTGTGTTTATATTATTATTATTATTATTATTATTATTTTTATTATTATTATTTGTTTTAATCGTTAATGTTTATATATATATTCTCCTGTCAGAGGAATAACGTTTATTCCAACAATTTTTTGCGTATAATCTATGGAAATTCTAATTTCTGTTAACGACAACGATAACTGCGAATGTCAGCGACGTGTAAATGTTTATATTTTATTTCTCTTCTTCTTCTTCTTCTTCTTCTTTGTTTACGTTTTTCTTTGCCAGAAACTAGACTTTTTATTTTTATCTATCAACGCTTCATAATTCTTTTATTACGCACACATACGATGTTCACGATGGGCCTGGTTTAGTAAAATTTTTGCTTAGAACCGATAATCAGGATACTGAAATCATTGAGCGAGATAATTTAGATAGAAGAATTAGAATAATGTATGTAAATTTATTGCGAGGAGAGTAAACGCTTTTCGAAGTACCAGTAGTTTGAAATATATCGAAATGTTCATTAGAATTTTTCTATCTATTTTTTTTTTCACACAACGATAACCGAATACGTCCTGTTATTAAATTAATATATGCGAATGAAAAAATACATGTCGAATTGTTAAGCAAATATTTTATTTTTACTGAAACAGGTGATGTTCGCTCGTTGCCTTAACCGCACTGACAATAAAACGAAAGCCATTTCGCGCCTCAGCGAAATTCAATATATTTTATATATCTCTGGGGATATTTTCTTATTATGCATTCTCGATTATATTCTTTAAAGCACGTATACATTATTTATGGCGATTTTGTTTGTGATTGCAAAGATACTGAAAAAATAAAAAAATATATATATATAATTATATATATATGTGTGATAAGTCGATGTGACTTTCAGTAAATCTCTAAAATCTTTCCATAGCTCGTTTAGAATGATATAAAAAATACATCTTTATCATACAAGCGATAACAGCGAATTAGTCGCTAATGAAAATATATATATATATAATTATAGCCTTACCGTATTTGTATATATACATACACACAAATATATATCATTGTACATCGAATGAAAAGGGAAAAATGTTGTATTTTGTAAAAAAGAAATATCAAGCATTTTCGAAAAAAAGAAAATCGAAAATTTCGTTATAGCGTTCTATTTATTATATAAACAACAATCGAATTTATCAAGTGTTATTGAGCAAGCGAGAGAGAAAAAAAAATCGCCGATAACATCGACAATTATTTTAGCGTTTCGCTGCTGTCGTTTCTATGTGTATAGTTATTATGCGAATTAATGTCTAACGATTGTGTGTAGAACGAATTGTCGCTATAAGTCATATACATCTTTGTATCATTCTACACAAAAGAAATAATTCTTATTTTTACAAACGGAAGAATGTTATAATAGATTCGTATGAGTACTGATTTCTGAGAAATTATAATGATTTTCTTAAACTAATTATTATTTTGTAAATGATTATATAGAGCGATTGTAAAACGAAAGAAAATATACAATTTAATCTGTAATAATTACTGATAAATATGTTATTTATTTATGTGATCGGTGGTAAATAAATAATTAAGTCATAATATTTTGTATCATTGCAAAAACATTTCTACAAGACAAAATATATTTTAATAGACTTGTTACAAACAAAAAAACGCATGACTCGTTAGGTTTTTTTATTAGCTTGGAAGAATTTCCCATCAATCATTATTATATTTTAAAAAGTATGACGATTGTCAATTAATCGACTTGTAAATAAAAAAATATTAATTTTTCGTTGAGTTCAGAAACAAACAACTTTTTAAAATCTGCAATTCCTAGTAAAAGTCTATTTAATTTACAAACTAGTAAATTTATTCACTAATTTCTACTAGTAAATAGTCAATTAATTTATCAGAAAGCGGTACTCAATGCATTTTGAAGCTCTTACAATAAACTGTCCTCAGCAAAATACGATGAAATAAACAGAATCCCCAGAGAGTGAAAAAGATTTAATAGAAGGAATTTCCTTGACTCTTGACCGTGAAATTTCGCAGGTGAAAACGTGAAGCAAGCCAATGGAAATACTTACCGCCAATATACATATATAAACATATACATATTATAAAACATATACATATGAAAGAAAAAAGTAAAAAGACGGCCTCAGAGTAAAAAAAAATTCTAAAGGATTATGTAAGACTGCTATGACTAACGTTAGCTCTTATCGAATAGGCAACCGCACGCTCGTGACGCTCTTATTTATTATATATATACACACATAGACACATACATGCAAAGTTAAATCCACCTATTCGGATTTATTTGTTTTCTATATCCGGATAAATAAAATCTATTTTACAAGATGCATTTTTAGTACATTTAAGTTAGTTTTTTCATCTTAGAATTATAGCATTGTTTTTTCTTTTCACTCGTTCTAATGGACATATCATCCACCATGGCGACAAAAAGTAACTTACGAGGAAAAACTCGAGTTGAAAGAAATTACCATGTTATCCAGTAATCGAAACGAGTTTCATGAGATTTAATGATATTTTGTTGAAGATAGAGAATAAAAAGAAGTTTTGAAGATGTACGTAGAATCGCTAAAAATAATTGGTAGATTTTATTAATAGGTAATTTTTCATCGTTAGAGCTAGTGATTGGACAAAAAAATTAAATAAAATATTTATTATTTGAATGGTAATTATGAATGATAAGTTGTTTATGTATTATTTATCGAAGTGTATTGTATAAGTTGATTATTTCATTTAATTATTACATTGAAATAAAGAGAGGAAGAAATAAAATTGTGAACAAAACACTTGTTACACGGTTATTAATAGATTGCAATATTCATTTTTTTAGTAAATTGACTTTTCCTAGGAAATCTGTATTAATTATTCGTGCTAGATACTTCTTAGAAATAAGTAAATTTATTTACTTTAAATTTCAAAAATATTTTCTATGTCGAAAAAAATACATCAACCTTAATATACACAATTAATACCATGTTACAAACTTACATTCAACAAATTTCAATTCGACTAACAAATAATTTTTAACAACCGTTCCATCACCGCTATGTACGCAAGTATTCTTCATCATCATCATATAATCATCTAATTATGGTTTTATACGATATAACCGATCGACTTATTATAAGGGAGTACAAAAAGTAATTGATAAAAGCCCAGAAAGAGAAGGCTAAATCGTCGCGAGCGTGCTTGAAAGCGTCTGTGAATAAACGCGCGGGAATAAATTTACATACTGAATCATTGGTTGTTTCGAATGAAATAGAGACAGAAAGAGAAAGAGAGAGAGAGCGAGAGAGAGAGAGAGAGTAAGAGAAAGAGAGAGAATGAAAGATAGAGTGAGAGTGAAAATGACGGAGAGAAAAAATACAATTTGTCGCTTGGTTTTTTTCCTCATCTTCTGTTATATAGGGTTTAACTTTAAATTATTTTGTGCGTTTTCCATAATTTTTTTCATTATCAGTGTGTTTTTAAGAGGAAGACGGCATATTCCTATTCTAAATATATTATTACAATATACGAATTTTATCGTAAAACTGTTGCTTAATAAAGTGCAAAATATGTTTTTTCTTTATACATGGTGGATATTTTTTGTCATTTATTTAATATGTTAATCCTTTGATATTTTTTCCCTCTTTTTTTTAAATATACATAGGAATTCCGGGTTTAATGACGAGTTTGATAAAATTTTACCGACATGTTGCGGCTTATCTTTATAAGACGAAATATCGAAAATATATTATCTACCTCTATTTCTATGAAATGTCTATAAGTAATCAGGATTGTGTATTTTTATTCAAAGCATACATGACAAATTTTTTTTTAAATATTTCTAACATTTTAGCTAATTATTACACTATTCTTTTGTTCTGCAAATAATTTTTATCGAATATTATCTATATATGCTGTCTTAAATAATTTAAATTATCTAAATAATTTTGTTAACATTTTACACTGAAATTTAATAATAAATTTTTGAAGAGATGTCAAACTCGTATGTTAACTACCGAGTTAATTATCGACTCAGAAATACTAATTTTACGTATATTAATACTTTAAATTAAAAAAAAGATTAATTGTTTTAAAATTTTTTAATATTTTGTTACTGGAGGATTAAACTTCGAAAGAATTAATTAACGTACCGAAACTTCTTACAACCACAAATTGCGTTAAAAGCAAAGGGTACTCTTCTCGTAGTTTAGCTTAAATTATTATACAATATATTCATTTTTGAAAATACTACTAATTAATCATGTGTGTATAAATCTTTAGGACGGACGAAATATAAAAATTTCTGTTGTATTCCAAAGCAATATGTAATTAGAAATTTACGTAAATAATACGAAGAACAGTGAATACGAATAATTAAATTTTAATCGCTCTTCGATATATTTTAACTAAACATTACAAGTAACTTTACCGTTTCATATACATATTACTCTTTAAATTAAGAGATGACAATTTAAAAATATAATGTTCTTTTATAAAAAAATATAAATATAATAGCCCAACAATGTAATATAAGGGACAAAAAAATACTTTTATTAAATTAAACAAATATTTTGATAACACAGTTTTAACGTCTAAATTAATAATACTCGTTAAAAACAGCACCAATTGCCTGATCAACATTTAAAAGTAAGTACACGTTGCAAATTTTTAATTGTTCATCTATCGACTGAATTGCACGCGAAGCTGCGTTAAAAAAAATTTTTATTTTCTTATTTCACAAAGCTAATGATAATTCAGTTCAAATTTATGTATCTACTGATTTATGAGCTATATATTCATCAATCAATAAAAAGTAAGTTTTTTTTATGTATAATCGATATATTCAAAAAGTAAAGAGAAGTATATAAAAGATAAAATTATTAGACAATATAATTTATGGAATCGTTACTCAATGAAAGTTAAAGAAACAAACATTTAAATAAACATTGAGCAGTACAAGTTGTACATTTGCAAAACAACATTGAAAATTAAATACTGTACAATGCAACTGTTACGACTCATCCATATCAAAAGGTTATAATAGAAGATGCGAGCTGTTTAACATTCAACGCACTCCTCTTTATGTCTATATATATACATTTTAAAAATGCTTGAAAAAGTGTCGCTACATCAAGATTAAAATCCTACTTATAAGAGAAAATATAAATAAAAAATTTTTAGAATTGCAAACTTTTATATGTAGATATATACGTATATATTACTTACACATGACGCACATAATCAGCAGTTTCACCACAAAAGCCGACAGGAGAATTGATCGAGGACGCATCTCATCTCTCTCTCTCTCTCTCTCTCTCTCTCTCTCTCTCTCTTCGTATCTGAAGTGAATCCCACCTTAGGAGAAAAATTTATAGTCAAAGTGAAAAATTTCACGTCCAAGATACAAAAGATATATCGCGAGAGATGAATAAATATGAAGGACATATAACACATAGGCACGCTGCATCTATTTTTCATATATACTCTCATCAATTATAACCATTAGTATGGATATAAAATCATTGTTTTTTTTATCATTTTATAACGTATTTTTTTATTTATATAGTAAGCTGACCGTTAATAAAAAAATTGGTGCTATATAATTGTACAATGTAAGTTTAATGCATAAATAGAGCTAAATATGTCAATTGTATACGTTTGAAAATCTACAAATTAATTTAACGTCGTCATTCAAAATATTATTATTTATTTTGTTTGACTGCTTCGAACATTGTTGCCAATCTGTAAATCCCGGTATTTTTTCTACTACGCATTATAATACTTAATAACTACGCGTTTGATAATATATATACATATGCGAAATAATCAACATAATTTCATTGATATAATTAGTATTATACAAATGCGTTGCTTGCGAAAGAATTATTTATAAAAGTTTTTTTTCACAATATTTGTAATAATTTCAAAAAATTAATTTTTAATTACGTTTAGAATTTGATATATAATTTTGCAGTTGAAATATTTTATTTCGCGATTTCAAAAATCGTTTCTCTCGAAAATCGACTCTCGTAGTAACGTGCTGACACCTACCGTTACCGTTGAAACTAGCATAGAACTTTTTTGAATTGTATTTGCATTGTTCAGTTTAATGGAACGATTGGAAGATGAAATAGTATTCGTTAAATTAAAAGGTATAACATAATTAATTCCATATCTACAATGTTTTTTAAATATAGTTTACTTTTCATACGTATAATGTATTATATACTAAATATCTGATAACTCACGTGACTGCTACTAAACAATCTTGAAATTTTTAACCTACAAATGTAAACAATATGTGTGTATATTTTTTATATTATACATTTTTATTTTACAGATATGGCTCCTTTTACAAAGTCAAATGATACAAAAAATCATGTATACACAGCCAAAGACAATAGTCAACAGCTTATAGTAAAGCATAAACCAAAGAAAGGTCTAAATTTGATTAAAAATTCAGAAAATAAAATTATTGATTGTTTAACCTTGAATAATTTAGTACAAGAATCTAGTCAAGCACTGTGCTTACATGACAATATTTCAGTACTTTCAAGTAATGCAAGTAAATCAGATACATCGAATAATGATTTTTCCAAAGTGACACACCTAGCAAGTTTACTTAACACCTTGCAAGAAATACGGCATTGTAATGAAATGTGCAAATCAGTGCCAAATGCACTTCAACAGTTCGAACATTTACAAACTTTAAATTTAAGTAACAGTTTTATCACAGAAGTTCCAGATAATTTGTGCTTATTGAAAAATCTTGAATCGCTTATTTTAAGTGGCAATCAATTAACTGATTTACCATTATCATGTGAGAAATTGCAAAAATTAAAAATTCTTGATATTTCCAATAATAATTTTATGCAGATTCCACAATGCATAGAAAATGGAATGTCATTGTTAAAAATTTTAAATGTTTCTCAAAATCCTAGTATGAAAGTGAATATTGTGCCATGTAGTAAATATCTGGAAAAATTTTATTGTAAAGAAAATGGGAATTGCAAGGTATTTCCTGATTGGATTTTATCAAAGAAGTTCTTCAATTTGAAAGAATTTTATCTTGATTATACAGAATTTAATTCATTTAATTTCATTGGCAATAATGGTCAGTTAAACATCACTACTGCTTCAATGACATGTTCAAAGTTATCATCTCCAATTTTAGAGAACATAATAGAAAATATGGTTAAATTAGAAATTATGCAAGTAGGAAATGAGAATTGTTATAATTCTGAAAATATATTCATCAATATACCTATACACGAATTGAAAAATCCACAATTAATTAAAGAATTGAATTTTCGAAGGACTAATATTCCATCTGTCCCTAATACAGTTAATTTGTTATGCAATATAGAAAGTTTAGATATTGGTTTCAATTGCATACAATGGTTACCAGATGAAATTTGTGAATTATCAAATTTAAAAAATTTAAAACTTGATGGAAATAACTTAATTATGCTACCTGATAATATTGGTAATTTAACAGCACTTGAAGATTTAAGAATGGAGAAGAATGATTTAACCAGACTGCCAAATTCGTTCCAAAATTTAAAAAAACTAAAGTTTCTTGATTTATATGATAATTCATTAAATGAATTTCCAAATCTACTTTGTGAATTGACTAATTTACAAGGTTTAGATTTAGAACAGAATTTTTTCTCAACTGATGATATAAAAAAAGTAAGACTGATTATTAACATTTTTGTATTTTTAAAATGTGAAGATTAAATTATTCCTTTTTAGATCAATGATGTTTCATATTCTTCTCTTCGAGCAACTATTATTTCATGTACAAAAAATTATAATAATATTATAAAAAGTAAAGTGACTGGTCACAAAACAGAATCATTAACTGAAAGCTATGATAACGAAAGTTCTTGTTCAGAAAATAACAGGTAACTTGAAGTTTAAAATATTTTTAAATTATTAACAAAACATATAAAGAAATTACTTTGCATTAATTAATAAAATTTGGTACTAGTTACCAGTTTTCGAGTGAAGATGATGACACAAGAAATGTTCCGGATAATCAAAATACCTGTGATGAAAACAATTGCGATGAAGAAAACTGGGACACAGTAACAGATACAGATGATGAATTTGATCCTATTAATGAATGTAATACATCTTAAAAAGTTATAAAACAAACATTATGTGTGCACATACTTACAGTTTTGTTGATTTCAGATAACAAGAGCTCAGCAACAAAAACTAAAACATATTCCAAATTTACACTTTTAAAGTCAACTGGGTTTTGCCCTGATGATTTACATACAGGAAGAATTAAAAGAGAGATTGCTGTTATGCGCATATATGGATCAGTACCATGTTTTAAAGTACAAGAAGGACAGTTTGATGATGCTTAGTGTAATCAGTACAGTTTTATCAAAAAATCATATAATAAAACAAGACTGATTCATGGCATTTAATGATATTATAAAAAAAAAATTTTTTATTTTTAGTTAATTATAGTTAGAATAATTAATTTTAGTTTGATAAACGTACAATCTCGATTATTATAAAAATTACAGTTATTTACTGCTATCGATAGAAATCTTATGCATTTCTGTGTTACATTAAGCCAATTGTTATTTTTAACCAGAAATCTGGACAAATGTTGATGAAATTACTACTAAAGTAGAATTTTGAATATTTAAGAAGATTAAGGCACATCAAAATAATGCACAAGTAAAGAATTAAATTATTTAAAAATGAAATTGTAAGATAATTTTATAAATAATGTATAGTTTTATTATTAAAACTAAGATAATGTAAATACAAAATACAATAAAATTGTTTTATAATGTTAAATACATTTAAAAGTAATTGCGTATATATTAATAACGTGTTTGACAGCATTATTAATAAATTGTATAACTATAAACATAGTATATTCTAGGAAAGTGAAATGTAAGTGTAAAAAGCTAGACGTTTAAAGATTAAGTATTTTTTATTTTTATAAAATAGCTCGATCTTTTTTTTGTAAATACCTAGTAGAATAAAGAATTAGAAATATGTTAAAATAAAAACTACCGTAATGTCGATTATACATAATCATAATAACGTCAATTGTAAAATGGACAATTTACTGTTAAAACTAAAAATACAGTAAAATTATATTTTTTTTTCGAAAGTTCATTTACAAAAATATATGAATAAATTCTACGTTGAAATCTTAAGTCTTATAATTTAAAAGTCTCGAAACTTTTATATCGTGTGTTTACTTGTATTATTTTATTCTAGTGTAACGCTTTCAAAATTACTAATAAAATAAATAAATTTCAGATAAATCACTTATTATTCGATGAATACAGTCACGTTTCTAAATAAACCAAAATACTTAATAAGAAATATTAAAAGAAATATGAAAGCAATTGAACATAACAGCACGGTACAAGATGTAGATGAAATTTCGATTAAAATGTGACAATGCTCTCTCTATCGATGGACGCACACGGCCTTGTCCTCTCTCTCTCTCTCTCGCTCTCTCTCTCCATTGGTCAAGGTCGAGTCGGTCAAATCAGTTCCGCGACAGACCGAGAGAGGAGAGAATAGTTATATACTTAGGTACATCGGTTTCCTCTCTTTACCCCCAATTGCTACTCCCTATAAACAATGAGTCCTGAGCGGTTTTCCTTTATACCCGCTTCGGGGTTGACAAGTTGGTTTGCGTGTTTCGAGCATTTGATCGGATAAACCATCGATTAAAGTGTCTCGTGTTTCCCTATTAGTTACTTATTTTTTTTTGTTCTACTCTTTTCTTTAGATATATGTTTGTTTAATAAGTATTGTTGAAAAAAATCGATTTTTATTTAAATTATAGTAACAACGCTAATAAAAATTGAAATTGTTCGCTTTCAAAATTGTTAATCTTTTAATCAGAATAAAATAATTATTAATGTGTAAAGAATAAATTTAATATAATGATGCATTCACAAGATTAGTTGTTTAAAATATTCTAAACTATATAATTACAACACAACACTTATTAAATAATTCGATGAACGCATAAGCATAATTAATTTATGCGAAGTGTATAATAATAAAGTTTAAGAATTTCAAGGGCGGGAATTTTTAAATCTTAAATTACCTTCGGCATCCGTATAAAATATAACGAAATAATAAACGATGACGGCTATACAGGAAAAAATTGTATATTTCAATAAAATATTTATAATAAACGCCTAACAGAATTATATTTGAAATATTTAAATCAATTGAATATTATTATTATGAAAGCATATGCGCACTCTAAATCACAAAGTGTAAAAATTGATGCTAGTATGAGTTAATCGACTACTTTACACTTTTGAAAAGAGTAAAATGCGAGCGTTATACTTTTAAAAAATGCAATTCTCATTGTCTACATTTTCAAATAATATAAAATTTTATTGTCGATATATTCTAGCGTCAATTTTTACACTTAGAATTATTAGGACTACCTATTTACTGAAATTATCAAAAAAATGTTCTATGTGTATAGATTAATAATTATTTATAATAATTTATATACTTTTAAATTTTATATCTTATATCCGGTTCGCCTTACGCTTCCAACGATCGGTGACTAATTTTCCATTCTAGGAACGACACCAGGCAAATCTATCGATGATAAGCATACCAACGACAAGGATGAAAGTGAATAATAACGCGGTGAATACCACCATCAGAATCGTTTCAATCGATGGCCTGAAATCATCTTCATCTGTAACCTCCTCGGTTGTCGTCGTATAATGTCGACTATATAATCAAACGGTAACGACAGTAAATCGATCGATCTATTATAATAAGTATTCTGCACTTACGTTTCTATCATATTGAATAATGCCAATTAGTTATATACCTATTATACTGAATTTTATATTTTAATTAAATAGTTCAATTATCTGCAATTCGTTGTAAAATTTCAGTAAAATGTACGCTTATCAACTTTTAATTTTTTAATCTTACACGCAAAAAAATCAACGTTGGCACAAAAACTAAGTCCATGCGTGTCTTATTTAATCATTTATACATGCGTATGCGATGCTTATGGTTGGCTATAGTTGTTTGATTGAATTTTTAACGTTTAATGAGCGAAAGCTAATTAACGTGCACGTGCAGTGTTCATAATTTTATTAACGACATACCTATATAAATTATGCAACAATATAAAATCTAAGATTGCATCAACTACCATAAATTATGTGATGTTAAAATCAATCTTTTTTTTTATTGTTATCATTAATGAATAATTAGGTATATGATATTGAGACTGACGGTAAATGTATATAGTAGAGAAAAGAAGATCGAAAATAATAAAGATCAATCGCGTTAAACGAAAGAAAATTAATTGAGCGAAAGGCAATCAAGGGGCAAATAAGCAAGAATAACAACAGCGGGATCTATATACAGTACCAATCAGACAAGCGAAACGACACATCAGGAACAGTGACTGGTTTAATTTACATTTCCGTGCTTGTCCGAGGAATAACATCAAACTCGTCGATAGACCGAAGAAGATCCTTTCCAAGCTCTTTGAAGGCTGTCTTGCCAAGCCAATCGGCCAGCTCGTTGTGTCCAAGCTGACGTAGACGACGTCCAACTTGTTCGTGTGTTCTACCTCGACCTTCTTCGATGTTCCAATGAAGCAATTGTCGGAGACATGGGATATCCTCGTTAATTTGCCGTTCTATTCATTTTATAATGCGTTATCCGATTAACCGTTTATATTACATTATATTATATTCCTAACGTTATTATCGTAATATGATTCTAATAAAATATTGTACACGAAGTTTATAAATGCTAGTAGTTTAATTTTATTCGTTCAATAAAAATAAAAATTTCAATAGATTACGAATAATAATAATTTTATGTTTAAATCGCATAAGTGTACGATCAATCATGCATTGTTTTGTTGAAAGTAATGTGAATTATTGATAATTAAAAAGAAATGCATCCCACCTGCACCAGCTAGATTCTTTGGTAAATCGTAGCTGTCGTAATGAAGAGCAGCAACGAGACGCCGACACTCGAAAGGATCGAGATGTACGGCTAAGTATTCCAATTCAGATAAATTGATGTCTATTGTACACCCTGTTAGACGAATCCGCAGCAGTGTAAAGAAAACCAGTGACCATATTACCATTACTATTTTTATTTTTTTTTTTGGTTAGGATGACTCAAAACGAAAACAAATGGTAGTGTAGTTTGATATTGCATCGGTTATATCCATACTGTTTTTATTTTTATATACTTAGTATAAAGAAATAAATTATAGGTATTATAAAAGTTTAATATATTTACTTAAGATAAGTACATCGATTAAGATTTCAATTATCTAAATATTTTGATCAGTCATTCATTTTCAATAAGACAATTTTCTTTCAGTACTAAAACATTATTTACTTTAAAGATTATAAATCTTAAAAAAAAGTTATATTTAATACTATATAAAAAATTACATTTATATATGTAATATAATTATATAAAATTAATATAATTTTCTGCGTACAATAATTATTTTCCACGTTTCTTGCTACTTTTTTTCTTTTTTTTCTTTTTACAGCAAGGTGAACATCCTACTTTTTTCGGCGATTCTTCCTGTGGTTTAGCCAAAACCGTCCGACTATCTTGAGTACCGGTGTCCACCAATTTAGCAGATTTCTTCTTCTTTGACTTTCCAAAAGGTGAAAACCGGGATGACTGATACGGATATCCTTGTTCGACATCGAATAAATTTTTTCTATACAACAATTAATTTTTCAATCGTATAGTTGGAAATAATGGTATAGGATATGAACAATTAATTAATTACTAATGCGTTTCTTACTTTGATTTATTTTTCTTTCTTCCGCAACATTTTTTCAAACACGCCACAATGCGATTTCTTAAAAATAATGCGCAACAGCAAGCAAGAAGTATAATTACACCAAGTAAAGATAGAACGAAAGAAACTCGTAATTTTGAGCATAGGTGCTCTAGAATACAAAGTAGACAAATTAAATGTTGCTTCTTCTATTAAGAATTTCTGAATGAATACCTTCGAAATTTCTCTAATTAAACAGAATTAATTCCATCGATAGAGAAAATATATTGTTATTTTATATATGTACCTAATGTATTTTCTTTTTTAGACGATTTAGACTCTTTTTTACTTTTTGCATTATTATTCTTTTTTTTCTTATGATTTTCTTTTTTTGGCTCTGGGCGTACAGTGTCCGATTCTTCGTCACTTTCCGCTTCGTCGATTCTAATGTGTAAATGAAGAAAAGTATAAAATTTATTAAATATATAAGTAATTCTCATATTTCGTTAATTATAACAGTTCATTGTAAATAGATTTTTTAACTGGCAAGTCGTAAATTGACGATGCTTACAAAGAATACCACGTTATAATTTATGGAAAACGAGAATTGTATTCTATTAAATGCAATTTTCGTTAAAATTTGTTAATTGATATAATCAACAAATAATTTTCAATATTCCATTCTTTAATATGATATGTGAAACAGCTTCTACGACTATTTACATCAATTCTATAATCATTTTAAATTCTTGTAATTTTTTCAGATTTTTAAATGTACTATTCTTCGTATAAGGTCCGTCGAAATAGTCTTATATACATGCGCGCGTATGCGTATGCATGTGTACATGTAATAGACATAGAGAATAATAAATATAATAACTTAGCATACGGCGATTTATCCTCGGTAAGTTCACTATTAACGTCTACCTCTTCTTCTTTGATTTTCAATGAACCGTGCCTTGATTTCGGTTTTAGACTCGCAGCGTGTTTCAATCTAGATTTTGGATATTTGACGGGCTCGTAGGCGGGTTCAAACACAGGTCTAAACCGAACGGGACTGAAATAAAAGTTTCCCACCACTGGAATCTTAGGTTCGTTCTCGATCATTAGCATCTTCCTCTACCTACCGGATTGAAATCTGAATGATGCATTTTTTAACTAATTGGATGCTACACGCTACGTCGATTTTTATCTAAAGTATTATAAGGAAAACATTAATATGTATTATGATTATTGTGATTTAATCAGTTTTGTTTCGTAGACACATGTTACACGTTTAATTCACACAATGTTATATAATATTATGCTTTTAATAACTACATGTACTTTTGTTTCAAGCTGTATACCGTTATATTTAAAACACCACCGTAAATTATCTATGTATTGATGTGAATTCATTAATTTTCTTATTTTATTTCAAGAAAAGTTTGCAATCTTCTATATGTATTATTGTAATATTCTATGTAACGAACTTATGGGTTTCTTTTACTACCAAATTTTTTTCCATGCTGTATCGAATTGGCGTATTTACAAGCATCTCAGATAATACTCGCGTCAGCTTAAATCTTATTTCGCAGTAGTACATTCAGTATTAAAGAGCAATAAATTTTTACAAGAAAATGAAGAATTTTTAAATAAACAGATCGTAATTAGAAGGAAATTGATTAATGATATGAAGTATTTTTAAAATTAATTTCAAAACATATAATTAAATATCTGTTTTAGTATGAAATATATAAATGATTACAGGCGTACCTAAATGATTGTTCTTTTCAACAGTACGTATTACGTATCATTCATTTTTAAACTCCAAGGATAACCCAAAAGACGAACTAACAAATACGCTAAGTAAAAATGTTATATCGTAGAGGTTAAACGTCATTAGTCTATCATCATCAAAATCCGTCATTGTCGGCTCCCTTCACGTGCAGAGATACTATGATCTTGGAGTAACCATAATCAGCGAAAGGAAATATGTATATATACATCTAGAAACTCGATGAAATTCACCTGTAGCCACTACATTTTCATCATATTTTTATCGAAAGTACGTAAAACTCCTTGTTCCATATTCTAACCATATAATAAATCATCGTATCGTAGTACGTATAATTCAAACCATTCGTCTTCCGTCGAATATATGAGTGTAAAAGAAGATCTTAGCTGTCTTTCCCTCGAGAGGAAAAAAGACAGAAGGATCGATAAAAGTCGGTAACCTCGTTTTCTTGTATTCTCGACTTAGGCGACGTACGTCCAGCCTCGGGGAGTCGAGCTGTCGCGAAAATTGAATCCCGCTGAGTGCCCGAGGCTGCTGGAGACCGGTGAATCCCCGCGAGTCTGCTGCCGCGACAAATTGCCAGGTTACTTTATTTTCTCTTTCTCTCTACCTCTCGTATATTTATATTTATATACGACTTATTTAGTTTATTTTTTACTTTCTGTTGGTGACGCTTTCTATATTTGGCTAAAGAGAGAGACGGAGAGAGGAAAGGAAATTGCTCAACGCAGTTCTACCTTTGATCTGTTGTTGGTTTATTCTTTGGCGATGCGTAAATTTTTTTCATTTCCTCTTTATGTACGTGTATATACGAACAATTGATTTACGGCAAGTTTGCTGAATCTGCATTTGGATGAATTTTTAATTCCACAAATAATTTTATTTTTCAAATTTCGTCTAATAAACAGATCGTGCCCAGCTTGTAGGATATATTTTCTAATATAAATATATAAAAAAAAGCCAAAACCGCAGATCCTAACAATCAGTTTTTTTTAAAAGTTATACGCTATTTAAGCTAAATTTCCAAAAAAAGAGGCTTTACTTTAAACGCTCGTAACTTCTAAACTATCAAATATTAATACTCAAACCAAAGTTTAATGAAAAGTTGAGAGAAAATAGGTATAATTTTAAAAAAAAGCTCAAATCCATTTAAATTGAGCAAAGTTATAGCCGAATTAAAAATTTGAAGAAATTTTAGCAAACGTTGGACACTACAAATTTTATTGATTTTTTAACGGAATGTCGGACCCAAGTTACAGGGATCTACACATTTCAACATAAGAATTATGTTGGAAATATCGAATTAAAAATCTGAAAAAATTCATATGGGCAGTTAAAAATCTGAAAAAATTCATATGGGTCTGAATAATATTTGATAGTTTAGAAGTTAAAAACGTTTAAAGCCTCTTTTTTTTGTAAATTTTGCTTTAATAGCGTATAACTTTTGAAAAAACGATTGTTAGGGTCTGCGGCTCTGGCTTTTTTCATATTTTTATATTAGAGAACATATACTACAAGCTGGGCACGATCCGTTTCCCAAACATATGAGGGTCTCCTTGTAAGTATAATTAATGTCAATCCGTACCTCTATTTTATAACACGAATAACCGTATCAAAAACCCTTAAGTCGCGGTTATCAAAAAAAGAAAATTATTAATCACCACAATCAATAAATCAAACGTTAAAATCTATTTTTCCTTTTAAAAAAAGAGAGGAAAAACAAAATCAAAATGAGAAGACGCTGTGATTTTCGGTAAAAATTTTTAGACAATGAGGGTGAAACGTCTTTGAGAAAATTCGGACAACACGACCGTACAAAGCGCGAAGCAAAGGTGCCAGCGCGTTTTCTACTTCGACTTCCGGAGCCGCCGCCTAATCGCCGACACTCAAGGCGAAGAGTCCGCTTAGCAAAGCCTCGAGGGAGAAAAAGAAAAAGGAAGCGTAGGCACCAGACGAACGTCTCTAAGAACTACGTCGACATCACTCCGTACACCAACCCGTAAGATAAGTTGATTTTCTCGATTTTCTCGACAATAACGATTACAGTAAATTTAATAATTTTTATTTTATTATATATGCAAATATGCTAAAAAGACTTAAAAGGAATAAGTTTAAGTTACAAATTAAAAATAACATATTGTATATTTTAATAGAATTGTTTACAATATAGTAATTTCTTTAAAAAAATCCTTACGTATTTTTTTTAACTTCGACTAATTCGTTCAATGCAAGACTCGACATGAAAATCTGTTGAATCACTTCTTTAAGGGTTTCACCACAAGAAGTTGAGCTGTGAGTATTTTCAATTGATTAATAATTACATTTAAATAATTAACGATATTTATATAAATAATTAATAAGGTTTTATCCACTTCCAATAAAAATATTCTTATATTCAAATTAATTTCGCACATATATAAGTAATGTATATAAAATAATGAATTTACTTATAAAAGTATAAATTAATAAATAATTAATATATATTAATTTTATAATATAAATATCGATTTAACAATTTACTCGATCTATTGATTTCGTAGCGTGAACGGAGAGATTGAATCGTCTGACAATAACAAGGAAGATGTAGTTGACAAAGATGGTCCAAAAAATCCCAATACACGTCAAGCGATCGTGACGGTTGTTGCATGTCTTATTGCTTTGTCGCTCGCTGGTCTCTTACTTTTATATCTACAACGCAGATCGCGTAATAAGGAAAACACTCTTAATAATTTTCATTGGTAAACTTCAGTAATTTCTACTTTTTACTTATAAATTCACTTATGAAATTAATACATTAAATATATACTAAAGTAATTATTAATTTAAGAAAATGTAGTCGACTGTTTATTGGTCGTATAAGTATTGGATCTTTTGTGAGTTACATATCTTTAATAAATTGCTGTATCAATTGATGATTAGAAAATTTAATTAAGTTAATATGAATGGCGTAGAAAAAAAACCAATACGAAGGTTTAAATATTCTATAGCTGAAAATCCAAACTATGCGAGAGTTTAAATGAAAAATTCTTTTCTTAGCAAAATTTTATGAAGTTTGATTTAATTTTTATAAAGATTATTAAATTCTTTTAAATATTTAGAAGGCTTTAAGCTATTCTGACGACAAGGAATCTTTAAAAAAAAATAGCCGAAGTATAATTACCCGCGTATTATCAACTACTTTTACTAGAGTACGTAATGAATAAGAAAAGCCTTTGCTAACGTGAATAGAAATAGTTGAATAATCCAACGTACACCTAACAAAAGCCATCGCGTTTCTAAAGCCCGGCAGAAATCAAGAAAAACCCGGATAATCTCGAAGAGTTCGATCGGTGCACCTGTTTTTCGGAGCCACGAGAAAAGAATATCGAAGAAACTCTGCGAAGCTCGAAGCGAAAAGAGCAACAGGAAAAGAAAAAACATTTCGATACACCGAAAAAGACGATGAAAATGCTTTCGCGTTTGAAAGACGACGAACTTAAAGAACTACAAAGCAAAATTGCTCAAATTTTAAGAAACGACCGTGGGACATGTGGTTGTTGCAAGTGTGGTGACGTTTGTGAACGTAAGCGTTGCATCAATATATATATATATATTAGTTTTTAGTCCTAATAGTATAATAATTTATTATGGTAATTATTATAACTATTAATGTTTCACCAATGGGGATGCCGAATTGTTGTATGTATAATACGAAAAATGTTGGCTTTGAAACTATCGATAAAATTCTTATATTGGAAAGTAATAATTTATACTTAATTAGTGTTATCACAAAGATCACAAAATTTAAAATCTTCTATTATTCCATTAATGAGAGTTTAATTTTGCAATAATGAAACTCAAATAAATCAGTATGAAATTGAATTCTTTTTCTGAAAATAAGCTCTTGCTCTTTAATTAATTATTTAACTTTTCATTAAACACTTGAGAGATACTGGAGATTTTAAATTACTTCTCGTAAAATACTATAATTTATTCATTAGTACGGCGAAATATATTATTGTACATAAATTCATTTTACGGTAAATGTTAAATTTGTTTTAAATTTTAATTCATAGTTAACGTTACAATAAACTAACAAAATTGCATAATTTCATCAGGATAATTCGTACAAAGTGAAATTATTAAATAAATAATTATGTGGTTGTTACGTAACAGATTATTGACATATGATATATTGTACAATATACTTTTAGCTAAGTCAAAGCGCAGTAGATTCAAATTCTTCCGTAAGAAAAAAAATCGAGGAGTGTGTAATGACATGCGATGTACCGAAAATAAGATAAGATGCCTCGCTGATTTGTGCAACGAGTCAGGCGTTGAAGACCCAAAAATTTCAAAAGAGAATCAATGTAAATATTCAACATTTACAGGAAAACAAAATTTAGGATTAACAGTCCAGAATTAATTATAAACTCTGCGAATAAAATAAGTTGCTTTAAAAGAAAACTGTTTTTTATCAATTTTCCCTTCTGTGATATTTCTTTGTAAAATATTTGAAGGAATTTGGTTACTTTCTAAATGTGAATTAGTGAATAATCACTAAAAATATAGTGATAAGTCAGTCACTATCACAAAGTAGTGAATAGTTACTAATTCAATTAGTCAAAATTTACTATTTTAATAGTGAATATTCACTAATTTCGTGACAGTGACTGACGTATCACTATTTCATTTTTAGAGAGTAGTTAAACTATTTCCTACCTTTGAAATAATACAGGAGAAATTAAGTGTTACTAATTAATTAAGAGTGTTCCCACTACTTTAATTCGTACATGTATGTACGTTGTTTTAATTAGTAAAAAATGGTACAATGTTTGTATTGAATCGTTTAACGGCCAAGGAGAAAGAGGAAGGAGAGTCAAGATATTGTTATAATTCACCTATACATATGCATATAATTCAGGATTTAATTGTTCAAAATAATGCAAATGAAATAATTGAAACAAAAACGGAAAATAGATGTACTGGAATTTCGAGAAATTATGTAGATTGTCTGATAGCTAGCCATTCCTACAAACAATCCGTCTATGCGGTCATTGGCACGCTGATGGTGCTTGAACGTGCGATATCCGGCTCCACGCGTCGGAAATACTCGACGATTGCAAGTCGTCTGTACGAGATTCTCCGGCGCGTGTGTCGAGCTTAATTTCTCTTCCTCCTACTCCTCCACCTCCTCTCTTGTATTACATTGGGTATTCGATAAATTTTAATAAAGAGTTACTCAATTGACGATTAGTTTTCTTTAGTTGTTGTTGTTTTTTTATTCATTTATATTACTATTTTGATCTTTTAGATTAATATTCAAATAATTTATTCAATGATTTTTTTCATCGCAAATATTTTATTTGTAAATAAGATGAAAATTGTACAATAAAAGTAAGATATATATTCAATAAATTGTATAAAATAGTGTAAGTATGTAAATTAAATATCAATTCAGTAACATTTTATTTTGATGTATATAATATCGAATACCAATATTGAATTGTATACGAAGGTTTATACATTTGTAATATTTCGATACAGTATGCATTGAGAGTAGTTAAAATTTGTGACAAATGAATATTTCGTAAATATTAAGTCACCATGTGTTGTTCGTGTAATAAGAAAATTTTCTCTTATGAGAATTATACATGGTGTATTAATAGAATATAATATAAAGAATGAGTCTTTACTTATTCTATGAATGCATAAAATCGCTTTTACAACTTCAGTATCATAATAGTAAGTATGTTACGCAACAAGTGCGCAAAGTACTATTTCACCCACGAGAATGGTCGCAGCACACGAAGGATTTTGTTTGCCACGAGTGTATGCAGCGCGTTCTATATTCTATTTTTTTGTTCTAGGGTAAAATTAAACTTTTCAGTTGCGCGTTCAGGTTGTAAAATGCTACTTTTTGATCTTGCGTACATTCATCATATGATGAATTTATTACACCTTGAACGCGTAACTGTATGTCAAAGTTTACGCACACTAGTACAAAAGCTATCATTAAATACAAGTGCGAGGTCATCCGAGCAAACTAAGAAAATTTGGTTGTATTGCTTATCTAATATTTTAATATATAAGTACAATGATTCTGACAACTATTTAAATTTCCTATTTTATTTTTTATTCTTTAATCATCAAAAAAGTAGCATTAATATATCCTATTTTTAATAAATATTCCATTTAATTTCATTCAAGTATATCAAACTGAAATGTAACTCAAACTATATCAAAAAAACTAATCAAATTTCTTTAAACAAGCGACTAGGAAATGTGTAAATCAAAGGACTGTATAATGATGCATCAATTAAAACGTACAATTATGTTAAAAAATAATATCACGCGAAAAAAATTATTACATTACAATATTTATACATCTAGTCACCACATATAAAAATGAAATGATCGACGTAAACAAAAAAAAAAGGAATGAGATAAAAATCAAGATCCGGCCTATATTTTAGCAACGCGCGATTTTTAAACTCTCTGAGAGAGCCAAAATCACTGTATGTACCCGAAAGTGTAGTTATGCGGTAAGGAAGATGCGCACTTCTATTATATTACAGACACATCCCTCTTCGCATAAATGCATTGAAAAAGAGACGATGAGGGTGGTGAAAGGTGGGGGTGGGCTGATGGAAGTGTTTTATGCGCTGAACCGCACGATTTTATCGATCGGAACGTTTCTCCATCGTATGTAGATGAATTCCACCTTATGTACCAAATTATAATGGGATAATACATGTATAGTACATCTTAATTATGTCGGTTTGCGCTTTTGTATCGCTTTCGTAAATATTACAAGTGTCAATTACATTATTTGCTGTGAATACTATATTTTTCTTTTCGTGGTGGATGTTCTTTTTTTATATTCTACTATAATTAAATAAAAAAAAATACTTAACTTTACTTATTTTAATTTTAATAAACTGTACGATTAATTAATAATACATTGTCACAAATTGTAATTTTATAAATATGCTCACAATTAGTAAACATCAATAATATATTTGTAATGTCTTATAAATTAGTATAATTAAGTACACTCTATAAAATAGATTATTCAACAAAATTAAGCTTTATTCGGTAAATGACATATTTGTTTAATAATACATTTATACAGTAAATTACTGTTGTTCTTGTTATTGTTTTTTACATTTCATTTAATATAACATGTGCGTCTAAAATTATACAATAGAAATTATAGTGACTCTGTCACTTAATGTTGATCTCATGTATAGCTTTGATAAAATGCGGTTGAACCATTAAAATTTAACATTCGTGAACCGATTCTATATATATATATATATATAATATTATATTATATTATATTATAATAAGAATCTACACCAATGAGTCTCGAAGTAATGCGATTTCAAAATATACAAATACAGTTATTGGATGAAGTAGCCGAGTTAAAATGTTGTTTTTGTCTTGTCCACTCTTTTGAAGAGTAAAACTTTACAAGCAAAACAGTTATATATATATACACATCAATGCGTCAACTTCTTTATTTCTCGCTATCTAATTAAAAAAATCATTTCTTATAGTTTGCTTATGTTATTTTACAACTTTGTTATATCGATAAAAATTATTACTGCGATGTACAAGTTTCTTTTACACCTGCGATTGTTAAATAACTGTATACACCGCGGATTATTAAATCTTACACTGAGAAGAGAATTTCTTTAGGGAACGTACAGTTTTTCGATGGTTAGGAATTTGACTAATGCAACCATTATTACAGATATTTTTTACACGCGTTGGAATAACAAACATATATCGAGAGATAAAAAGATATTATACTAAAGAAATTGTTGTCTCAGTGTAGTGACTTATACCGAATTTACACAATTTTCAAAATTAAATAATCATTTACTTGAATAATCATAAAAATGTTTTAACATCATTTCATATATCAATATGCGAATAATTAAAATATTTTTAAAAAATCCAAGTAAGTGATGAAATTTATAAAAAAAAAGTTTTTAAAACGAAAATAAAAGAGAAAGAGATATAAAGAAAAAATATCTAAGGTACGAGTCGCAGTGGGCCGCTTACAGGTCGAGTTCTACTTTAGTGTAACAATACCGCACGCTCCTGTACTTATTTTCGCTTTAAGAAATTTATATAGAGCAGCCGGAGAAAGTATGTATTGAAGAAGACACCAGGGATGTAAAGATGTGCGTGGAAGAAACTGAAAGGCCTGCCATTACGTTGAGAATGCTTGGAATATTATACTGTAAGCCGCGTCGATCGTCTTATTCCATGCCTCGGAAGTTTCGGCCGTGAATTTAGCTCCAAGTTTTTGTCGTAAAACGTCGAGCATCACTTCTTTCAAATTCTGAAAAATACGATATACCGATTGATCATTTCAACGTTTTCTTGTTTTTACATTTGTTCAAAGCACGATTATGATTTTGGTAGAGATAAGGAAATATTGGTGCTATAATAACGAAGGCACTTTTACTAATGGTTAAAACAATATTACCAATAGAAAAAAAGAATTTTAACTGGGTTTGTTAACGCTAGATGTTTGTATAAATAAGCCAAATAAATTTAAAACTTTTCGATTTTGTTCAAAATAGACATAGTATTAATAGACAAGTCACTTTAACTTGTTACATTTTCAATCGATATTTAGTATTGTTTTGCTCTATACGTAAATGCCATTATTTGTAACTATTTGCGGTACTTATATATATATATTAGTACTTATCAAGTGTATTATACAAACAGTTTATATATCTACATGAACATAGAAATACACAAAATTTTATTCAGTTACAATTATTTTGTCTAATAATAAACTTTTTATTTCCCAGATTCTTAAATAAGCCCAGAGGATAAATAAATTTTTAGTGCGAAAAATCGATGATAATCCTATCTTTCTCAATCATATATATATAAACCGTCTTTATATATTTTATAGCCATTATAAAATGGTATATATATATATATAATAAGCTTTTTATTTGTTGGAATTAGTGCGTTGATACATAAAGAAGGATATATAATTCAATACTCGACCACATAAATAAAAAAAAATTTTTAATTTACATCTTTATGAAAAAAATGTATTTAATTTTTTAGAAACTGTTTATTTATTTACTACTTTTTATGGGCATTATAAATGTATGGTTACTAAATTAATCATCATCCGTACCCGATTTGTAAAAAGTAAAAATAAATTTTTATATAACCAAATAAAATGATCTATTATATTACCTTTACATATATGTACTAAAATTAAACAAACTTCTTGGGAGAAGCTTTAATTATGCTCTTATTTATTTGTTTGTATCTGTATACTTATACATATACGTATATAATATGCATAATATACGTTTTTAATTAAAATCGAATCCATGTAAAGCAATGTATTGACATTTTTAATAGACTTATTAATCAGTAAATATAAAATGATTGAAATAGAAATATATATAAATTCTTTAAATTCCAATGACAACTCGAACTTGTTTTAATTTGTACATTACTCAATATAACTGTTTTCAAATCAAATAAATAATTAATATTTATCCCAATAGTTATCCCAAAACATCATAACAACTTTAATGTATATCATATGATGGGTATCGCAGTTATATAGATATGTCGACAGACTATTTGAAAACGGAATGAAACACATATATGTAAAAAAATGTTGATATAATAATATTAAAAATATTTATATAGGAAATACATATTCGCTGAAGATGATGGTGAATAATGATATACAAATAAAACTTTACGTTAGTGAAAATCAACTTGAACGCAGATCCATTTTCAATAAAAAAAGAAAAAATGAAAATGAAGTACGGTCCAATTGTATAATATCGTAAGTTTTTATTAGTTAAAGATAAGAAGAACAATATACGTTATATACGTTATACGTATATACTTGTAGAGTTTTCTGAATGCATCGGAAGGCATGGAGAAGCTCTCAAATTGAATGCTGATCGGTCGGATTCGTTTCCGTTCCGATCTTCGAGGCGTAGTAATTTAACGAGTATTCCGCATCTATATATGCTGCAATTGACTCTGATGCACGTGCGCGTTTATACGATACTCAAATATTAATGGCTATCGAGATTCTTTTATGGAATTACGCGCGTTGTTCCGATTGTACGATTTCTTTCTTCTTTTTTTTTTTCATTTTTTATGTACATGGTTGAAAAAGTTCAAAGTGAACATTTTGTAACGACAAATTTGATAAAAGTGGAAATGATGATGGTTGTAAATTTTTAAGGCATGATTGGTGGATGGTAGTACGATCTACTGCGTAAAATCGTTAAATTTTTGATCGAAGGTCAGTGAATGTGTGGGTGAAACCGACGTATCTTAGGCTTTAAAATTGTTATCATGACAATTCTAAAAAAATAACAAACTATACAAATCGATTATTACTACATCGATTTAGTAGTATATGCATACAAGAAAACATAAAAATTACTATAAACTGTAATAAAAGTTGATTAAAAATAGTGTAGTATTATTATTATTCCATTGCGTTTTTAATGTTTGAATACGCTATTTAAACGAGTTATTTTTCATTTAATAAGTACATATATATCATTTTCTTTCGTGTCTATTAACAAAGTATAACATATATAAACATTGCTTATATATATAATATGCAATAAAATATATTATAATAAACTAACTATAAATAAATTACGCGCAGTTTACTATATCCAAGATTGAAAAATAGCAATTGGATACCATGTACGAAATGTTACAAGCCTATTGTAGCATATCTTTGACAATTTACATGCATTAAACTACACAGAGAATCATCACGATTCAAAATTGAACTAAGAAGCAAAAAATCAATGTAATATCTATAACGATGTATTAACTTTTATTGTAAAATACTGAAATTAAAAATAAACGAAACGAGTGAACAATCGGAAGTAAAATGTATCGAACATATAGTGATAATATCTATCCGATGTGTATATCTATAGTTATTATACGTCCCACAGGGAACCAGTTGCAATTTCCTTTATAGCCAAAATCTCTCTTTGAAGCAATATTGCTTGGGTTTATACTCACAAGGAAATGTTCTTTGGTCTGACCACGTCTATGATGCCTCTCGCCTATGGCAAGCAGATTGGCCTCCAGTAGGGCTGGATCGTTTATGGAGTCGATGACATTATTCAATGCCGTTACAATGTTCAGGCAATGCGCTTGGAATTTCTTGTTATTCGGTAACTCTTCCAATGGTATGTCCTTGAACGATGCAAAGTAGTTCTGGTACTCTGGGTACTTCTTGAAGAATCTGCACAAACGGACGTCGAATATCGTATTAATTTATTATTATTTATTATTCTTTCGGTTATCAAACTCTTCATTTACTTCCGATGCATCTTTATCGTTTTATCAGTTATTGGATCGAAATGAGTTTATTAAAAGATTTTGACGTTATTGCTATTTTTCTCTTATTGACCAAGATTAAATATTTTAAGAGAATATTTATTGCTAGTCGTATTTACTTTACTAAAACTACCATAATCATCGTCGTATTTGATCCTAAGGCATGCGCGCATTATTTAAATTCATATTTACCATTCCATAGACGGATTTTTTGTTCAAATATTAATAATGACACAAGCTTCAGCTCTTTCGCTTAAGAATATCTAAAACTACCCAAGTACCGCGTGAATCCACTATTCGGTTACGTAGCTACATATTTAGATATATTTACGGAATTATCATATTTTTCAATTTATTCCGTATAAAAGGAAAACGTATAAGAAAAATGTAATGCTAACGATAAAATATCTACCAAACATAAAACGTCACCTTAGCGATAGGTCAATTTCACGTAGTATACGCAAACAGATAAATCTTGATAAATATATAAGTGACATAACCGTATGTAATATCATCAAAAAGTCACGATGATTTATAAATGTGTAAGTGTACGTATGTATATATGTATATGTATATATACACACACACAGACGCATACACCGTAAACTTTCTATATCAAAATGAAAGTCACGTGGCATAAAAATCTCCACACCAAGAATTATACATTCAAGAATATAATGTAATCTTAACGCGACTTAATTATTTTTCAAGCTATACGGACGTGCCGAGATTAACGATTATACGTTCCTGGGCATACGTACACATACATTTACTTGGGGTATAACGTATAAGAAACATCGCACCTCGTACTGAATAAATAGTAATGTTTAATGCACATGACACAATAATATAGCGCACTGCGCGATCGTGTTAATATAAAGAATGCGAGCTCGCTTTTTATTAAGATTAATCGACTTGCTTCTCGTTATTCTACACCTTCCACATAGATAAAAATGTATATATACGTTATTGTTTCTATCTATGTTTATACACCTTTGGTGAGGGCTGCTTCTTTTAGATCGAACATTCCACGTAAAAGTATATTATTAATAAATTAGAATCGCAGATAATAAACTGATGATATTGTAGTATAAATAAACCGTAACTCTGATATGACAACAATGTCCTATATTATTAGTCTTAATAAATTTAAGACTTTCATTTAATAAAGAAAACCGATGCGATAACGCATCTTGTTAATATAACTAAAGAAAAAAGAAGAGGAAAGGAAAATCTTTAATATATGGCTATACACGAAGATAAGAATTTGACGGCATCATATAGGTATACTTACGCAACCATAATAGCTACACCATTAGGAATCGGATCTTTTCGAACAATAGCCCACGTGTTCTGAACAAGTTTTTTCTGACGTCCCGTTAATCCAGTCGCTGGGTCGACTGTATTATCGTTAGACGAGCCCCAAAGGATGCTCACTGAGGAACCCATACTGTAAGATAATTATACACCGTGTTAAATAACTGTAATCTATGAAGTTCGTCATTTCGTAAAACTTTGTTGTAAACTTGTAAAGTAACCGAATTACTGATCACTCTAGTTCAGTTTATTAATTAGATTTATTTCGTTCCTAAACGTCAAAGAAGAGTATTAAGAGTATTATTAATACACACATAAATATTATATAGAAATCTATTATAAAAATCTTCGAGTTACTTTTTAGGTAAAAAAAAAAGTCACAAAGAAAGCTTAAATATCCCGACGGAAATTAAATAATACGAAACACCCGATAAAAGTATATCTATAGAAATATTTAAAATATTAAAAAAATTCAAAATTGTCATAACCAGTACATAAGTAAAGCGCAAAGAAACTTAGCCATCGCGTCGAATATCCACTTGAAGAAAATTTGCGGTAAACGAAGTTGATTGTATATACCAACAGTAACTCAAAAGCACAATAAAGCGCGCGCGCAAGTTCTTACAACGGTAAAATCAAGAGCTACAGCAATCAAAGCGGTTCCTTAATTGAAATCGCTTTTTCGACGTGATTTTGATTGCAGTTTATCGATTCGCGCAATCAACGCACACGCAAAATTGAATTTTCTTTTCCGTTTTTTCTTTTATTACCTAACTTTACGGTTGTCAATAATCACTTTTTTTTATTTCACCAAGGAGCTCGATAAAATATTTATCGACGTTGTTCATTTTTATTTTCCACGATTAATTAAACGAACGTTTTTCTCAGAATGCGTCGGCCGACCGAACGCAGGTGTTACTACTTACGGAACGAGCGTCAGTGAAACATAATAAGTTGTAATGGATTGGAGTTTTTTTATTTGTCGGTACTTTTCTTCAAATATTCTTTAAGTATTTAAGTGCATTATATACTTTTAATTTATAGTTTTTTTTTATAAACTTGTCATATATTTCAGGTATATATGCGTGACGTCTTGTGATAAAAGAAGGTAAAATATAGCGAAAATCAAAATTATACAAAAAATAATTACTTCATTTGTATACTTGATTATCAAAATACTTCAACGCTGAACTACAAGGAATTATCTTATTTCTTTGTTGATCGAGAAAATATTTGAGATTTGCATCATCAAAACGACATTATCATTATTATTAATTGCTGTTAAGACATACTTGTATTAGAACCATGTTAAGAAAATTGCGACGTATACTCACATATTCTTTTAAATGCATATACTGTACCTTCGACTTTTTTATTACTATATTATTTATATTCTTAAAATTATTTAAGAAATACATTATTTTTTTTTATTTATTCTCCTGCATGATCAAGATATTAGTTTCTATTTAATTTTTATACGACAGTTTGTTAAAATCTTGTGCACGTATTGAACAACATAGGTGACTTAATTATTTCATGTACATATACTTATAAAGCAACTTTTATAGCCCCATAAGGAAATTAAAAAGAAATTTAACGATCTAAATAATTACTTTTTGTAATTACACTCAGAAAAAAACAGGATACATTATATTAATTATAATGAAAGATGTTACATTAAAAACAATATTAGCAGCAATAAAAAGAAAGGACGATATTCTTATATAAATAAATAGGTATCTCTGGTGAGTTTGAAAAGCAATACTCACCTATATGCGTTGAGTGCGGTTAACTGGTTAACTGTAAGATTCGGTCTAATCGTCAGTTGCGGTATTTATATTTTTGTTGGACGGTGCCGGCTTTTTTTCGCGTTGCCGGCGCCCCAGTGTACGCGCGGGTGACCCGATTCGGCCGACGGGCACGGAGACACTGCGGAGACGGAGAGAAGCGGCATAACGGAGCCAACGCGGGTGGGGGCGATTTACCGCGCGGAGAGAAAAGAAATATGTAATAACTGAGGGAAAGAGAGAGAGAGAGAGAGATAGAGAGAGAGAGATGCAGATACACGATGCGTTCTTCTTTTTTTATTATATAGATATATGATAAATTGATAATAATATAAATTAGTGGCGATCGGTGCGATTTCAACTGGGGAATGTAAATCCCCGGGTGGACGTGTTGTGAATCGATATTGGATAGTGCGATTAAGAAAACATTTTTTAGCTGAATTTCATATAATTTAGTATGTATATTCAAATAAATCAGACTGGTGCGTTTATATAGTTGAGCTTCAATTAAATGTTACTTCAGGGAATATTCATAATTATTATCCTTAACACCTGATCATCGATTTCATTTAATGATTAAACATATACAAAAAATAATCTCTAATTCACGTATATGAAACTTGACTGTTGATGTAATATTATACGCAGATGCTAGATCGATATTGCATTTTTAAATTAATGAACATTTTTATAACGATAATTCTAAGAAGTTAAAGAATTGAGCACACGTATTATTTTTGTTACATTTTCCAATACTCGAGTATTAAATTAAACGAATAATAGAGCACATTTAATAATTAATATACCGACATTCTGAGACGTTACAAGAATGACATAGGAATAATTAATTTTTAAATAACGGTTTTAATTTGTCAAGTGTCTAAATGTATAATTAATCAGAAAAGTAAAAGATCTTTTTTTAACACAAAAATGTATAGTTGGTTCCTATAATAATACATACAATAAATCAATTTGTTTGATTTCATTAAAAAATAATTTGATTTTATAAAAGTGTCACTCGTTTACTTATGTATGCGTAAGAAAACGAAACACTATCTACTCAATCCATGAACATTTATAATAATTTAAATCATTACAGTTTAAGAACAATTAATCGATAAGTTTAAATCAAATTCCTTTAGAATTTTCAGTCTGGAAAATTAAATATTATAATTATACGTATATAACTTATCTTAAAATGCCAGATAGTTATATGCAGCGATCTGATGATTCAACGTAAAAAATTGAAAAGACCATCGGAAAACGATCTGGCAGTGTATATATATATATGTGGGTGTGTGGGTGTGTGTTGGTGTATATGACAGACAATGAAAGGCAAGAGAGAATTGATAATGAAATGAAATAAGGCAGGGAGAAATTGTGACAGTTCCGCTCTTCGTAATGATAAGTAATCCAACTGGATTTATTTTCGCTTTCATCGTATATATATACATATATATATGTGTAATATGCTAGCAGTCTTTGCAAATTTGAGGTAACGACGCGCAATTAACAACTTTATTCCTGAATACTCTATTGTTCAATTCTTTCCCTCCTCTCTACCAAAAAATGGCTTTGAATGGAAATCGCTTTTTTTTAAAAGATGACTTAATTTTCAGATCGATATATAATGAAATATTTTCCTTAGGATTTTTTTTAATTATGTGGTATAGAACGAGCTTGCTGATCATTTAAATGTTAGTTATATATTTTAAATTAAAGTAAGTGTCTTTTTTTATCTTGATTTATTTAAAGAGGAAAAGTTATTTCGTTAATTTATTAATAAGTTGACGACTACTTTACCAATAATATAGGTAAGATTCACTCAAAAAGTCATATTTTGTATTACGTAAAATGTGCCGAATTGATAAATAATTTTACTATATATATAATTAATATATAAATTCAATATATTTATGATTAAACTAATTAAATAACATTTTTATTCAATAGCGTTGGCAACATTTTTAAATACTTGAGAAATACTTGTATCTAGATCTTACAAACTTTTTGTTTTTAAATTAATAAAATATTAGTAACGCAAGTTTTTGGTAAAACAATACGCACATCGATAAAATAGTTGGAAACTCATAATGAACATAAAGTACAGTGATAGAAGGAAACTCTTGTAATCAACAAGTTGAAAAGAATTTAAACAAAAATGCACATCAATAGCCGAACGATATCTTTCTCTTCCATTTAAATTTTCCGTAATCCCTTGATTTTGATTGGATAATCCATCTCTAACGTCATTGGACTCGAGAAAATACGCGCGTACATTCGAACGTACGTACACACTCATACATACTTGGTAGCTGATATGTCGTGCGCACATACACATGCATACCTTATTACGTACCGCGACCGCCCGACAACAAAACAAACTGTGAACAGCGGCGGAAGAAGGCGGGAGGTGAGGCTGGCACGTCTCCTCGTTCGAAAATAACAAGAAACCATGGTCTGACAATTATCGAAATTCACCGATTATCATTTTCCGCAAACACCTTTAGGGTGAGTTCATTATTTTTTCATTTACGTCTCTTTAAACGTCCGTTTTCTATAACTAAACTCGAAGGAAAATGGTGTGACCGAAGGGTTCACTTGTCGCCATGTTTTTACCTATATACATTGTTATACTTTATACTCCATTTATAAATGTTACTTTATGCTTATTTATATTGACTTTCTTTAATATCGTTTAGTTATACATTATGAAATTTTCCGATAGGATAATATTATGGAGTTTCTTTGGTTACAAACAGGGAAACTGTTTTCAAACTCATAAAGTGAGTTGCTAAGTTGTTTGTTTACTAATGTTTCTAATAATTTACAGTTGTGTCATTATCAATTACCTGCAAATGAAATAAATTTAAAAATAAATGTTTTTCTTACTTAGAAATTTCTTAGCAAATCATTTATTAATATCATGTTGATCCTGATAGTATTATGGACTTTAAATCTATAATTTTCATGTCTCTGATGGTATTTAATGTTTACATTAACACTTCCAATTAAAAGATGTAGTGTACCGAATACATTTAACACATTCTATTTATTGTTTATTAATTTAATAATCAGTTATTGAATAATAATATCTATATGTAATTGCTTTACATAATTAGGTCTACCATAACAAGATGCATTTGAAAATTTTATAGGAAATTAAAATTATTTTATCTATAGGTATCACCATCCACAATATATCAGCGTGCCATTAGCCTCCCGTCTTCTGCCAAGCGCCGGTTTCACGTGTGGTCAATTAACATCCAACGTACCACCTAACAGTCGAGAGAACAACAATCGACAATGGCTATCCTTCCTCCAGATCCTGTTTATATTATGAGAGGTGATATGGGCCCTGTCCATAGTTTATTATTCCGTGTATCACCTTACATTGAACATCTTTATGCTGGAACTGAAAGTGGAAGGGTACATGTTTGGGATTTGAGAGTAAATATAATTATTTTTACATTTTACATGTTGATATAATTATAAAAATGTTACAATTTTTTTATTGATTTTGTAGAAAAATCGAGAATTATTCAAATTGAATGCCTCGAACGAGCCTTGCCTGGCATTGCATACAATCGGAAATGAATGCCTTGTAACACAGCGGAAAGGAGGAGCACTTAATTTTTGGCAAGCTCATAATTCTAATTGGATAATAAATGAAACTGTTGATACAGACTATTGTGGTTTTTGTCGGTAAGAATTAGCATTTTCTTATAATGACATCTTTTATAATTTTATAAAATATTAAATTATTTCCAGGTGTCAAGTATCAACAGAGGATACAATATTTATACCCCTTAACGATTCAAGAATTGGACTATTTTCATTGAGAACATTAAAGACGGAAATTGAATTAAATCCTGTTTGTCTTCCAAATTTACAATCGCTTGGTCAGGTTATGGCAATTAAGCCATGTATTGATGAATCTAAATATGTATTGGTTACTTATGACGGTGGACAAACGTCTTTGTGGGATGTGCGATCAAAAAAGATTCTATCATCTCTTGAAGTTGAGCAATGTCCTATGAGTATTGATTTTAACTCAACATTGATGTGTGGAGTTATAGGAAGTCCTTGTGATAATTTGGAAGTAAGTTTCTTGAGACAAGTTCTTTTTATTACAATAATTGAAAAATGTATTAATTTTTTTATTATTTTTAGATATTTTCATTGTCACCAAATAATGAACTTATTGAAAAGACAAGATTGCCTTTAAAAAATCCAGGTACATCAGCTATTGCGATTAGACCTGATACAAAAGTATTTGCTGCAGGAGGATGGGACAGTCGAATAAGAATTTATTCATGGAAAACACTGAGACCGCTCGTCGTTTTAGACCAGCACAAATCTACTATCCATGATATTATCTTTTCATCCTGTAAAGTTGAGGCATATAACAGCAAGTGCTTAATGGCTGCTGCTGGAAAAGATGGAAATATTTCTCTTTGGGACCTTTACAATTGATTGAATATTAAATGAATAAAAGAAAATATTTTCTATATGGTTGATTTTACAGTACAAATACTAAGAAGAAAAGACTTATCAAAATTAATAATAAGAAATAAATAATTTTACTTTAAAATAAATATTGAATACGTTTTTTAATTAAAAGTTGCTACAATTTAAAAATCTTAAAAACCACTTTATAATACTGGACTAGACTGTCCATAATTTTAATGAGTACTTTTCTTCTAAACAAATGACATTTTATTCATTTTATTAGTTGTATCAAATTATTTTACTGACATGCAACAATTCATTTAATACTGGCTAAACGAATTGGAAAAATATTTCAAAAGCATTAATATAAATTTTTTTGAGAAGCAAGTCATTTGTATTTTTATTTTTATTTTAACACTTATAAATAAATTTTTATGAGGTAAGTAAAAGCCATTTTACAAATTAATAATGTAAAAAATATTCGGAATTTACTAATTAACAAATAGTAACAATCACAATTTGCATTGTATCCATAGACATTTGTAACATAAATACAAAATTTTTATTTAATTCTGAATTTTAAAAAATTATGTTGGAATTCCAAGAGTTTTGCGGACTAGTTTTTGTGCAATTCTTTCAAATTCAGTTCTATCTTCCCTCCACATTTTTGCTGCATCAACATTAGCTCCACTTTCATCATTCGGTTCAGCTAACATACTAACCACACTTAACAAAATTTTTTCAACACTTTGTACAGGACTCCATCTTTCTGCGCTACTCTCGTAACCCATAGGATCATCACCTGGTGCATGTAAAATACTAATACATACATGACCATCTGAATATACTAGAAAAGAATGAAATATTAATTTAATTACTTATATTTTTCTTCTAATTGATAAATATAATCTTACTATTCGGGTGAAAAATTTCACATGTGAATTGCATTTTTGGTGGACTCAATGGGTAGTCAGGAGGAAAGATCAGTTTGGCTGGGAAAACACCACCTTCAAAACATGTTCCCTCTGGTCCTCTAGATTGTATAATTCACCAATTTGTAATAATATTATAAATATTTCAATCTTTATCAAGTGTCAATCAATTCATAATGGAGTATACCAACTTATACATAATTTATGTACTTATTACACTTACGTAATTAATGCTTCCCATTCAAAAAAATTTTCTTCATTTACTGGTCCAGCTAATATTCCTTCAGGAGGATTTACTGTTAATTCTATAATTTATAAAAGCACAACAATTGAAAATCTTGATACAATCAATTTTTAACTAAAATCATAAATTTAATTTTACGTTTATACTCAGCCATTAAACGTCTTAAAGCAGAACCTGCCATTATTTATAAAGTTTTTCTTATTATTTTAACCCAAAACGAAAAATAAAATAAGTAAATAAAAACAATTTTAAAACTATTTTTTGACGTGTGGAAAAGAAGAAAACACACGTCAAAAATTATTTTTGAGGTTAGTTTCCTGAACAGCTGATTTTGCCAACTATACTTCGAACATAGAAACAGTCAGTATGTTTATTTGAATTATAAATTTATAACTAATATATTTGTGTTAATATTAAGAAATATATTTTGGTTTTAATAATTATATAACTCAATTATAAAACATTTTGATTTATTGCCAAAAATGTAATAATTTATTTACATACTTAATTTAATTTCTAATAAAATTTCAAATCTGATATTTAAATAAACCTTATTTACAAGTTTATTCAACTACACTTTCGATGATATTCTGGAGGTGCAGCTCCAAAATCTTGAAGACTGAAATAGTCACTACTATTTTTGTGCAAATACCTTAAAAAATCATGAATGTGTGCAAGAAGTAGTTGAATACTTTTTTCATCTAATGGTGTGTAAGATAACATACTTCCAAGTTTCACTAAAAAATAAAGCTCAATTATAACATTTATATTGAATACATAAATAATTTATTCATGTTACAGAAATGCTGTTACCAAACAGTCTTAGCAAATGAAAAGCTCCATAGATTTGACTGGCTGGTGTATTAGGCTTTTCATTCATAATATCACCGTATTGTTGCCTTTCCCATCTATACAAAAGCTGCATTCCAAGCATAACATTAAAATATTCTCTAAGACCTCTCGTAACTTCCAATACTGCTACTTCTTTGTTAGGTGTATTAGTTTTACTTGATGTCTTAAATTTTGTATAATCATCAAGAATCTTATCAACTGTATGTCTTGCAGGTAAAATTACTAATTTTCTTTGTCTGCTTATAGCATCCCAGTCATCAACAAGCCAAGGTTTTAGTTCATCAGGAATTTTTACTTTAATTTCAACTTTAGATAAAAACTGTTCTTCTGTTTCTACTGTAGGGTCAATACGACTGAAAAAATATTATACATTTATATCTTATATTTGAAATACATTTATTTTCATTTGTATAGAGCAATAAATAATTTACCTGCGTTTTCTTCTTGGACCATCAGAAGATGAATCGTTAGAGGTTGGAGTTATAGATCCACTACTTTTTTGATAACGATTATTAACACGATCATTTGACAAAGTTGGTGTACTAGATCTGCTTTCTGAATCTTTATCTTTACCTAAATCACGATTTTTTAAACTAACTTTGGAAAGAACAGAAGATTTCTTTCCTTTTTGTGCAACTTGTTGAGCAGCATGAGCTCTTTGAACATCTTTCTGGCGTTGAACATTAATTTCATTATATTTCAAGACTCTACTTTCCGGTACCCATTCATCCCAGCTACATTGACAAAAGTTACAAAAATTACATTATGAATTTTGTACATTAAAAAATATATGTCTTACTTTTTATTCCACCCAGCATAATGTATCAAATATTTAACTTGTTTCTCTTTCGTAATATTAGTTTTTAAACACTTAGCTTCATAAATTAATGGCCCATGAAAACATAATACGCGTTCACCTGTAAAATATAAGAGAATCATGGTTTATTATGACTTTACAATAACATGAAATTTATTAATAAATAAAATACCTTCTTGAAATTTACAAGTTGGACTACCGGGCATTTTAAATAAATATTAATTTTAAACTATACATGTACTTAACACTTTACGCTTTACAACAACGGCTAACTATTTTATATTATATTTTATACACACGCATAAATAAACACAAGACAACGCAGCGGACATCTTGAAATTGTAAATGGCGGTAAAAATTTGCGCGAGATTTGAAATTTGTATTGTTTTTTTTATAACAATATTGCACATAAAAAATAGAAAGTAATAATATAATTGTTACATTATAAGTTTTCTTATTGTTTAAAAAATAGGTAAATTAATCTTTTAATTGGTTTTAATTTACATTTATAATATATATTATTTGTCAATATTGGGTGGGGTCCGATTTGTCGAATGTTCATTCAAAATGTGTGCAATATTTCGAATTTTAAAAATTAGAATAACTTTTTTGTTATTTCGAACCGAAAAAATGGAATGATCATTATTTCGAAAGTAATAAAATCCTCAGATATTTGGTATTAGGTGGAATATTTCGAATTCCAAATAGTAGATCAATAATTTTCTACATTATTGTCTGTCATCAAGGTGTTTACAGACAAATATTATAAAAGTTATTTTTCTACACTATAAAGTTTGAATTTGTGTGAACAAACATGTAAAAACTGAAGAGTGCATTAATTTCGAAATAATAGTCTTTCTATTTCTCTTGGTTCTAAATAATAAAAATACATTTCTAATTTTTGAAATTCGAAACAATGCACACATTTTGAATGAGCATTCGACAAATCGGACCCCACCCGTCAATATTAATATACATTTTTTTTATAAACTAAATTGAAAAAATAATTTTTTGTATACGTATTTACAGATAATTTCGAATTAATAAAAAAGTTTTAAGTAGTTAAATCAGTCGTTGATGTAACATATTTATGATTTTAATTAAGATGCCAAATGCTCAAATAATTTTAATAATAATTACATAATACATATTATATAAATATAAAAAAATATCATATCAATTATAATTAAATAAAGTACATCAAGAGCACATTAAAAGTTATCACAAAGTAAGGAGGATAATAATGTAAGAAAGCAGTAATAATAAAAGAAAGGTCGAGAAAAAATAAAAAAGGTATTAAAAGTTCGGCACTTCATATATAAATCATGAGTATACACATACATTAGAGAGGAAACATATTCTTATCCATATATATGCATATATATGTGTATAAATTACAGCAAAACGAAAAATTCTTACGTACCGACCGAACTACTATCCTATCATCCTGCCATCTGATGTAGAAATTGCAAAATCATTTTTTCTTAAAAATTTTTGCATTTTTTTTAGGTGAATTGTTGATTGTCAACGATTTGAACATATGTTTATCATTTACAGTGAAAAAGACCATTTTCAAATTAATTATTACAAAAATGGCGAATTTAATATTTTGTAACATATATTAATCGAAAGATGAGATGAAAAGGTCCTCGTGACCTAGGACGAAAACCGAACTTCCGGTGTTAAAAAATTACAGTAAATAATAATTTAAAAAGTAGTTTAGATAGTAAAAATTGACATATATTTAACGCCACGTGTACGAGTAATTATTGCAACGATAAATCAAGATATATACTTAAATTTTATAAAAAAAAAATTGTACTTCCGGTTCGAAAAAATTTGATTCCTTTTTTACTTCGCTTTAGAAATCCTTCCTGTGAAACGAGTTTTAATAACGAATGTACATTACAATTAAAATGTAAATGTGTAAAATTCATACTCTATGTAATGTAAAAATTATTCTAAATGAAAGAATGAAAAATAAATGATTAAGTTGCGAACAATACGTTGCGTAGGAAATTAATTACAATCACCTAAACCAAAAGCCAATAAAAAACATAAATAACAAAAAATATCCTTTTTTTCATAAAGAGGCACAGGCATTTGTAGTGTGTGAAGAACGTGCGCGTGTACATGTGTGAGGATGTGTGGGTGGGTGGGCAGGGGGAGGGGAAACGGATTGATGAGAATATGAGATCGCCATTCGTACCCACTCACACGTGCGCGCACAGCTGCGTCGGAAAGTGCGCGCTCAAACCCCCTCTGTGGCTCTGTGAGCGGTGTCGACTGTCGGTGCGTCCAGAGAGCTCGCGAGCGAGAGAGAGAGAACCGCGATCGTATTGTATTTTTTAGTATACGAGCGAAAAAGGAGTTTTCTTTAAGCAAAAATGTCTTCGCCAAGTAAGAAGGTAAAGAAAATCGAAGAATCGAGTGATGGTGATGGAACTGCTGAAGGTCGTGATTATGACGTTGAGATCCAAAAGGCACTCGAGGAGATCGACGGTTGCCAAAACCAGATCGACGGGTTGAACGAGAAAGCGAGCGACGAAATACTCGAAGTTGAGAAGAAGTACAATAAGCTACGTAAACCATATTTCCAGAAACGTAATGATATCATCAAGAGGATACCGAATTTTTGGGTTACAGCTGTATCCTTTTCTTATATATAGTGCAATAAGTAGAATAAGGAATATTGCGGCCGGCGTTCGCGCCGGTCCTCGACGCCATCTTTATAACTTGGTCGCGCGTTTCACCTGCCAAAATTTTTGATTTTTCAATGTTCGCTTAATGTACTAATCAATATCTTACTTTCATTTTTTTATGCTACGATATTTAGCCTTTTTATCAACCAGCTCCAAAAAATTTTCATACCATATTTTTTTGGAGTAAGTCCAACGTTTATGGGAGTTTATGGATTTGTCTTGTGGAATTTGTTTATTAACTTTATTGATTCCTTGTTCATTCTATACATAGCTTTATTGTAAATATTTGGATAAGAGGATTTATAATGCCCTTGAATCAAGTCTATTGTTACTTGTCTAAACTTATATTACAGATATATTAATTTTTACGCAAGCTCTAACAATATTTGAGTATTTAAGCAATTATTTTTTATCATACTTTTACTTTTATCTTTTAATTTCCGATAATGAAACGTATTACAACCACAATTTGATATTATATTTTATTCAGATACAGTCATATACTTTTTATAACCTAAAAATTGTCTATTTCAGAAATTTTCAATGTCTAATTTGGTCGATACATACAGATGTTAAAGTTATTAATATCAATAAATGTTAGGTATACTTTTCATTGTGATAAGATATAGTAATGAACCATTTTCAAAATTTTATTATTAAATGACAAGTCTATTTCTTTCAATTGGAAAATCATATACTTATATTTGAATAATTATATGTACATATGTATTAAATGAGTTACTTAATACTTATTATATAGAAACTGTATGTTATTACTGGGTTATTAGGTTATTTATTTTAATATTTACATCAAAAATAAATATATAAAAAATTATACTTTAGTAAAATTTTAATGATTTTTTAAATATATTTATTATATATGTTATATATTTCCTTAATGAACTTAATAGTTTGTTAATAATAAAAAAATAGCTGATATTTTGGAAGAAGAGGAAGAGGATGCATTACGCTATTTGAATAAATTAGAAGTAGAAGAATTTGAAGATATTAAATCAGGCTACCGAATCAATTTTTATTTTGATGAAAATCCATATTTTGAGAATGATGTGCTTACTAAGGAATTTCATCTCGGTTCGTCTGGTGAGCAGACCTCTCAGCCTCTAAATTTTTGGCTTGAGGTCGCAAAATTTTACAATTAAACATGACACATTATTACAATTAAGTACATATTATGTTTAGGTGACCCAGCTTCTCAGAGCACAAACATTCGCTGGAAAGATGGAGCTGATTTATCAAAAAGAGGAAAAGCAAAAGCAGCAATGAAAGTTAGAAAAAGGCCATTGGGACGTAGATCTTTCTTTGGTTGGTTTACAGATCATGAAGATCCAAGTTCCGATGAAATTGCTGAGTTAATTAAAGATGATCTTTGGCCAAATCCATTGCAGGTGCTTACATATATCTTTTTTATATTCTTACACATATGCATTATTTAATGTATTCATTTATCATTAAGTTTAATGTGTTTTTATTCTCAATCATGTCAATTAATATTTAATTGAAAAATTACTTTTTCTTTTAGTATTATTTGGCACCAGATATGGAAATTGAAAATGGCATAGAAGGAGACGGTGATGAAGTTGACAGTGAAGAAGAGGAGGAAGAAGATGAAGATGGTGCTGATGAAGATGGAGATGAGGTAGGTGAAGGAGAAGAAGGTGACGATAGTGTAGAAATTATGGAAGATGATAGAGACGAAGAAGAAGATGATGAAGATGCTGCTAATGAAAATGATGGAGTACATGATGAAGAGGATTTCTTAGTTGAAGATGAAGTTGAACGGGAGAGTGAAGTATTGGGTAAGTCTTGCAGTTATATGATGCTATCAAACTCATATCTCTCATTAACTTCTTAAATATAAATATTTTTAGACGGCGAAGAACCGGAATAAAATAATTTCTTTTCAACAATTAATCAATTGGCAAATCTCAAAGACAATCGTTAAACAGAAATTACTTCAATGAAACCCAAATTCACGAAGAATCGCCAGAAGCTTCCAACACTGTATTAACGATAAATGTTAGTTTAGTTGTAAGTACTTCAAGCTCCGAGGCAAACAATTTTCAAGAGTATCAAAATCAACGAGCTATTGATTATGCTATATAAAAAATGAAATTTCATCGTTTTTATCAGTACTATATCTCTGCGAGAAATGACACTGATCAAAACTTAAAAAGAAAAACGGAAAACTAATGATTGTACTAATGAAAAAAGAAACAACAAATTCATACATTAATTTTTAACGTTAAGATAGTAGGTATAAGAGCGCCGAGCTTCCAAGATGAAGTTCACATTGTCGTTTTTTGTATTCCTTTATTTGTAAGTCGATATTGTAAATAGTGACAACGCACGATTTCATGTTTGTCGATTTTATATCCTATACTCCCTTTATTTTGCAGTTATATTGCTTAATTATTTTAAATAGGTCTAATCATCAACATTGGAATAGAAGGAAATTATACAAACCGAAATATTAAATGTACAATTAACTTAGAGATTTATTACACACAAAAACAGTTCTTTTAAATTAATTTTCGTATATTTCATAATTGATTAATAAACATCGAAAATTTGTAGAATAAGTTTAGGTATCAGCATGAATCCAAAATGCTGAATAAATTATTTTTCTTGTGATCCAAATAAATCGCGATATTAAATTTTGAAACTTCTAGTGTCAATTTTCACATCACACTTTCAAGTAGAAGAAATGTAATAAAGCATTGTCATTTTCACAAATAAAATATCATTTTCAAATTTCTATCTGATATAATACATTCATAAAAATACCTACTATTTTATAAATGTAAGAAAATTACAAATAAAATAGCGATGTTAGCCATGTGTAAATGAAATTGAAAATGCTTAAAGGTATACCTGTTATAACAGGATTATAATAAATTTGATAAATATGAAAAAAAAATTAAATATACTTTTTAAGCATTTTTATATAGTAGAAGTAAAGCATACATTTTTGCATAACTAAATTGAAATAAATTTTACTTTTAATATGTAAATATATGTGTATCTTTGTTAAAACTTTACTTGCCTGATACATAAATTGAGTAACCAATTTGAAGTACAAAGTGCTTTTATGTACATGAAAATTTTCGTGATTTTTTAAAAGTAAAGAGTAATTCTTGATTAAAAATTATGTTACTAATCAAGATATTTGTCCAACGAGGTACGTTTTATTTTTAAAAATGTAATGAAAATATCGTATTATAATATTAAAGTAATAAACAAATCGTATTTTTAAAAATATTTTAATACGTTAATATTTGAAAAAGGGTTTTCATCTATTAATTAAATTACAAGTTTTAAAATAAGTTTTTATAAAAAAAAAATGTAGCCTGCGATATTATAACGAAAGAATAAAGATAATGAATATTCGGTCTAAATCTCAACAATAAAAATACAACTTTGTCTCACAAATATAAGATCGATTTATTTTTAATAAGTAAACTATATTCTTATGTAATACGTTAAATATTCTGTGTATTTATTTTTACACTACATTATACAATATTTTAAATGCAAAAGCTGTGAATCTACAAAAATAGCAGTTAAGTTATATGTAATAAAGTTTTTAAAAAGTGAAATGAATTGAAAATTTTTTAATAAAGCTTGATTTAAACATTCTTTTAAGTTGTAAGTAAAATACAAAGTTTTATTTATAAATTATTTATGGAATCTGTAAGTAAATGTGATTCAGGTAAAAAAGAGTCCATTATAAATGTTGTCAAGGGATTTTATTAAAATAAAGAATTATGTACATTTCGTAAAAAAATTAAAAGAGAGATAAGGCAACACAGCAAGATAATCAAAGGCTCAAAGGCTCAAATGCTTCACGATTCTCTATAAGCTTTTTTAATCCTTGCATACTTCTTTTTTATATCACACGCCTTTACATAAATAGTGACTAATTTTGTTCCCATTAAATACTTTACAAGCTCGATTTTTCCATGTCAGCATCGTTTAACAATCGGCGTACTCGTTATTACTTAAATATTATCACACAAAAGTTTGTTTTCTCTCGTACGCCAACGTTGCCACTTATAATACTAAGAGTGTTAATAGTATAAGTAATTACACAATCGTCGATTCCTTGTCCTTTTTTTGGCGAGACTTAAAAACATATTTTTTTCTCTTTAAATAAAATGCTGCATTAAAAAGCTTTTTTGGTCACCTATAATCCTTATTATCGTTATGATCACATAGAATACAAGAAAACAGTATCTCCCTGTTGGCATCGGTCAAAAGATTTAACGCTTATCCTTAAATATAAAAAGAATTTCGTCATGATTTGGTACGACTTGACAGAATGATGAAGCATCACGGTCGTATCAAACAAACAAACATTTGTTATACTCAAGGTTCAACCTTAACTATAAAACTTACAAATAACATTAGGCCCTTCACGGCGGTATTATACAAGAAGAAACAAGCGAGGCTGGCTGAAGTTAAAAGAAAATAATAAAAAAATAAGAATCATGAACTGATAATATGATGGATAGTTTGTAAAGGGCCGACGAAGCAACGATTCGATATCTCTTTCGCTCTGCGAATTGACTGTTCGAAAATAATAAACTAAATAAGTTTGTTCGCATAAACAAGCATTTGACGAAAACAATCACAGTCTAGAGATGAGTGTAATTTAGGCTCGTATGTACGTCTCTCGTTAATTTGAGCGCTCGAGCAGCTTCTTCTTGTGTCTTGGCCAATTCCATTAACGCGAGTGCACCTAACCATTTTTGATTGTCCTCTGGTAAAGGCAGTTTTACCGTACTTTCTTCTTGCTTTACAACGATTACTTTGACGTCGGTATTCCCAATCTCGTTGGCACACGATTTTGGCGTTTGACTTCTTCCAGCAAGCATTAGAACTGTAGGCCTTGTTTTATTTTCTGTATGTAGTACCCTGCTGTTTGTTTCCTTATCCTCAATATCTACCTCGGTACTTGTAATTTGAGAATCAATATATTGTTCTATATGTTCAACATTCCCAGGTGTAAAATCATCCTCTTGCCTCGAGATCCCGCATAGACTGGGTAATTGTGATTCTGATAGACTCCATTGTGATGTATGCAATTCCTCTGAGATTCGATGGCAATTATCTGTGGGATGCAAGTCCCACCTGAGTGGTTTAGCCAACTGTTGCTCCAAACATGCTTCTCTTAACCAGCGTTTTTTCGGTTGTAATCTCTCTAGCGGCCTTCTCAAAGGAGTAACTGGTAACTTCATGCCTGTTGCTTCCTCATCTTCCGAATTTTGAAGCATTGCACATGCTTCAGAAGGATCTTCATCTTGACTTTCATCCTGGCTATCTTGGCTTTCGCTACAATACAGTCGACTTTGACTCTGAGGTGCTCTGTCAAGGTTTTCTTGCTCAACGACAGCATCCATAACAAGTCCCTTTCTCGATTTGATTCTTTTGTGCGAGTCACCACTGCTTTTCCATTGCTTCTTCTTTCTGTCACTTTTTCCTGTAGGTGTTCGATCTTCACGTTCTCTCGCCATTTTATATCGTTCTAGCCATCTTGTTACATCATGAGGAAGTTCAGTGTTTCCGGATACTGGTTTTAAAACAAAATCATCAGAACGAGTTAATGTTGCATAAGGGTGATCCGGACAGTGTCGATTTGCATGCGTAAATCTCATTTCACATCCAGGTTCTGTGCAAAGAAATGGTTTCTCTCCTGTATGTAATCGTTGATGAGTTTTTAGTTGACCAGATTGAGTAAAAGCTTTTGTACATCCTGGATAGTCACATGGATAAGGCCTCTCACCTGCACAAATAAATAAAAAATCAAGAATTAGAGGCACATAGATGTAATTTTTAAAAGTATAATAATAAATAAGTATTCTTGTACAATTCTTGGAGAATATATTTGATATACTAATTACGTAAGTAAATAAGACAATCTAATTAACAAGTATTTAATATTGTTATAATTATGACATTATATTGATATTGATATTTAGTACAAATAATCATTACAATCTTTCGTAAATATCTAATTTTATACATCAAAATTACCAATATTAATTTTTTTATTCTTATTATTATATTATTCACTTCAATAATTCCAAAAATATTTGATGCTTATTTTTATTTTATGTTTTACATATACATAATACGTAAAAAATAATAAATATTTATTCGTTTATATAATTATCACAACAATAAACAAACGATCATAGACCGCAAACAAATAAACCACGTGTCGCGCGATACACATGCATCTCTTTTGTCAAACCGCGCGCGTGGTCGATTCGAAAACAGCGTCCTTACGCTATAAGAAGCAAACATCGGTAAATACTCATATTTTATATACTTTTCAAATAAATATAATGCTAAACCATCGCCAACAAAATAAATTTTGAAATATCAAAATATATATTTAAGTAAAAAACCAAATACGCGCATTGATTAAACGAATGAATAAGCCACATGTACCTATATATATATATATATATATATATATATATATATGCATATACACGAGAAACAGCACACAACAAAAGAATGAAGCGACGCGGCGTGTATTTAAGCCACGCGGTGCTGTTATGCCATGCAATAAAGTGATGATTGTTTATTATCAATTTTACGGAATGTCAGTTTGATGTCATTCGAGGGGTAAATCACGAAATAATATATATAAAGATATAATTTATTTGCAATTACGTGAAATTCTTCAGGGTGCTGCTAACATTAAAATAATTTCGTAATGCATTTCTTTAAATATATCGGTCGTATAAGGTATAATTATCAATTACTTTTAACATTATTTTATGAAGATGTTAATTAAAATGAATATTTATCGGTGTAATAAACTAAACAAAGTTAATACAGAGATAAGGTTCTTAAATTAATAAAATAAAAATGTTATTTTAAAAGCATATTGTATACGTTAATTCTATTAGAATTTTAATTTAAAAAATGTAACGTAATAATGTACAAAATATTTGTATTATTTTTCTGTACGTATAGGTACACGCGCAAGTATGACGCGATTTAAAATTTAAACGTTTCATAATCAAATTATATAAAAGACGAAAAATTTACATTTTAAGCCAACACAAACGTAATCATTCGTTACATCAACAATGAAGAAAAAAGTAACAATATATTATAAGTACCTGTAGATATTTAAAAATTAAAAATACACGTTGTGCATTTTCTATTATTCTTCATTATCATCGAAGAAGCGATAAACATAAAAAAAAAATTAACTATCGAACATATTAATTAAATTAAAAAATAACCATGCGAGCAAATTTTGAGAAACGAATGAAAAACGTTCTGGCACACTCACACACATGGCATACAAAACGAAATAAAAGTGAGGGAAAGGAGACCAGGTGAAAAATGCTTAACAAAAGGGGAAGCCCATAGAATCAAAAGCCCCCGTGAGTAAGTATATAGGGAAAGGAAAAAAAAAATCTCTCCCCATCGTACGATTAAAGAGCACAAGCAACAGGAGAGAGAAGCGAGAGAAAGAGGGGGGGGGGGGAGAGAGAGAGAGAGAAAGCAAGTATATAAGCTTTTTGAATCTTTGAAAGAAACGTGAGAGGGAGAAAGAGAAAGAGGGGAAGTTATATACCTAGTATGTAAGCGCGGGGCGCAAAACGGACATGTTGGAATTTCCGTAAGACGCGCGCGCGCGCGTCCCCCTCCCCTCCCTCCGTGTATCACTCGTTATGAGAGCGTGTATACGTGAGCGAGAGAGAGAGAGAGAGAGAGAGGGAGAGAACAAGAGAGAGACGCGTCCCTCGTGTGTGCGCCAAAAATGTGTTATAACCGCGCGCGTTATCGGTCCAGAAATACCTCCGATATACACGCGTCCGTTACAAGTAGGCCGTATTTATAGGTTATGTTACATTTTTGGATGTAGACGCACGCGCGCAACCGCGCGCATACGCACATAGGTATGTGTGTGTATACGAGTAAAGTTGATGGTCTATCAGGATTCAGGTATCTACGGGATAGATAAAAGGATGTATGTTAAATATAATGAATGAAAAGTTTACCGGTATGAGTCCTTAAATGTGCCTGTAGACTTTTCTCTCTCGGGAAGACACGATTACAATAGGTACACTTGATACTCGATGGCGATGTGCTACCTTGCATCATGAGATTAGTTAAAGCATCGGCTCTCGGTCTACCACGTCTATGAGATTCACGGTGATGTAAATTGTCCGAGGGATTGTTACATTGGTTCCTCGCTGCGGCGGCTACGTATTCCGGTGATGAGCAGGAACTGCCTGGGCTTAAATTTACGTTACGCGCCTCTTCACCCCACGTCCATGGATACAATTTCGTGTCGCACATCGGTGGACTACCGCACTCGTTACGTTTCGGCGTGTGCAGTTCCATTATTATCTTGTACACTACCTATTCTACCTATTCTACCTATTCTTCCTATTCTTCCTATTCTACCTTTCCTCTTAGTTCACTTCGGGACTCGAGGGAGACTTGTTCGTATTCCTGTATTATCGTCACCATCCACTATTTGCCAGTCCGATACACGTACACTACGTACACACGTCCACATACGTACTCGATCAACTCGATCCTCGGTGTACCTTCCAACAATTTCACTGCGCGTGGGATCTCGCGTGCGACTGATTAACCGCCAAAAAGTACGCTTCTCGCCCGCACACCACTAATACACGTAGAGAGCTCCTGCGCATGCGCCCCTACTACACCTATAAGCCACACACTCGCCACTCTCGCTAGTCGCCACCGTACGAGCTGCTCTACGGGGAGGGGGTACACGATTCGCGCGCTTCTTACGGCATTTCGTGGTAGCAAGGCCTTGCCGCTTGCCTTGTGCGCCTATGCCTGCGGGTTGCTTTCTGCGCCTCGATTCTCTCGAATGTCCCTAACATTTTCAGGTATATTTTTCGTAGACGCGCAAGTGGGGGCGGCTCTTTCTCTCTCACTCACTCTCTATAGCTTACTCGAAATCCGGTTATTTAACTGGGTATAGTGGGTACCTACGCACACACGCACACGGAGCTCTTTAACTATTAAAAATCCATTTCGTGCACAGGTGTAGACTAAGCGGTGGATTAGGGAGGAAGACGGTGCAATAATCATCAAGGAGGCTTACTTTCCCTCCTTTTGTTCTAATTTATGGGGGTGGTCTATCGTCTGACCCTCCTGTGTTACCCAAATTTTATGATAATCTAGAGAGGTTTTTAAATTTTCTCTGGGGACTTTTAAAGTTTAAATGAATACACACTTATCTCGAGAGAGGAGTATGCGCGATATCTAACGAATTTGAATTAGACTCGAGTCGTTATTGATAAACGTTTTTGCACGATGTATAATGTATGCGTATTAATTCGATCAGCCAAATATTTGGTTTTCGTACATAAATCTATTTGAAGTTCGATATAGCTCTACCAATTTCAAAAAAATTTCCTATAATACACTCAATACATTTGGTATACTATCAAAATATATGTCCATATTAATATATAATACAAACAAAATTTGAAATTCAAATTCAAATTCAAATTCAAATTTAAATTTAACTGTTATTATTTTCTAATGTTATTTCTTACATTCACTCGTAATAAAGTGTATTTCTTGATAATATTTTTGATTGATTTAACGAGTCAATTTGTGGTTATTTACCACGCAACGTTTCGAAAACATTTTTGTTACGTTTTCTGGTGCAGTCGTTTATTCAATAATGAAATCTATAAATTAATTTACAATCACTTTTGACAATATATTAATTATAAATAATAAGTATATAAATCTATACCTTTTGTACGTTATAAAGTCATATTATACCTTAGCGGTTTTGTCAATTAAAAGACATAACAATAATTTGTAATTAATTATATAATTACATTTATTTATTATGCATATTATATATTAGAATTATATAAATTTATAATAAATTATTTATGTACAGATCATAATTTAAAATATAAATTATAATCTGTTTTAGACACAAAAATATTTTAATATTAAAAATAAGTTCCTTTTAATATAGCAGGTGGACTCGAGAAAAAAAATTTTATTCAATTATAATTTCATTATTTAAATTTTCGTATTTCAAAAAGTATTTTTTGTTTACAATTTTATAAATTATTGTAACAATACCTTAGATATGGTAAATCTGAAGTTGCGAAACAAAATAGCGATTAATTTGGCAATTAAATTACATTTGAAAAGTAAATATACAAGGGCACAATAATTATATGCGAAAATTCCAAATAGTAACCAAAGTATATATATATATTTCTTGATTAAAGAGAAATACATATTTATATACGTATATAGATTAAAGCAAAAAAGAATAACATAAATAAAAAAAGAATCTATAAATTGTGAAGAATGCACATCTACGAATAATGTATTAAAAAAACGCTCGTGAGAAAAGAGCGTCAGCTGGTGAAACAGTAATGCGCAAAAATATATTCGCAGCTGAGACGGTGAAGGCGTATACATAAGTAGATACACCTCTCAGGTTGATCTATCAGGGACGAGGTCCGTGAAAAATCAGAAATTGCCTTTTCTACTCATTTCCCTTTGTCTCCCTCTGTCTCTCTCTCTCTTTCACCCCCGTATATTCCCGTATATAGATTCAGCTGTTGCTTCTGCACCCTGTTGAATAGCCATATATTTTCTATACCTTCGCAGGTCATGACATGCTCACAGATTTTCTTGTTATATATATATACGTATATAATGGGGGCTGTATACAATGTATATCCCTTAGGTTCATTGGACTTCATTGTTATATGATTTTGGATATCTTTCTCTCTCTCTCTCTTTCATTTCGACCTGAAGGATAATATAAAGCGACTGTGGATTTTACGCGGTGGAACTTATTCGCTTTTTCTTATGTACACATACACAGTTTTCAATACAAATGCGTGATATTTTAATATGTCTAGGTATTAGATATATCACTCTTATCGGTTCACATTTTTTTTGCTTTATGTTCTGTTTTGATATTACCACGATGTGATTACAAGTTATATATGTAGAGGATTTATCGGCTCTTTTTCATAATTTCCTGATAAATAATGTAAATATATTGGTAATCCTATGCTCCTCTACGTCATTATGTTTGTTGACTAACTTATATATTATTATATTTAGTCACTGCGCGTAACATAAACACTATTATTACATTATTTTGATTTTTCAAATATAATAATTAATTTTGCTCTTATTGCAAATTACAAACCTATACATACGTACACGATAATAATTTTCAAAGTGTCTATAGTTTTAAAAACAAACTTTACAATAACTATTACAGCATTCTTATTTATAAATATATCAGATATTAGTATTTGTTTACAAAACTTTTAACTCTACAGTATAATACTTATAGTATATCTATAGTGAGAAATAATAAAATATACGCTCTCGTTTATAATTTGGTGTCCCTAGATGACGAAAATTGTGTAAATAACTTTTAATTTTTGCAATTTTGCGAAACACTAACTGATGGCAAAATTTTGAAAAAGCATTGGAAATCCTTTCTTTTGTAATATATATACTTTTTAGTTTGTTATGAGAACTGAAAAATAAAAATATCTAATTTAACAATTTATCCATGTTTAATGTTTTGACAGCTTAATAAAAGATTTGTTTAGTGTTGACTCGTCAAAATGAAGAAAGAAGAAATAATTTTGAATAAAGGTATTATGAACGTATTGTCGTTCTTTTAAAGCTTGTTATTTTTATATACTTACTACTTACGATATTTTTTAATAACCAATAAACAGACTCGTAAAAGATGGATTTTTTTCAATCTTGAATTTCTCCGCCATTTCTTTACTTTGGAAATAAATACGAGAGAAAAATTATGTTTTTTTTAAATATGTCTACAAAAGTTTACAGCTTTATATAAAATAAAAATTCAAATTTATTCAATTTTTCCGAAGGAAGTTAATTAAATTGCAGTTTAATAAACGTTTCAGGTCTTAATATATTTACAATTTGTGCACATGAAGAGCGTAATAATTTGAGATTTAAATCTTATCCTAAAAGATATATTTATTTAAAATGTATAAAAATTTAAAGATATAGATCGAAACCCTTTGATTTACAAAAGTTATGTTCTATTTAAGCAAATTTTTAAAGGAAATCAGACAATACATTAAATATAAATGATAGTTCTGCCAAGTTTTGGCCAAAAAGTAGTAAGATTCGTACTAGAAATACTTTAATAAAAAGTTATAACTAAAATGTCATACATTTTTCATGATAAAGAATCTTATAAGTGTGCAACAAATTGTGTTGAAATTCTTTTTAAATGTACATTTAAAAAAATTGAATTTTCTCCGAATCCTCGATTCATGATTATTTGTAATAGTTGATAAATTAGAACCGATTAAAATCTACGAGTTTGTTTGAAAATTCATTTTATTGACGTAAGTAGTTTACAAAAATCGCAACGATGAATGGTAGATAAGAATGGTATAAAACAATAAAAATGGTATAAAACAGTGTTGCCAAAAAAAAGAGAAAGATTCATTTGAAAGAAGCAATTCATTCAAACAAATGGACATTTAAAGTACCCGCGCATTCAATCTGCCTTGGTATTCCGACCGTTTTTTAGACAGTCATAACATACATTCCAAACTTCTGCTAGGCTAAAAAGCCGCGAAATAATCAACAATCATTCTCTGAATTTACGATATGACAAAACAAACTGCGATTATCTAAATAATATTAAAACGCTAATTAGTTATTTAAAAACTGCCCCGTTTCAATTGGTTAATAAAAATTATTTTTAACGTCATTTTATTTTTTGAATGATTAGATGCTTCACATCCATTTTCCGTCTCCGAAATATCGCTTGCCCACCGTAATTTCGTATCATTTTATATAACGTATCATTACAAAAAAGTTATTCAATTGTTTAAAATGCAATGATGCAAGAATATTTCGTAAATTGTAGTTGTTGAACAAATATCGATATAAAATAAAGTACTGCGTAAATGGCGGCAATAATAGTAAATTTTGCGCTTACATTGTTGCCAAATTTTGGAGCTATCGGTTTCCTCCGTAATGCGGGAAATTTAAAAGGGTGTTAATTAAGTTATTATTTATGCGTATGAATTAATCGTTGCGCATTTTGGTTGACTATTGATAGGTATTAATCACTTATTTATCGTTATGGTTGCGAATTTATAGATACAATGTGTTAAACGTGTGTTTACGCGTATGTATGTATTACGTTAAAATATACATAAACCTTAGCTTAACCTGTACCGAGTGAAAACACTGAGGTACCGAGGATTGCAAATGAAGAATAATAGGTGGTAAATAATTGCTGTTGAATAGCGTAGGTTATTCGAAGGTGAAACGTAGTAGTGAACGAGGAAGAGTAATAGGACTAATAGGTATCGAAAATCGAAAGGCACGTAACAGGAGAAATGGTGAAGAGGAGGATGGAGCAGGAGAAGGAGAGATTGGAGATGTGGCAACAGGGGAGGTAGGTTAGAGTAGGGCGTTACTTATTACGTTAGCGAACCAGCCTTCTTGGCTCCCCACTCCGACCGGTCGAAAATCGCGCGAGTGCGGCCTCGCGGACCTCGTGGTGAAGCTTGAGCCTTCTTTTCCTCAGGCACTGGGGAACCGACTCGGCCATATTGGAATCAATTGGATGTCTCTGTTACACAAGGGCTCAAGAGTAGCCAGGAAATTAAAGTCCGATCCTCGTACAAGGTTGGACACAACGCCACAAGCCACATACCCACGATGGAGAACACATACAGTATAACCGTCACCAACAAGTTCTCACTTGCCCTCGATGAGGATGAGGATCCACTCGAAATTTTGAAGCTGCGCGAGCAAGAGAAGGAGGCTAAGAAAAAGGAGAAACTCAACGAGAAAGAGAATAAAAGTAAGCAGCAACAACAGCACCCGGATAAATCAGGACAGCAACAACAATCTGGTAAACAAAAGCCAAGGGTTAACAAGGAAAATCAGCAGCAGCAGCCTAGAAATCAAGATGCTAAGAGGGATCAAGGTTAGTCGCTCGAAAATTCCTTTCCTTCTCGTGCTCATGCTCTCCCCTCTCTTTCCTTCTTTTTTTTTATACCACTATCCTCCCCCACTCGCAAATGATATTCCATCTACATACGTATATATTGATAAATATAATTTATGCATTTATATGCATCCCGTGCGTGTGCGCGTGAATGCGTGCGTCCGTGCGTGCGGGCCCTATAACGCCCGAGTCATGCCTCGTGCTCTTGGCGCGCCCTGTACGAGGTCTCTTCCGGTCGCGAGTCGCGACTCGCGCGGCGTTGTATTCCCCCATGTGCTTTCTCTCTCTTTCTCACTCTCTTTCCCTCGGCAACATGTCCGCTCCCCGGTATATGTCGTGATAAAAATAGAGATGGAGTGAAAAAATATAAATTTCTCGTGCTGGATAATACGGTTTTTGGAAAGATATATCGATGATGCTACTTTTGGATTGCTATACTATACTCCCACTTTTCTTTAACATACTAAAATAGGTATCATTTCATTTTTGGAATACATACCTAATTTTAGATACCCTTTTTGGGTCGTAACTCTAGTGGAATTTTGTTTACTCCAACTATTTAATTTTTATTTCATAGGAGAAAAGAAGCCTGCTCAACAAAGGATTGGTACTGAACGCAATGTAAAGTTCTCTACCGAAACAAGGGAAGAACATAACAACAGACGGAATCGCGAGGATGGTGAGAGACCACCTCGTATCCAAAATGAGTACAGGCGAGGACCACCTGGGTACATTAATCACTTTTTATATTTTATTTAATTATTCTGCGCATCTAGTGTGCTTATAATACACTTCAACTTTTTTTATTTTATTTATTGTCAAGCTACAACTTACAAATTCTAATACAATTATTTTTATTTTCAATATTTTATTAATGTGTTATTAAATAATTATTAACTAGATAAATAAATAAATATGCTTTAAGTCATAATATTTTTTTGCCTAGAAAAAATGAAAAAAATTGCACACTCAGAAAAATCAAAAGCAATGTAAATTTTTATCACAAATGACTCATCAACTACTAACAATGTTTTAATGATCCTTATCAAACCACAAAATATTCATACATGCTTTTGTGAAACATAGTAAAGTTATAAATAGCTCCAGTTACCTATAAAAATATATATCTATTTATATCCTACATACTTTAGCCACTTGACAAAATTTCAATATTTAAAATTTAAATGTAATCATAACCAAATACATTGTATTTATTATATTGTTTATCACTTTCGATATGTATAATTTTAGAGAAGGACGAGAGCCACGCGAACCCCGTGAACCTCGTGAGCCTCGTGAACCACGTGAACCACGTGAACCACGAGAGCCGCGTGAATATCGTAACACCGGTGACCGTCCTGACTTTGGTGAACGACGAGGACGTGGTGGTGGAGGTGGTGGTGGCGGCGGCGGAGGAGGTCGTGGAATGGGACGTGGAAGAGGTGGCGGTGGCTTCCGCAGTCGTGGTGGTGGATTTGACAATCGCGGCAAGCGCGAATTTGATCGCCAGTCAGGATCGGACAAGACGTACGTATATTAATATTAATTTTTTATCCCATGAAAAAGACTGATTTTGATGTTTGAGTTTCTAACTTTCATTAGAATTCTTTATATGATTGTTGTAACAAAGAGTATATAGTCGTTTTATAAATATGATTTTATTAAATCCCCTTAATTAATAAAGTAAAATGTATTAACTATATTTATACTAATATACATGGAATTGATTTTCTACTATATTTCTTTTTATGCATACATAAAAAGGCAACCAAGGTAAGAATTTTGCCCAAGCTGTGCACTGCATGTTCTTATTGCAATTTTATTTTATGTATATTTTTTTATTACAATCATCATTAGCACGTTGTTTTTTAATATCTCATGAAGGAAGAAGCAAAACAATCTTTTTCTGTTACTTTTTTTTTAACTTTAAATGTAAAACTTGGCATTCGCCAGTTTTGTACATGCAGTTAATAATGTAAGCAGGTATGGTTACAGTGGAGTAAAATCTGTTGACAAGAAGGATGGCGCTGGCAGCCATAACTGGGGAACTCACAATGACGAAATTGAGTAAGATAATCTTGCTTTATTTCTTTTATTTTACTTTTTTACCAAAATTGTGAACAAAACTATGCATTGGGAATTAAATATATTTCCAACTGTACTTTATATGTTCAAAAACAACATTTGCTCTCGTTATTAAGCTAACATTCTCATTATCACTCATCCTATGTTTATTGTGTAATATTTTTATTTAAATTTCATAAATATATTATTAATATTTAATTTAAATCATTCATGCTTACATCTTTAGAGATGAAATAGACCTACATACAACTAGTTTTTAAGTTTCTTTTGCGGGGATATCTGCTAACAGTTTCTATTTTTTATTAATTGTTTCATCAATTATTATAGCATTAATTATTATAATTATTCATTAATTAAGAAAATTGTAAACTTAATTGCAAAATTATGTATAATTAAGTTTTACTTAAAAAATGATGAAAGTGGCAAATACTTTTTAAGTCAAGTAATCTTATTCATCAAATTAAAAAAGTATACCATACTTTAAATAATTTATAAAATTAAGGATCTAAAAAATATATCTTCAACATTTTTTTATTTGTTGTACCACCTATGTACATCCATCTTATTCGTAACAGAAAATATTGAATCCTAATTCTTCACTTCTAAGTCTCTAAACTTTTCATTAACCAATTTTATTCTCTCTGATTACAGAGAGAGCCTGAACCAAACTGATGAGTGGAACCAAGAGAAAGTGGAAGTTGAAGCTGCTCCAGGAGCAAATGATAGTAAGGAAAGCACTGGGGCTGAGACCACTGAAGGTGCCCCAACTGAAGAAAAACCAGTTGAAGAAGAAGCTCGCGAATTGACTCTTGATGAATGGAAAGCTCTACGCCAGAATCGCGCTAAACCCCAATACAACTTGCGCAAAGCTGGTGAGGGTGAGGATTTATCACGCTGGAAAAAAATGTATGCTCTCGAACGCAAGAAGGATGGCGGTGAGGAAGATGACGAAGATGATGATGAGTACGACGCGACAGAATATCCGCAACGCGTTGGACGCCAAAAGCATGTCCTTGACATTGACATCCAGTTTAGTGATTCAAGACGTAACACCGGTGGCAGAGGTGGTAGAGGTGCACGCGGTGGTCGTGGTGATCGTACTAATGGCCGTGGTTACGGTAATCGCGGCCCGCCACGTGGTGGACCCGATAGCTCCGGCGAAATTCGCCCTGTAAGTACTGTATTATTTACTATTTTAAATTTTGTAAAGTAACACATTATTTTTACTTAATTTATGTGTTTAAATATTTTTGGAACAGAATTTTTACTTTCATTGTACATGAGTAATTTTACGTTTTTATAAAGTGAGGTTATGTTTGGTGCACTTTAAGAATACCATAAACGCTTGAATGCAATTTTTGTTAAACTAAATATTATTTTATGAATTATTACAGTTGAGTAAAATGATGAAAAAATTGCTTAAATATATGCAATTGTTTATTGTTTTACATTATTTAATACTTAATTTAATATAGAAAGTCTTAAATTAAGTTTTATAGTACTGAAATTTTAATACTATAAATATTTGTGAAAAATGAGAAAATATTTACATATTTAATGTTAATTTATAAATGTTAATATTATTAATTTAACTAAAAGTTTTATATTTATAAAATGTTCATTTAATTTTCGAATTAATATGTTTATAAAAAATAAAATTATAAAAATAATATTGTAAATAGATATATTTAATATGTGTTATAAAAAAAAATTAACAGAAGTTATACAATAATTGTTCATACAAATTTTAAACTGCTAATATCATTCTTTTATAATCAATGTGCAAAACATACTACATCATTACTTCATACAGATTGTTTTAAAATAATTTATACATCTTTTAAATGAATTAATACTTTAAATTATTTATTAAGATTTTAAATTGGATCCACAACGGACATTAATTAGAAAACAAGTATGATAATAATACATTTGCAAAAAATCCTAAAGAGAAATATTTTTAGAATGTACAATATATTTCGCTCATCCTTACAATTACTTAAAAAAGTAATAAAATATTGAATAATACTGATGACTAATTATTATTTTCAGACTGCATCTGAGCAAAGGTCGCCACGTGAGCGTCAAAATGCTCCAAAAGTTGATGACGAGCACGACTTTCCCTCATTGGGTTAGAAGGTCGTTTTCCAGTGATTTAACAATCCAAAAAATATATACGACCGCTATTTAATTGAAAAATCAGAAATGAATAAAAAATACCACCGTTTCAACCACGATCGACGCTCCAGTTCTTCGATTACCACTAATATTGCTACAGTTGCTGCTATCGCTACTCCCGTTGTTGCTGCTATCAGCGGTTTCGTCTTCATAACGTCATCGTTGTTAACGCATTAATTCAGTAACATGAAACATCAAGATACATCAATAATGAATATACACTAAGAAAACATAAACAAATACAGAATCACGTACACGCATGATAAAGATACACGAATACATTGCAGTTGCAAATTAAACTCGCAGATGAAAGTTTAATATATGTACCCAGTAAAAGAATAGGGAGAGAAAATCGAAAATAACGATTCTCTTGACTGCTTTTAGCTTTTTGGAACAAAGAATTTTGTTTGTAACAATTAATTATAAAACGGGGTAAAGCAGATAGAGACACTCGAGTCGCCCTCTGATTTAATTTTTTTTTCTGTCAATACGCGATTCATATCGATGGACGGCCTAGACTAGAGGAGGCCAATAAACGACACACACATACACTGCATTGACGATTTATTAGCATGACGTGCGGTAAATACTTTTTCCTCTAGGCGATAAATTTTTAAAAGAAACCTTTGTTTTATAATTTTTATACGGCTAATCCCGCGCTCGTCACGCGCGCAGCGATGGAGCAAAAATAAAAAAGAATCGAGATAAAGGGGATTAAAAGGGGGGAGAGTAAGAAGGAAAGGAATGAGATTCGCGTAAAACAGAATTAAAAAAAAAGCTAAACCTTCGACTCTTGCCCACATTGTAATTTAAAAAAAATGAATACTAGAGGTCGACAAAAAAGAGATACTATTATTTTTCACGATGGCCGAGTCGTAATTGCGAGTAGCTTTGCGATGTATTTTTTCTGTCACAGAAAACATTGTGAGTTCGTTAATGTGCGTTTCACACGAGCTCTGGATCTCGAGGAAAGACAAAGAAAATACATTACCCGGTGAGAGAAAAAAGCGATTAAGGCAATTATCAAGTGATGCGCAAAAACCTATACTTTAAGTAAAAAAAAAACAACCATCGTTTATAATATGTTATACTTACATCGTTTGATGTCATACATACTTCAGAGTATCGAAACGATCTATATTAGTAATCCGACGTTTGTTATACTATTACTTTAAAAGTAAAGATGAAAAAAATGCTAAAATGAAGCTCTTAAATACAAGCCCTAATCTCCTTCATCGAGATGAAATAATGTTACAATGTATTTGAAAAAAAACTTAGGTAAATGTGTAAATAACATGATATTTACGAAGGATAATAAAATGTGACAAAACTACACACATGCTAAATGCGTTACAAAAAAAACTTCAATTAAGTCTGAGAGAACTTTCTTCGTTAACTTGTCTTTCTTATATTTGCCATACTTAATATGCAAGTCGCGGATTTTCTCGTCCTTTTCTTCTCGCGCTCAACGACATAAAAAAGAGAAAAAAGGAAGAGCGTAGTAGTAGCTGTGCGTACCTGAAAAGTATCAATAAATGCGATGAAGAGGGGAAAAAGAAAAAATCGCAAGAGACGATTCACAAAACAAAAACTACACGCTCGTTTAATGAAACACTTCGTGGCAAGAAACATCGGATCGGAAAGAACGAGAGAAGAAATTAGCGGTTATTCGAATGTAACGACGATTATTTTATATAAAGTACCCTTGAAATAAAGAGGAGAAGGAAAAAAGTTATCAGCTGAGGACAATCGAACATGCATGGCACGTTCCTCCCTCGTTGCGATTTCCCTTATTTTCTTGAAGAAACGACGGCGTTTTTTTTTTCTTGCTTGCTATGTCGGCACTTTTTTTGCATTTCAATCCCGAACTGATTCGTGTCGTAACATTTTAGACCAAATTTCATAGCACTTCCGTTGTATAAAATAGAGTAATTGATTTCAATTTATATTTATATCGAATACCTTTACAAATTCTCAACTATTTTCGTTATTCAACATTTAAGTGAATGCTTGCGGTATGTAACAATTTTGATCATTTTCTATCAACCTTTCCAGATATTTAATTTAATAATCAATTAAAATATTTTAATTAATAATGCACCTAGTATTCGGCTACAAAATAAAATAATAGTAATAAAACTTTGTGAAAGTTTGTAACGATAATTTAAAATTTTGAATACTTTGCTTTTACAACATTTTTAATTTGTTGATTTATTAATTAAATATATTCAAAACATTATTGGCATTCAAATAAATATTTTTTCTAAAAGTATTTTGCTTAGCATAAATTATTCTACTATATTTATACCATAATTTTTCTTTTAATTAAAGAATTGTGTTACTTTATAATAAAATATGTTTAAATTACATTCGTGCTTATTTTACTTAACAATTGTATATAAATTAAAGTACATTTTGATTTTTTATTTAATTTGTTTTCTCATTGCTTAAATTTAAGCAAATTCGTATAACCTACATTTTACTTAGATTATTATTAGGTTTTTAGTTTTTATTTTGCAAATATTTTTTGTTTGGCAAAAAAATAAATAAAAGAAGTAGAAAAATACTATTTTTTAAACTTTATTTACGTGATTTGTTTAAAAGTAAATTTTAGAACTTTTGACGTGCAGAAGCTAGCCATTAATTTTAAATCTAAAAAACTCAACACGTTCAGTAATATAATGTACGTGTTTTAAATGTATATTGGCATATCAAAGGTATATACACTCTTGTTGCTTACTCACCTGCGAACGTGACATAACTATTAATCAGCAAAATGTTTTAAGTGTATTATTTTCATTCAACGTCATTTAAATGAGATTCTTTTTTGCAAGTAATTTTTTACTATATCTTTTTGACATTTTAGTTTAATATTATTATATTTTTATGCTTACTTTATATTAATTTGAAAAGAGAATTTTAATTTTATTATAAAATTATTTACTTTAGTAATTATTCCCATTGCGAATTATACATTAGTTTATGATAAGTTCAGGATTTCGTTTAAGAATTTATGGATCAGATGTTTTATTTATTATTGGAAAATATACATTGGTCATTTCCTGTGCTTTACGGAAAAAAATTGTGTACGTTAAAAATCTTTAAAGTATTTATTTATGTGCATAGTTCAACGAAATTGTTTTGAGACTTAAAAAAATAGGGTTTCCGGTTAAAAGTATTTCTAAACATGATAATTTATGTTACTATTTTGCATAATTTATTTTTACCTATATTATATGCACTCGCGTGAATATGGTACAAGATCGAAGAAAAAAACTATAAAGGGTCACAAATTCTTAAAGTTGATGAAGTGAACCGATAAGAAAATGCTTTGTTGTACAGGTATTCATATTCTTTGTTCTCAGTTTTTGAAATGTATAGTTAATTATTTTCTTATATTTTTGTTTTCTCAACTCGGGGAGCTAATGTAAAATATGTTAAAATAACGATATAAACTATTCAGCGGGAAAACATTCGGAGATATTTCGGAGTTTCTTAAAATAATCAAGGAAATCGTATTGCAGTAAAGTAAACTTTTGGAATAAAGGTAAGTATTTGAATTGTCTCATTTTCCTATAAAATTATATTTCATCTAAAATAATCGAATATTTTGAACAAAATGCATAGATATATTTCTTAATTAATAACATCCCCGAAAACGTGAATATTTATTGTTTGGACATATAGAAGGAAACTATGTATCCGAGTTGTATGGATAGACGAAATTTAAGGTATGCGTTCATGAATTTCCGCATACTTTATATATTATAAATAATCGACAATTCTGTCATCAAACTATTTTATTACGTTAATTTCGTATCCACACAATGGATATCTTTTATAGGACTTTACGTATACCTATATATTTATTATTTCATTTCTTCATCTATAGGAGCATATATAGAGGCGGGAAGACGTCTATACGAGGACGATAAATTGCGTGAAATTATTACAGAATAGACAGATCCTAGATATATATCTAGGGTTGGATTCGGCGCGGTACGCGCAGCTTCGTTTTCTTGTATCCCTGAGCACATTTATTTCCCTCCTATTGACAAATTTGTTGTCGTATATCGACACTTCGATTTCATACGCAGCCATCCTATAGATATTCAGGGGGACAAGACACTTCTTTTTCATTATTATGAAAAAAATTGCAACGTGGATCTGTAAAATACTTTGTTTATTCTGTTCCCGGTGAAATTGGTCCATTTAAAAACTTTATCTGAAAATAATGTAATTAAAAAAAAAAAAAAAGAAAGTATGTTTTATATATATTTTATTTCAAATATATATTCAACGTGGATTTGTTAATGCGAGAATAAAATAATCCACCGTCGTATATATAATGTCTGTAAAACAACAAAACCTTAAAAGTACCCCTTCATAAGTCCTTAAAGAAAAAAAAAATTGCATGTACCAATCCGCGGGTATATCCTCGTAAAATCCACAAAAATAAAACTCAACCTCTTTACACGTAAGTTTAAAGAACCATTATGTGTATATATATAAGCGCGTTCTCTCGAAAAGTGCATCCGTATGTATGTGTGTATGTGTATATACGCATATGTACACACGTAGGTATACTAACGAAAGAGAGACAAGTGTAGCACCCCTCGGGCGAGTTTTTAAATCAAATAATTGCCGCACTCGCAAAAGTCACATGATGAAAGAAAACGTCGAAATTCCCCCCAATCAGTCAGTAAGTATATACCTACTTTTTAAAAGTGGCCCCGTACGCTACTCTTTCCCCCTTTCATGACATGCGCTCACCTCGAGAGCCTTCCGTCATTCCACTCGTGTGTGTGCGCGCGCGCGCGCGTGTGTACCGTGTAGGTATATACAATCGAGGTAGGGAAGACGCACAAAGCCGGGACAACAAACTGAAGACGCGAGAAGGACAGAAAACCAGTTTTCACGAAGAGGGTGGAAATATATATAGTAACAGAAGAATATGCGTCTATGTGGACGTCACTTCTTGTCAAAATACGTACGGTGACCGTCACTGACGCGGATACCTACACACCTATCCCTATTGAAAATAAATACGTAATTTTGTTACGTAACAAAAGCACGTACCAAAATTACGTACCAAAAGTACGTATTGTTACATGCTAAATTCGAACATTTTGTTACGTGCATATTGGCGCGTAGATTTGGCACGTAATTTTATTACGTACTTTTGGTACATAACTTTTCTTTTCTTTTTCTTTTGCTTAACGTCGCTCTCACACTGATGCGTATCATCAGCGACCACAGAGGTATGTGCGATATCTTTTGTAAAAGCATACTTATTGAAAATACAATAATCAATCGGCAAACGCAGTAAGGACACACGAGCCGGCATCTCCGGATTAAGCTTTACGGACCAAGCGTAACAGTTAAAAGATGTTTTTTTAATATTTTTATTGAGTTATACGTACCTGAAATACGTAATTGAGTTACGTACCTGCAGTACGTAAATAAGTTACGTACCTGAAGTACGTAAATGAGTTACGTAACTGCAGTACGTAAATAAGTTACGTACCTGAAGTACGTAATTGAGTTACGTACCTGCAGTACGTAAATAAGTTACGTACCTGAAGAACGTAATAGTATTACGTGCAGAAGCATCATTAGTGTGTGAGCGACATTAAGCAAAAAAAAAAAAAACGAAAAGAAAAGTTATGTACCAAAAGTACGTAATAAAATTACGTGCCAAAACTACGCGCCAATATGTACGTATCAAAATGTAATACGTACTTTTGGTACGTGCTTTTGTTACGTAACAAAATTACGTGTTTATTTTCATTACTCATTACCAAATATATTATTGATAAATGTTGTCATCAAGACACATAAATTAGTTGGTAAAATAGTGTAGATTGTTTATATGTACTTGATGAAGTGGTATTACAATTAATTTACAATATTACTATGAAAAAATTGTGTTTAAATAAATAGCGTAAGCTGTATATTGGGTTCGATATACTGCGAACTTGAGTAGATTGGAATGATGATGTGATCTTTACTATCGGTGATACAGCTTACTTAAATATAGTTTGTATCAGTAAAGCTACTATATATAATTTTATTATTTTTGTCACAGATAATTTCTGAATTTCCTTTAATATATGGTAATGTTTAATAAATTCAACCCATCAAATATAATAAATTATAGTACTAATATTAATTAAAACTCTTACCAACACTTACTTTTTGTCAAATTTAATTATATTTATCATTGATAAATCAATTCACATCATTATTTAAATGTACTCAAGCTCTCAGTATATCCAACTCACTATACACCTTACGCTATTTATTTAAACACAACTTTTTCATAGTAATTTTGTAAACTAATTATTATTTCACTTCACCAAGTATATATAAACAATCTACACTATTTTACCAACTAATTTATGTGTCTTAAAGACAATATTTATCAATATTTTATTCGACAATGAGTAAAACACTATAAATTGTTTACCAAGACTCGAATAAGCCAACTTGTACGTCAGCCTATAATGTGTAATCTTGATAATGTAATACTATCCTATATTTTATCAATTTTTTTTACTTTTAAATTGGTAATGAAAATATAGTTAAAAATTGTCATTCACTAGGATATAGTGGACATTTCATAAAGAATAATATATAGATTTGATATTAAACAACACAAATTATTTGTTTTGAGTGGTACGCTATACCCTACTGAATGATAATTTTTCACTACATTACCAATCAATAAGAAAAAATTACTAACACACTATAAACTGACAAGTTTGGTATACGATACTAGGCAAACAGTTTATAATGTTTTACACATTACCAAATACATTATTGATAAATGTTGTCATCAAGACACATAAATTAGTTGGTAAAATAGTGTAGATAGTTTATATATACTTGGTTAAGTGGAATAATAGATAATTTAAAAAAGTACTATCGAAGAGTTGCATTTAAATACATAGCTTTTAAGCTCTATACTGGGTTCGGTATACTGGGACATTGAGTAGATTGGAATGCTGATGTGAATTGTTCTATCGATGATATAGCTTACTTAAATATAGTTTCTGTCAGTAAAGCTACTATATATTTATTATTTTTATCACAGATAATTTCTTAATTTCCTTTATTATATGGTAATGTTTAATGCATTAATCCCATCAGATATGATGAATTAGTACTAATATTACTTGAAACTCTTACTAACACTTACTTTTTGTAAAATAGTTATATTTATCACTGATAAACCAATTCACATCATTATTTTAATGTACTCAAGCTGTCAGTATATCCAACCCAGTATACACCTTACGCTATTAATTTAAACACAACTTTTTCCTAGTAATTTTGTAAATTAATTATTATTTCACTTCACCAAGTATATATAAACAATCTACACTATTTTACCAACTAATTTATGTGTCTTGAATGACAATATTTATCAATAATTTATTCGACAATGAGTAACACACTATAAACTGTTTACCAAGACTTGAATAAGCCAACCTGTCAGTCCTATAATGTGTAATCTTGATAATGTAATACTATCCAATATTTTATCAATTTTTTTACTTTTAAATAGGTAATGAAAATATAGTTAAAAATTGTCATTCACTAGGCTATAGTGGACATTTCATAAAGAATAATATATCGATTTGATATTAAACAACATAAATTATTTGTTTTGAGTGGTACGCTATACCCTACTGAATGATAATTTTTCACTACATTACCAATCAATAAGAAAAAATTACTAACACACTATAAACTGACAAGTTTGGTATACGATACTAGGCAAACAGTTTATAATGTTTTACACATTACCAAATACATTATTGATAAATGTTGTCATCAAGACACATAAATTAGTTGGTAAAATAGTGTAGATAGTTTATATATACTTGGTTAAGTGGAATAATAGATAATTTAAAAAAGTACTATCGAAGAGTTGCATTTAAATACATAGCTTTTAAGCTCTATACTGGGTTCGGTATACTGGGACATTGAGTAGATTGGAATGCTGATGTGAATTGTTCTATCGATGATATAGCTTACTTAAATATAGTTTCTGTCAGTAAAGCTACTATATATTTATTATTTTTATCACAGATAATTTCTTAATTTCCTTTATTATATGGTAATGTTTAATGCATTAATCCCATCAGATATGATGAATTAGTACTAATATTACTTGAAACTCTTACTAACACTTACTTTTTGTAAAATAGTTATATTTATCACTGATAAACCAATTCACATCATTATTTTAATGTACTCAAGCTGTCAGTATATCCAACCCAGTATACACCTTACGCTATTAATTTAAACACAACTTTTTCCTAGTAATTTTGTAAATTAATTATTATTTCACTTCACCAAGTATATATAAACAATCTACACTATTTTACCAACTAATTTATGTGTCTTGATGACAATATTTATCAATAATTTATTCGACAATGAGTAACACACTATAAACTGTTTACCAAGACTTGAATAAGCCAACCTGTCAGTCTATAATGTGTAATCTTGATAATGTAATACTATCCAATATTTTATCAATTTTTTTTACTTTTAAATAGGTAATGAAAATATAGTTAAAAATTGTCATTCACTAGGCTATAGTGGACATTTCATAAAGAATAATATATCGATTTGATATTAAACAACATAAATTATTTGTTTTGAGTGGTACGCTATACCCTACTGAATGATAATTTTTCACTACATTACCAATCAATAAGAAAAAATTACTAACACACTATAAACTGACAAGTTTGGTATACGATACTAGGCAAACAGTTTATAATGTTTTACACATTACCAAATACATTATTGATAAATGTTGTCATCAAGACACATAAATTAGTTGGTAAAATAGTGTAGATAGTTTATATATACTTGGTTAAGTGGAATAATAGATAATTTAAAAAAGTACTATCGAAGAGTTGCATTTAAATACATAGCTTTTAAGCTCTATACTGGGTTCGGTATACTGGGACATTGAGTAGATTGGAATGCTGATGTGAATTGTTCTATCGATGATATAGCTTACTTAAATATAGTTTCTGTCAGTAAAGCTACTATATATTTATTATTTTTATCACAGATAATTTCTTAATTTCCTTTATTATATGGTAATGTTTAATGCATTAATCCCATCAGATATGATGAATTAGTACTAATATTACTTGAAACTCTTACTAACACTTACTTTTTGTAAAATAGTTATATTTATCACTGATAAACCAATTCACATCATTATTTTAATGTACTCAAGCTGTCAGTATATCCAACCCAGTATACACCTTACGCTATTAATTTAAACACAACTTTTTCCTAGTAATTTTGTAAATTAATTATTATTTCACTTCACCAAGTATATATAAACAATCTACACTATTTTACCAACTAATTTATGTGTCTTGATGACAATATTTATCAATAATTTATTCGACAATGAGTAACACACTATAAACTGTTTACCAAGACTTGAATAAGCCAACCTGTCAGTCTATAATGTGTAATCTTGATAATGTAATACTATCCAAATTATGATTCAAAAAATACAAAGAAATAATCTTACCCTTAGTACGACGATGCTGCGTAAAAATGTGGTGTATTATGTTACAAAACAGCAACAACAACCAATACTATAAAACTATAAAAACGACTGTAACAATAAAACTATAAACACAACAATAACTATAAAATTATCCAAACACAACAATAACTATAAATTTATACAACAATCAACTATAACTATATAAAACTATAAAAACCACTATAATAATAAAAACTTAATGGAACTTTTTAAACAGAAAATAATAGTTTTCGAATATTTTTTACTGCGATTGTAAAGAGTGCGCACGAATTTAACAGGAAGCTATTTTGTACTAACGCAAATGCAACATTCGAAATACGTGGCTAGTCAAACTGCGTCTCTCTCGGGTGAAGGCATACATACATATCTTACATACAATATCTTAGTTACTTACAATTTTATAAAAATAATGTAAGTACGTCAATAATATCATTACCAAGGTATATTAATAAAGTAATATGTGTCCATATCGAAATTTACTTTACAATTACCGCTATAAGTTTGTTTTCGCACAAGTTTTGCGCATGCGCGGAAATGGTACGGAATTCAGAATTAAAAGTATTTATTCTATCTACTAAAGAAGGAAACAACTGATCTATAAATACTTATTTTCTTTTCAATTTTTCGGTTTCTGAAAATTTTACATTTTCTCACATTTTTTTATTTTTGGTAAACATCATACTAGCATGATAATTGTCAATGTTATTATTGTTTACCAAAAATAAAAAAATGTGAGAAAATGTAAAATTTTCAGAAACCGAAAAATTGAAAAGAAAATAAGTATTTATAGATCAGTTGTTTCCTTCTTTAGTAGATAGAATAAATACTTTTAATTCTGAATTCCGTACCATTTCCGCGCATGCGCAAAACTTGTGCGAAAACAAACTTATAGCGGTAATTGTAAAGTAAATTTCGATATGGACACATATTACTTTATTAATATACCTTGGTAATGATATTATTGACGTACTTACATTATTTTTATAAAATTGTAAGTAACTAAGATATTGTATGTAAGATATGTATGTATGCCTTCACCCGAGAGAGACGCAGTTTGACTAGCCACGTATTTCGAATGTTGCATTTGCGTTAGTACAAAATAGCTTCCTGTTAAATTCGTGCGCACTCTTTACAATCGCAGTAAAAAATATTCGAAAACTATTATTTTCTGTTTAAAAAGTTCCATTAAGTTTTTATTATTATAGTGGTTTTTATAGTTTTATATAGTTATAGTTGATTGTTGTATAAATTTATAGTTATTGTTGTGTTTGGATAATTTTATAGTTATTGTTGTGTTTATAGTTTTATTGTTACAGTCGTTTTTATAGTTTTATAGTATTGGTTGTTGTTGCTGTTTTGTAACATAATACACCACATTTTTACGCAGCATCGTCGTACTAAGGGTAAGATTATTTCTTTGTATTTTTTGAATCATAATTTGGATAGTATTACATTATCAAGATTACACATTATAGACTGACAGGTTGGCTTATTCGAGTCTTGGTAAACAGTTTATAGTGTGTTACTCATTGTCGAATAAATTATTGATAAATATTGTCATCAAGACACATAAATTAGTTGGTAAAATAGTGTAGATTGTTTATATATACTTGGTGAAGTGAAATAATAATTAATTTACAAAATTACTAGGAAAAAGTTGTGTTTAAATTAATAGCGTAAGGTGTATACTGGGTTGGATATACTGACAGCTTGAGTACATTAAAATAATGATGTGAATTGGTTTATCAGTGATAAATATAACTTTATTTTACAAAAAGTAAGTGTTAGTAAGAGTTTTAAGTAATATTGGTACTAATTCATTATATCTGATGGGTTTAATGCATTAAACATTACCATATAATAAAGGAAATTAAGAAATTATCTGTGATAAAAATAATAAATATATAGTAGCTTTACTGACAGAAACTATATTTAAGTAAGCTATATCATCGATAGAACAATTCACATCAGCATTCCAATCTACTCAATGTCCCAGTATACCGAACCCAGTATAGAGCTTAAGCTATGTATTTAAATGCAACTCTTCGATAGTACTTTTTAAATTATCTATTATTCCACTTAACCAAGTATATATAAACTATCTACACTATTTTACCAACTAATTTATGTGTCTTGATGACAACATTTATCAATAATGTATTTGGTAATGTGTAAAACATTATAAACTGTTTGCCTAGTATCGTATACCAAACTTGTCAGTTTATAGTGTGTTAGTAATTTTTTCTTATTGATTGGTAATGTAGTGAAAAATTATCATTCAGTAGGGTATAGCGTACCACTCAAAACAAATAATTTATGTTGTTTAATATCAAATCAATATATTATTCTTTATGAAATGTCCACTATAGCCTAGTGAATGACAATTTTTAACTATATTTTCATAACCTATTTAAAAGTAAAAAAAATTGATAAAATATTGGATAGTATTACATTATCAAGATTACACATTATAGACTGACAGGTTGGCTTATTCGAGTCTTGGTAAACAGTTTATAGTGTGTTACTCATTGTCGAATAAATTATTGATAAATATTGTCATCAAGACACATAAATTAGTTGCTAAAATAGTGTAGATTGTTTATATATACTTGGTGAAGTGAAATAATAATTAATTTACAAAATTACTAGGAAAAAGTTGTGTTTAAATTAATAGCGTAAGGTGTATACTGGGTTGGATATACTGACAGCTTGAGTACATTAAAATAATGATGTGAATTGGTTTATCAGTGATAAATATAACTTTATTTTACAAAAAGTAAGTGTTAGTAAGAGTTTCAAGTAATATTAGTACTAATTCATCATATCTGATGGGTTTAATGCATTAAACATTACCATATAATAAAGGAAATTAAGAAATTATCTGTGATAAAAATAATAAATATATAGTAGCTTTACTGACAGAAACTATATTTAAGTAAGCTATATCATCGATAGAACAATTCACATCAGCATTCCAATCTACTCAATGTCCCAGTATACCGAACCCAGTATAGAGCTTAAGCTATGTATTTAAATGCAACTCTTCGATAGTACTTTTTTAAATTATCTATTATTCCACTTAACCAAGTATATATAAACTATCTACACTATTTTACCAACTAATTTATGTGTCTTGATGACAACATTTATCAATAATGTATTTGGTAATGTGTAAAACATTATAAACTGTTTGCCTAGTATCAGTATACCAAACTTGTCAGTTTATAGTGTGTTAGTAATTTTTTCTTATTGATTGGTAATGTAGTGAAAAATTATCATTCAGTAGGGTATAGTGTACCACTCAAAACAAATAATTTATGTTGTTTAATATCAAATCAATATATTATTCTTTATGAAATGTCCACTATAGCCTAGTGAATGACAATTTTTAACTATATTTTCATAACCTATTTAAAAGTAAAAAAAATTGATAAAATATTGGATAGTATTACATTATCAAGATTACACATTATAGACTGACAGGTTGGCTTATTCGAGTCTTGGTAAACAGTTTATAGTGTGTTACTCATTGTCGAATAAATTATTGATAAATATTGTCATCAAGACACATAAATTAGTTGCTAAAATAGTGTAGATTGTTTATATATACTTGGTGAAGTGAAATAATAATTAATTTACAAAATTACTAGGAAAAAGTTGTGTTTAAATTAATAGCGTAAGGTGTATACTGGGTTGGATATACTGACAGCTTGAGTACATTAAAATAATGATGTGAATTGGTTTATCAGTGATAAATATAACTTTATTTTACAAAAAGTAAGTGTTAGTAAGAGTTTCAAGTAATATTAGTACTAATTCATCATATCTGATGGGTTTAATGCATTAAACATTACCATATAATAAAGGAAATTAAGAAATTATCTGTGATAAAAATAATAAATATATAGTAGCTTTACTGACAGAAACTATATTTAAGTAAGCTATATCATCGATAGAACAATTCACATCAGCATTCCAATCTACTCAATGTCCCAGTATACCGAACCCAGTATAGAGCTTAAGCTATGTATTTAAATGCAACTCTTCGATAGTACTTTTTTAAATTATCTATTATTCCACTTAACCAAGTATATATAAACTATCTACACTATTTTACCAACTAATTTATGTGTCTTGATGACAACATTT